>CP139507.1:52564418-53164418 GCA_021014915.2 Artemisia tridentata subsp. tridentata
AGGCCTCTTCGGGAATTCCAACGAACTTTGACTATCGGTATTCGACTATGTTTCAATCTCTTGACCTCTCGGTCCATGATTTCAAGAGGTTCTTGGATAAAGCGTAGTCGATCGTCAATCTCAATTTCTTCCAGAGGAATAGCAAGAGTTTCCTTGGACAAGCATTTCTTAAGATTGCATACATGAAAGACATCATGTACACTGCTAAGTTCTTGTGGCAGCTGGAGTCGGTACGCTACCGGTCCAATTCTTTCTAGAATTTCGAAAGGTCCAATGTAACGAGGCTTTAGTTTTCCACGTTTGCCAAAATGTATCACGCCTTTCCATGGCGAAACCTTCAACATGGCTCTGTCCCCTACTTGGAACTCAAGTGGTTTACGTCTCTTGTCAGCATAACTCTTTTGTCAGTCTTGTGCAGCTTGCATCTGGTTACAAATCTGCACAATCTTTTCGGTTGTCTCATGGATAAATTCGGGACCTGTGAGTTGACTGTCTCCTACTTCAGTCCAACAAATGGGTGATCGGCACTTACGTCCATAAAGTGCCTCGAATGGTGCGGCTTTTATACTCGTATGATAGCTGTTGTTATACGAGAATTTGACTAGGGGAAAATGTCCGTCCCATTTCTTGCCGAAATCAATAAAACAAGCTCAGAGCATATCCTCCAATGTTTGGATGGTTCTCTCACTTTGGCCATCTGTTTGGGGATGATAAGCTGTACTCATGTCGAGCTTAGTACCCAAAGCTTTCTGGAATGACTGCCAAAAGTTCAAAGTGAAACGACTGTCACGATCGGAGATGATCGAAATTGGTACTCTATGTCTGGAGACTACTTCTTTCAGATATAAACGAGCGAGTTGATCCATGCTGTCGGTTTCTTTGATGGGAAGGAAATGAGCAGATTTGGTGAGTCTGTCAACAATCACCCAAATCGTGTCATATCCACTGGATGTCCTTGGTAGTTTCGTTATGAAGTCCATAGTGATTCGCTCCCATTTCCAAACAGGGAGTTCAGGTTGAACTAGTAATCCAGACGATCTCTGATGTCCCGCTTTAACTTTGGAGCAAGTCAAGCATTTACTGACATATAGTGCGATATCCGCCTTCATGTTAGTCCACCAATACAATTTCTTAATATCAAGGTACATCTTATCAGCTCCGGGATGAATATAGTATTTGGACTTATGCGACTCATGCATAATTAACTCTCGTAGCCCACCATAGAGTGGTACCCAGCTTCTATCGTTGAAGCACAATACTCCGTCTGATCTCTTTATAAAGCCATTTGCGTTCTCGGGCATACCATAGAGTTTTTCACTTGGTCTATTTTCTTCCTTGACTGCCTCAATCTGAGCAGTGAGGATTTTTTATGGGAGTGGCGAACTGATCGTCATTCCTAATGATCTGAATCTCAAGGGTTTGAGTCGTTCTTTTCGGCTAAGAGCATCAGCCACAACGTTGGCCTTTCCCGGGTGATAACGAATTTCACAGTTGTAATCACTGAGTAATTCTAACCATCTACGTTGTCTCATGTTCAACTCTTTCTGGTCTGGGATATGTTGCAGGCTTTTGTGGTCCGTAAACACTGTACACTTAGTGCCGTACATGTAATGTCTCCATATCCTAAGAGCGAACACAACTGCTCCCAGTTCTAAATCATGGGTCGTGTAGTTCTTTTCATGCGTCTTGAGTTGTCGTGATGCGTAAGCAATCACTTTCTGTCTCTGCATCAATACAACACCTAAACCTTTGTGCGAAGCATCGCAGTATACGACAAAGTCATCGCTTCCTTCAAGTAAGGCCAATATGGGTGCACTACACAACTTCCCTTTGAGTGTTTGGAATGCTTCTTCTTCGTCTTTTCCCCAAACGTACTTTACGTTTTTCTGAGTTAGGGTAGTTAATGGGTTGGCCATTTTGGAGAATCCCTCGATGAATCTCCTATAATAACCGGCAAGTCCTAAGAATTGGCGTATTTCCGTTGGCGTTGTTTGTTAGACCCGTTTCCCGTATACAAGTAGGCCCCACCCTAGATGAAACCGACTAAGACTTAAAGTGATTGGTTAGTCAACGGAAGTTACGTGGTAGTGAAACCCGAAGTCAATTAATGGTCAATGAATGTATTGTATAATATTGGAAAGTATTATGAGGCACAAATAGAAAGAAATAGACCTAATGGGGCTAAAGTTGTAATAGACTAAATGTGTTATAAGTTAGTTGTGGCCAAAATAGAAGGAATGAGACTTAAGGGGCTTAATGTGCCAAAGGGCCAAAGATGCTACCTAACTAGCCTTATCTAGGAAATTCTAGAGATTTCCCTCATTATTTAGATAAGGGTGTTTTGGTGGTCCGGTTTTGGGGAGAGGAAAAAGAGAGGGAAAAAGCTAGTGGTGACCTAAGGAGAAAGAGAAGATGAAGTCCTTGTGCTTAGGGTTATGTCCTAGCAATGAGCCACTCTAAGTAAGTATCTCTATCATAAGTTAGTAATGATCATTAAGGTAAAGGTTTATAGGTAAGTGGGTTTTCATCATATGATCATGATATGATCATATGATGATATAGAAAGGATGATGGGTAAGTTTAGTTAGGTTATATAACCCTTGATCATGATGTGTTGTGTTAATGAGCCTTGATGATGGTTATGGTTTAGGAAGTAATGATGATGATGATAAAAGATGAAGATGATGATGATGATGTTGTTGATAGCCTTAGCTTGGAGTCAAGGTAAGTAAACCGGCTATAAGATGATGTTATGGTGATTTCCATACAGTATGGGTTTATGTGTTTATGTATGTTAAGGTTTATGAATGGTTTGTATGTGGATGTTATGTGCAAGTAAGTGTAAGGCTAGTTGATGTGTTAGATAAGGGTGGATTAAGGAAAGAAAGGTTAAGGCTTAAGTGGTTAAGGTATGTGTTATGTTTAATGTGTTAATGGATTATTGGTTAAGATGCGAAATGTGTGAATGAAGTATAATGTTATGTTATATCCGCTTTACTTACTAAGCATCCGTGCTTACGGTTTAAGTGTTTAATGTTTTGTAGGTTTATGTGTGATGGAAATGGTGAGCTTGGGCTAAGGGTTAAGGCTTGCTAATGAGGAAGATAGAAGAATTGATTTGTGTAGGAGCTAGGTAGAATACCGAGCCCATTCAAGATGGTACCCCCGTGAGTCAATAAATGGTTTGTAAAGTGGAGTCAAGCGTGAAAATGTATTTTAATGGTGTCATAATGTTTTAGTAGTCAATCGTTGTGTCAAAGTGTACCTGATGGGTTAAGGTCAATGTTTAAGGGGGTGTTTGGCAAAAGTATAAATGTACCCATTTTGGGTTGTAAACGGGTCAAGTGTATGTGGAACATGTCATGTATGTTAAAGTAATGATAATGGTTAAGTTTGGTGAGTAAATGAAGTGGTATAAGTGGTTTGTAGTGTAAATGGGTCAAAACGGGTTTTAGTGCAAAACCGTGTTTGTGTAAAGTACGTTTCCGAGAGTCTAACGGTAAATGTTTTTGTATGAAAATGAGCCCAATGGTATACTATGTAAATATGGAAGGTTTGATAAAATACCGAGTTCTGGAGGTTTGGGATTTGAAAGCCCATCCGGGAAGGCTGAAACTTCCAACTGATCGGTTGGAGGTCTCTGCCGATCGGATGCAGAAAATCCAAGACTTCCAACCGATCGGTTGGACGGATTTTGACAGTTTTCGGTAATCTTTGAAAATCATATCTTTTAATCCGTAAGTCGTCACGGGTCGTGCCAACCGTCGTTTTGAAGGTAATTGAGTCTAATTTCATTTAAAAATGGTCTAAAGGTCTGAATGTTTTTGGATTTTTATAAATGGTTAAAAGAGTAACAGGATGTCCATAAAAGTCAAGCGTTTCCGCGCAAAAAGTTTTAAATTTTTTGTCTAAGCGGGCACAGGGTGTAACATTGTTGGTGTTTCCCACTCCTTAATTGACTCTATCTTCGCGGGATCCATGTGAATACCCTGGCTGTCAATCACGTGACCGAGAAATTGTACAGTGGAAATCCAGAAGTCACATTTCGAGAATTTCGCATACAATTCCTCTTTCTTGAGTAATTCCAGAATCATCTTGAGATGTTGTTCATGTTTGTAACACCCCGTGCCCGCTTAGACCAAAAATTAAAACTTTTTACGCGGAAACGCTTGACTTTTTCGGACATCCTGTTACTCTTTTGACCACTGACAAAAATCTATAAACTTTCAGACCTTGAGTCTAATTTTAAATGAAACTAGACTCAATTACCTTCAAAACGACGGGTGGCACGACCCGTGACGACTTACGGATTAAAAGATATGATTTTTCAAAGTTGTCGAAAAACCGCCCAGCGACCTCCATCCGATCGGATGGATGTTTCTGTCTAGATTTTTCATTTTCAAAAGCCCCGCTCGAAAGTCCGACCTCCCGAACTCGAAACCTAACCAAACTTTCCAGATTTCATTAGTATATCAATGGGCTCATTTTCATACAAAAATATTTACCATTTGACCCTCGGAATAGTACTTTTACAAATTAGACGGGTTATGCATTAAAACCCGTTTTGACCCATTTCACTACAAAACCACTTATACCACTTCAATTTCTTACCAAACTTAACCAAAAGCATTAAATTAACATATCAAACATATTCCAAGGGCACTTGACCCGTTTACAACCCGAAATGGGTACTTTTACACCTTTGCCAAACACCCCCTTAACTTAGACTATAAACACATATAGCATACTTAGACACAACGGTTGACCATTAAATCGTTAGGACAACTTTGACATACATTTTGTCACTTGGCTACACTATACAAAACATGAAAAGACCAACGGGGGCACAAACTTACACATGAGCTCGGTATTCTACCTAAGCTCCCAAACACAAACTACCTTCTATCCTTCCGCATCATTGAACTATACTCCTTAATCCAGGCCATCCACAATCACAAGAACCTACAAAAGGTTAGACAACTAAACCATAAGCTTTCGCTTTGTAAGTAACCCGACATAAAACACATATCATACACATATTAACACATAAGCATCATAATCACTTACTTACTTCCAAAACCATCACAATCAAATACCACATAAACCTTCATCACATAAGCTACAACAAATCTCACTAGAAAATAGCCATATACTTGCTAGTCTAGCTCATAACTAGACACCACTTCCCTAACCTTCATCTAATCCTCAACAAGGTACTAAACTTCATCATAATCATAATACATAAATGGATAATATACATACAACACATGTTTTAGTATAAGTTACTTACCTTAGCTTCCAAAGCTAAGCTACTAACATAAATCCCACCATCAACATCTTCCATCATCTCTTTCTCAAAATCATCCTAATTCATAATCATCATAAACACTTAATAACACATAATTAATAACCATAACAATGGTTTATATAACCATATCTCATCACTAAACACTTCTAATCATCATATAATCAATATATGATTATATTATGATGAATCCCATAAACCATTAACTAAAGATTACTTACTTTGAGGGAAGCATATCTAAGGACTAACGCTTGCCATGGAACCTTAATCTCTTCATCAATTGATCATTCAAGAATCATTGTATTTCCCTCTCTTTTCTTTCTTTAAGAACCGGCCTTCAAGCTCTATCTCCATAATGGAGGAAGACTCTAGACTTTGCTAGATATAATTAGTTAGGTGGCACTTTGGGCTAATGGCAAGAATGGCCCCTCAAGTCTCTTTCCTTCTATTTTAACCACACTACATGTCTTAGCACTTTTGGTCTATTGCAACTTTAACCCTTGAAGTCTATTTCATTTCTATTCTTGCCACATAATACTTCCCATAGTTATACAATACATACTTTGACTATCACTTGGCTAACGGGTTTGACTAAAACGTTACATTTATTGACTGGCCAATCACATAAGGCCTTAATCCATTTTCATCTAGGGTGGGGTCCCAGTACCCGGGAAACGGGTCTAACAATGTTCTTCTTTGTTCTTGGAGTAAATCAGCATATCGTCTATGAATACAATTACAAACTTATCCAAATATGGTTTACACACCCGGTTCATAAGGTCCATGAATACGGCTGGTGCGTTCGTTAAACTAAATGGCATAACCTGGAACTCATAGTGTCCATAATGGGTTCTGAATGCAGTTTTTGGGATATCTTCTTCTCGAACTTGGAGTTGATGGTATCCAGATCGAAGGTCGATCTTTGAATAAACGCTGGAACCTTGTAGCTGATCGAATAGATCATCGATTCTAGGAAGTGGGTATCGGTTCTTTACTGTTAGCTTGTTCAGTTCTCTGTAGTCGATGCACATCCGAAAGGATCCGTCTTTCTTATTTACAAATAGAACAGGTGCTCCCCAAGGTGAGGAACTAGGCCTGATGAAACCTTTCTCTGAGAGTTCTTGCAGTTGTTCTGACAATTCTTGCATCTCTGATGGAGCTAATCGGTACGGTGCTCGCGCTATAGGTACAACACCTGGAACTAAATTAATTTGAAATTCAAGTTGCCTGACTGGTGGAAGTCCAGGCAAGTCTTCGGGAAAGACTTCAGAAAAGTCACGTACGACTGGCACGTCTTCTAGGCGGTTTTTTTTTGGTTCCTTCTTTATCTTCTCAACTTGTGCTACAAAGAGGAGACATCCGTCCTCAATGTACTTATGAGCTTTGGTGCATGATATGATGTTCAATCGAGATGCACTTCTACGGTCGCTTCTATCTCCTAGTACTTCCAATACTTCGTCACCGTACGGTATGCGAACAATCTTCTTGTCGCAGATGATCACTGCATGGTATTTAGATAACCAATCCATTCCAACAATAACGTCAAAACTGCCGAGTCCTACTGGCATAAGGTCAATGTTGAACGGATGGTTTAACAGGTTTAGCATACAACCTCGGATTATGGTGTCTACTCTTTCTATGTTACCATTAGCTAGTTCTACATCATAAACAATATCTAAAGCTGTAGGGATGCTATTTAGTAGTTGACTAAATGTGTTTGATATGAAACTCTTATCTGCTCCAGTATCAAATAAAATAGACGCATAGCGGTTGTTTATAAGAAACGTACCCGTAACAACGTTCGGGTCCTCTAGTTCTTCCTTTCCTCCAACCACATATACTTGTCCTCAGGCAACTCCTGCATAGCCCTGGTTTCTTCCAGCCGCTTGATTTCCATTGTTAACCTGGTTTCTCTGTTTCCTGCACTCATTCTTGAAGTGCCCTTTTTCTCCACAACCAAAGCAGGTAATGGAAGATTTGTCCTTGATGGTAGGAGCTCTTTGATTAGCCACTGGCATCCTCTGCGCAGTAGCAAGAACTGGTGATCTGCAATTCTTGGTCATATGACCGATTCTCTGACAATTTCCACATTTCACGGTACATGGCCCGTTGTGATGGAGTTTACAACGGTTACACAGAGGAGATTTTCCAGCATAGACCTTCTGATCACTGGGTCCAGCCGAATAAACCTTAGCGACTTCCTGTCGTTTGGTTGACTGATGGTTGGCTCTTGAGTTGTCCTCCCATTTCCTTTTGTTATCTCCTCCTTTTTCTACCATATATTGGATCACCTGCTCCATTAGGTTTTGAGAGATGGAGATTACGTTATGTAAGTCACTAGGATTTGTAGCCAATATGTCCCTTCTAATGTTCAAGGGTAATCCTCCGGTGTAACGCTCTATCATTCGCGCCTCAGTAGCGACCAACTCTGAACATAACAATGCAAACTCTTGGAAACGTTGTGTGTATACCAAGATGTTGGTACCTTGAACCTTCAAGTTCCAAAATTCTGCTTCTGATGCGTGGTTTTGCGACCTTACAACAGGTTTTACCTCTCGAGGGATCTCAAGAGGCTTACAACCCCACCAGGCAGTGTACCTGACCGATGTAGTATAGTGTAGTGGTAAGTACGGGGGATTGATCGTTCTCCACAGGGAATAGTGTCGTCAGGATTGAAAAACTATTCTAATAGGTCTAAGGGTGAAGGAAGATTCTTTTTGTATTTTTATATTTTTATGAAAGCAAGTAAAATCTCGGGTTTGGAAGAGTGGGCGGAATTAGTTGCTAGTCAACTAACCCAAGTAACTACAAATGCAAATAAAATAAAATAACTGAAAATGAAAAGGTCGTGAAACTTATGTGGAGAGAAATGTGTTTACTTAGATTTCCTTACTCGCTAACTATCTTTTACCGGTTGATTAGTGTGTATTAATTGCGTGGATGACAGGTGTATTCCTTAATACCAATCGTGGGGTGGCGTACGTACTTCCCCAACTCTATGAGCTCCTACTTCACTCCTATGTCGAGCCGGCTAGGAAGCTCCTAACATGGGATCACTAGAATTCTCTCATGCATTAAATACAACCATAAAAACCTTAGTACGCATTGGTTCATGTTTCTTAAGACGTTCAAGCAAGTTACCGTATAGGAAGTTAGCCAGTTTTCTTAAGCCTAACATCGATGAACAATCATCCAATACAATTAATAACACACTAATAACCAATAATCAATAGTTAGGTTTCATTAGATCTAAGCAAACACAAGATAAATCTAGCCTAGCATGTTAATTAAAAGACAAGAACAAGATATAATCAAACAACACATAGACATATTGATTGATTAAATGATAACTTATCTTCAATTAAACATGGGAGATCCAAGGGTATGAAAACCCTTAAAAATGGCAGAAATTCGTCTTTAGGGTTTCTCCTCACAAAGTTGCACACTAAGGACAAAAAATTGTAAAACTATATATAGAGTTTAAGGGCTGACGGCGTCACGTTATAGGACTTCACGCCGTCACCTCGCCGTGTCTAGGGTTCCCGGATGGCCTTCTTGACGCCGTCCCTCTTTAGTCCTCCAAAATCCGCTCTGGCTTATCAAGGCTTGACGCCGTCAGAAATGGGCTTGACGCCGTCCCTCTTTAAGTTAAACCGTGATGGCCTTGATCACTTCAAAGGGTGACGCCGTCAGACTTTCCTTTGTGAAATTCTCTGGCTTATCATGTGTATTTTTCATATCCACGTTTTTTGCCAAGCCATGACGCCGTCAGGAACAATCCCTGACGCCGTCAAAGGTACTTTTCCAGCCGATTTTGAGACTTTGTCGTTTTCTTCACTTTTATGCTCCAAAAATGTCCAAAATGCTTCCTTTTCCAGATTTCTTCTCCAAAGTACCTAAAATGACAAAAGGAACAATTTAGGGCAATATTTGATCAAATAAATACGATTTAGGGCTTAAATGACCCCCTAAAAGCGGTACACTTTTCGCTTCATCAAATACCCTTACACTTGAGATTTGCTTGTCCTCAAGCAAATGCGCTTTTATTCTAATCAAAATACAAGTTAGGGGTCATTTAACACTAACATAAAAGTAATTACAACAAATAGTCATTCCACTTTAATCATAATAAGCACGGAGATTACCAACTAGCACCTCACAAGTAGTGTTTAGATACTCACATCTCTCAGGTGTCATCAAAATAAATCTCATAAATGAAAACGGATAATATCTCTCACTACCTGTCATAGCAAATAGATTACCATAGGCTTGGGAAAGGATCGAAAACCTCCTCCACTAGGCGTAAGCACCTAAGATAAACTATCAAAGAGGGCTTTTAAATGGGTTATAACGTTAGGTGTAGGGATATGATAAACACAGTTTTGTTGGATAAGGGATATTTTACTGGTGGCGAGTTAAAGATCTTGATTAATTACATGTACAATATGGTGTTGCTAAGCCAAGACTAGACTTGACTTAAGCTAAAAACAAAATAACAAAAACATAAAATAAACATAAAATGAAACGGGATGGTAGTCCGTATGTTTTTTCTATTTTTCTTTTTCTCATTTTTTTTGTATTTTTCTTGATTTTTTCGATTTTTTTTTTCCATACACTTTTGCCCTACCATCCAAAATAATACATCATAGGGGCATTAAAGCCTTGAATTGCTCCCACGCTATAGCGTAAGTAATATCCATTCCTGATGATTTCATGTAAGAGTTCCACCAAGTTAAAGCACTGCCCGTCAAAGTATTCGAGGCAAACTTAACTTTGGATTCTTCTTCGCAATTACAGATGTGTAACACAGTTTCCAACTTTTCTAGCCATCTTGCCAAACTGACAGCTCCCTCGATACCTCCAAAACTTCCTGGATCACAAGCAAGAAACTCCTTGTATGTGCAGGCCCGACTGGCATTAGTGGGTCTCGCGGCTCTATCACCTGTGTTAGTGCTTGATCCTATGTTGGCAGCAGCGGCCATGGCTTCTGCCACTTGTTGTGCCAATGTTGGCTGGTTGACTACGTTTGGAGGGGGAGTGGCATTAGTTGCGTTGCGAGTACGGTTTGATTTGCGTGGAGCCACTTGTCTACAAAAGAAAGTAAACAAATGATGAGATTATGTAAGAGAGTATGAAAAGTCATCACATGTATGAATAGTATTACAGTAGCGCATGATAGAAAGAACTAATTCAAGATAATCAATAGCAGAGAGATATAACAAAATGAGCTTGTTATAGGTTAAAAGTCAGTTACAAGATCTGAAAATTACAAGTTTATTGGGAAACACATCAGACACTAACCGAAGACTACTCGATTTAGTGGGTACAGAAACGATACGTATGAATCTAAGATTAGTTACGTCCTCGACGTAAACGTCTAACTTCTGCCTCAAGCTCTAGTTGTGCAGCTTCCATGTTTGCGAAGCGTATCTGGAACTCCTGGCACATCCTCATTTGAGTAGCTAACATGGCTTCTAAGGCTGAAATCTTCTGACCCTGGTTTCTAGCCGTGTCTCTGGCTAACCAAGGGGTCCTTTTAATGCCTTCTATCCTACCATGTTCCTAAGTACGGTCTCTACTCAAACAGCGTACTCTGGAATCCAAGTTTCTAAGCTCATAGTTATAAGTTTCCTTCATTTTACCAACCTTCATCCCTAAGTCAAACACTTCTCGCCTCTCAGCATCGGCTCTCTTAAACAAAGTGTCAAGGTTTCGATCATACCATTCGAAACGTAATGGTTGTAGCCCTTCCAGCTGATCAGTGTGGGCGTCTAGTGTGCTGGCTTGCTGATGAAGAATGGTCCATATCGAATCACGAGTACTTATAGTATCGTCAGGAGGATTGACTGAGGATATGTCATCTGGGATGTCTGGCATTGGGGAGTATGGAACATCGGACAATGGAGAGTTCGACTCAACATCCTTCCAAATTGTCTCCCGGTGCGTTCCCCTCGAACTCTGCCCAATCTCGTATGTGGCCGGACAACCATTAAATCCTTCATCTGAATAAGACTCAGTGGCTCTCCTAAGTCTTTGACGTAGAGGTGGGTGAGTAGGTGATGATGTGTTTAGGGTAAGTTCCGTATTAGGTTGCGGTTGTGACACTTAGATATAGGGATCTTCAGCATCTGGAGTGATCTGAAGGGTAGGTGATGTACGAGTAGTACGGAGTATGGTTTCAGAAATATCAAATGATTGGGAAGGCATAGTCTGTGACAATTATGGTATACGAGTATAAGTATATAGAAAATACTTATAATTTTTAATATAAGGCTAGAAAGTATTAGCCATAATATAAGTACATATGTTTGTATAAAATTAATACGAAAACTAGAAGAGGGGTTGAATAGTTTTACCGTTTTAAAATTTGATTCGCTTTGTTACTTAATGTGATTTCAAGGAAATTATACACAAACAAATAATCACACAATATATATGAAAAGTAAAGAGAGGAAAGATCAAACCACACAACACTGATATTTATAGTGGTTCGGCTACAAGGACTCTCTTCCTTGCCCTACTCCACTCCTCGAGCCTCTAACTCGAGAGTTATCTTTCACTAAGAAACAAACTCCCTTCTAGGTGGAGAAAACCTTTACACGTCGCTTACTTCTTTTTCCGGTACTAAGCTAAACACCGAGTTCTTTACAAGGGTACAACCACTCCCGTTTGGTTCTTTCACAAGGGTACAACCACTCCCGTTTGGTTCTTTACAAGGGTACAACCACTCCCAACACTCTTTGTGTTTTAAGGACTAAAACACTAACCTCACTCTACTGATGTAAATGATACAAAAAATGATATGCAAACTAGTACAAGATCACACAGTGACTAAACTAGACGGATAACGACAGAACGTTGATCCTTGTATGTTTGATCCCTTTGCTACAAAAGGAAAGATCAAATGAATGAATGATATGGGTTAGTAAATGAATGAGTATGTATTTAAGCTATATGAGTGATGAATTGTCCAAATGATCAGCTTGCTATTTATAGGCAAACTGAGTGAACAGCTGGCGGATCCGGCGGATCCCAAACTTTGGATTCGTCCTTGTATGCACTTGGATCCGCCAGTGCAGGACAACTAATAGATTTCCAAATCTTTCCAAATCTTGCCATATCTTCAAATGTCAACTCTTTGGCTTGAAGATCTAAACAAAATATCACAAAATCTTACCAAGATTGTGTACATGATGCATGCCATGATGTCATCCTAACTTTTGAAAAATAAAGTTTCCATTTTAGGAAATAAACATGTAAATGTATAAAATGTAAATTCTAGTGATCTTGTGAAATGTAAATGTGTTCTAAAAAGACTTTAGCTTGTATTTATGATTTGCTAAAAGATATACCTTGTATTTGTCATTAACAAAACTAAGTAAAGATCATAAAATATAAATAACGTTTTTGGGACGATATTTGTATTAACAATCTCCCCCTTTTTGTTGATGACAAAACATAAGGTGTATTTTTAAGCAAATGAATAAATGAAGTATGAGTCTTTTTAAAAATATAGATTAAGTTTGTTTTATGCAAGTTTTGAAAATAATTTCAAGTATAAATGTATGTACTGTGATGTTTCACAGTAATGCAAACTTAATCCTTTCTCCCCCTTTTTGTCGAAACAAAAAGAAGATATGCGTAGCGGAATGCGATTTTGAGAACTTTAAAGCTCCCCCTTGATTTATACTCCCCCTAAATGGAGTAACAACGTATGCATTTCAAGGATAGGAGATGCTACAAAAGAAAAGTTAGTTACTTCATGGAAGTAAAATGCATATGTAATTGTCAACCAAACAATAAGTTTCAGCCCATTTGACTTTAAAAAGTCAAAATGAAGTGTCTGATCAAAATTTAGTACCTAATGTACATTTGATCAAAGCAATATGTGAAGTTAAGACAACCATACTATGATGTTAGTATTCTAAAATGAGATAATATGCTTAATGTTGATCACCCACAAGCATAAAAACATAACATTCATTACTTGGAAAAAATGATGTTACATTTAAACAAGGAAAATAAATCCTAAAAAGAGAAATTCTAAAACAACATCCTAAAAGTTCCTATAAGAGGAAACTAACAAAGCTCCTATTGAGGAGGATGAGAGATGGCATTGAGACGCTCGAGAACATGGTTCAAGATGAACCTCATCTCATTTTGGAGCTCATGGACCAAAATGTTGGTCCTTTGGGCCAAGTGAGCCGTTCTCTCGCAATGCGAGCAATCATGGCTTGAGAAACCGGGAGGAAGAGTAGTCTCAAGGTTTTGTGGTGGTGGTGGTGGTTGGTTGTTGTTGTTGGATGGTTGTTGTTGTTGTTGGTTGGATGATGGTGGAGTGGGGATGGAGTTCATCAAGATGGTTTGGAGATCCATTGCTTCATCAAGGCGAGATCCGACCATATTAGAAAGAGAATAGAGGCGGGTGAGTTCCTCACTAATCTCTTCTTGGGTTTGTGGTAGATTAATCCACATTGCCTCATCAATGGAAACTAGTATGGATGTGGGTGATAAAGGTTGTGTTTGAGGTTGAGGTGGTGGTACATCATGGTATAAAGGACCATGGATATCCGGGTAAACCGGATGAAAAAGCATGGGTTGTTGACCTTCAAAGGTCATGGGTGGAGGATTGGTTGACCTTGGTGGAAGATCTTCCAAGTCATCAAGGTATGGGTGTGGTGATGAAGGTGGAGTTCTAAATAGCTCCATTGGTTGTAGTTTGGGTGATTTTGGGGGTGATGGTGATTTAACAGGTTGTGATGGAGCGGGTGGTGGAGTGGTAGCTATTGGAGTAATTGTTGGTGGTGGAGTATGAATGACTACATTTGGTGGTGTTGGAGTGGATAGTGTGAGAAAATTCTCACTTGCAATAGGTGATGAGATATTTAGAGGAGATGATTCCTCTGATGATGAGTTTGCTAAGTTTATGAAGCAACATGGTTTAACACTAATGCGGGCAGTTCATTTTGGAGGTCTAGAGGTGGAAGAGTTGTTTGATTTAGTCATGGTGAAGTAATGTAGCTAAGATGTACAGGAGAGAAAGTAGAAGAAATGGTGAGTGAGTGAGTTTAGTGATGATCCTAAGGTAGTAATTTATAGGCAGAAGGTTTGTTGGTCTGTGTGTTTGGATTGGATGTAAATCTAATGGAGAATGTTGGTTCCTAATGATTTGGAACAAAAATTTAAGCTTGTCACATCCTAAGGTCAATCCATTGAAATGGAGTTGAGTGATATGAGGAGGATTTGCAGTAAATGCAAGGAGATAGTGGAAAATCTGTTGATTTGATATTTCCACGGATTTGACGGATCCCTCAAAAGGGTTCCTTACTTGTATTAGAAAGGTAACTCACATGAAAATTTTGAAAATTCAAATTTTGGTGGGAAATTGAGTTCTTAGGGTTCTAAGAGTTCCTAAATCATTCTAGAGAGTTTAATGATCAGTGAGTATAATCTAAAGAAGCTACAAACCAAAATCTAAGTGTCGGGATGAGTCGGGAATTTTTTTGAAAAAGTTACTGTTGGTACCCACGGATCCAATCGACAACAAAGGCGGAGCCAAAGTTTGGGAGCCGTCGGATCCGTGGGTTCTGGACTGGCGGATCCATATTGTGGGATCCGTCAGATCCGTCATCCGAAACTTCAAAAACAAACAGAGAGCATTGCAAATTTCGCGTTTTTCGACCAAAACCCGAAATTTCTCCTATAACGTATGTAATAGCTAATATGTACTACAAATATGCTAAATACATATATTCTAACACACGTTTTCACATAAATAAATCCGATCATAATATTCTACCATATAGGGAGTTAAGCCAAACGGGGGCTTATTCTCGGAAAATTGATAACACTAAGTGTTATCGACCTGCAAATCTGAGTTAGTTCACATACACATCAAGTACTAACATAATAAGTTAAGAACCATACATGTTTAACACATCATTGTCTAATAACATCTAGACCCAAACACTCCTCTCACTTGAACTTCTTGCTCAATTTCTTCATACCCTTGTGAAGTTTCATGATCCAACGCCCTAGATTCTTCACCATTCCTTTTGTTTGACGATGTTCCTCGGATTCATTCGCAATCGGTGGAAGTTGACGCAAGTATTCCGGTGGAGTGATTCTAGAGTTTGGCAAGCCGTCATCGTCACTCATTGATGATGATGATGATGATGATGTTTGAGGGCGAGGACGTTTGCCTTTGCCAACCACTACCCTAAAATCGCTTAAGGGAACAAAGGTGTGTGGAATCTCATCATAATCGGGAACAAATCCTAAGGCATTTCAAGGAATGGGTGCAAAAGCTCTATAGAGACGAGTCAAGAGCATCCCGTAGCGCATTGCCGTGGTACCTTGTATTGGAAAATCAGCCATTCGCTTGGCGATATAGTATGCAAGGTTGAAAGGTTGACGGGTGGACACACAATACATCATGTAACAAAGACATGCATTGATATGATCACGATTCCCTACTGTGCTAATGACATTAGCTCTCAAAACATCTTCTAACTTCCTAAACTCGGGCCTAAGTTCATTTAGCTCCATAGCAAATGGATCTCTAGCTACTTGTTTGCCTCGGTGTGTCCTAGTAGGATTGTTTCTAGGATTAAAGAGATGTTCCCTAATGGTTTCTTTGGTGGTCAAAGGTGTGGCATATGGTGCCGTTCTCTCAAAGTTAGACTCTAAGATTGTTAATGACCACTTATCAGAGTAGACACATGTTCCATAATTTGGAACTCCTAAGACATCTCCAAATTGATCTAAAGGGATGTTGAATTGGTTTCCATTGATCCTAAAGTGAATGTTCATGAGACCATCGTCGTTGGAACTAAGACATATGGTTGCATAAAATTCAAGAATGAACCTAGGAATGATAGGTTCATCAATGTCTAAGAGGCCATCGAAATGAATTGCGGCTAATTGCTCGCGGAGATTGGTATCTTCATAGAATGAGGGGTCTACAACCCTACCCTCATGGACGTATCGGTTTTCTAAGGCTTTGAATATATTGACTTGAGCTTCGGTAAGACCCTTGGTTTTGTGGTGTTTGGGAAGGTAATGGATGGTCTTTTTGTGATCGTAGTTGGTTGCGGGAGGCATAGTTATCCTAGACACGAAAAATATATGTAGTTTAGTTAAAATTATCGAAGATACGTATAAAGGTCTAGTGTGTGCCTACATGGGGACAATGTGGAGGTGCGGTTATCTCGACTCCTTTTGATGCATGAAAATTATGTTTATGCAAGTTTTATGATAAAACGAGAGATAACCCAAACACTCCTACTTCAATGTAGCTACGATTGAATGTACCCGAAAATACACATTAATTATGTATTCCCTTTAGCATTCAAGAGTGATTATGCAAGTGATGCTTAAAACATAACGTTTTTGTATTTGTATGAACAATGTTCAAAAAACCGTTTTTCCTAGTCGTGAGAAGATTTTTAGCAAAAATTTCTCATGGGGTTTTTGATGAATAATGACAATGTACTACAAGATGCAATTCCTAACTATGAAAAACATGATTTGTTATGCAATTTAGTAAACATGCTTCATGATTTTTCAAGAATTATGCATATCCCCAAGTTTTGGTTTTGTGCATGAAATAGAAATCCTAGACGCAGATCAGGAATGTAAACATGATAAGGATACTTACAGTGATGTTTAGAGCTCAATTTGGTTGAGAAAGATGGCCTAATCTGTGGGTTTGGTGAATTATGGGTCGTATTCCAGTGGGTGATATGTTTTGGAGAGAGTGATGAATAGTACAGGGTATTAGTTTAATATATAAAAAAAACTGCCTCAGCAGATGACGGATCCGGCGGATCCCAAACAAGGGTTCCGCCCTTGTTGTCGTTTGGATCCGCTGGATCAGAACTCAGGTTGGGTTTTTGCCGTGTTTGGTTAATCTAAGGTTTGAGCTAACATTTAATCTATTCACTAGGTTCCATTAATCCTAAACCAAGTCTAAGATAGTTGAAAGGTTCTCTCTTGAGAGGTTTTGTGAGGATATCAGCAATGTTGTCCTCTGAGGAAACTTTCTCAATTGAGATGTTTCCCTTCTGAACATTGTCACGAAGGAAGTGGTGACGTATTTCTATGTGTTTGGTTCTAGCATGTTGGACTGGGTTTTTACTAAGATCGATAGCTCCTTTGTTGTCGCAAAGAATGGGAATGTCGTTTAGTTTAATTCCATAGTCGACGAGAGCTTGTTTCATCCACAATGCTTGTTGGCAAGCTTTTCCTGCTGACACGTACTCGGCTTCAGTTGTTGATATGGCGAGGGCTGTTTGTTTCTTAGCAAACCATGCGGTGAGACAATGTCCGACAAAAGTACAAATACCACTAGTACTTTTCCTATCAACATAGTCACCGGCATGGTCTGAGTCGGCATACACTATGGTTTCTACACCCGTCCCTTTGGGATACCATAATCCTAAGTGTGTAGTGCCTTTAATGTATCTAAATATCCATTTAACGACTTCAAGATGGGATATTTTGGGATCTTCTTGAAAACGTGCACATAGACAAACACTAAACATAATGTCCGGCCTACTAGCCGTAAGATAGAGCAAACTACCAATCATTCCTCTATATTTAGTGCTATCTACGGATTCGTTTTCTTCATCCTTTGTGAGTTTGGTTTCTGAGGACATGGGTGTTTTCGTAGGTTTTGAGTCTTCAAGACCAAACTTCTTAAGCATATCTTTGATATACTTTGATTGGTTGAAGAATATCCCATCTTCTAATTGTTTTATTTGGAGACCTAAGAAAAAGTTTAGTTCCCCCATCATACTCATTTCAAACTCGTCATGCATGATTTTTGAGAAATCATCGCATAACTCTTGACAAGTTGATCCGAATATAATGTCATCCACATATATCTAGACGATGATAATATGTGATCCCTTTTTCTTGGTGAAGAGAGTATTGTCTACTAAGCCCATGGTATACTTATGGTCAACTAGGAAGGTCTTAAGTCGATCATACCAAGCTTTTGGTGCTTGCTTAAGTCCGTATAATGCTTTCTTAAGTTTGTAGACATGATTAGGTTTTTCAAAATGGGCAAAGCCGGGAGGTTGTTCTACATATACTTCTTCATTTATAAATCCGTTTAAAAATGCACTTTTGACATCCATTTGAAATAATTTAAAATCATGTGCACATGCATATGCAAGTAGTATCCTAATAGACTCTAGTCTAGCTACGGGTGCAAATGTTTCTTCGTAATCTATACCTTCTTGTTGATTGTAGCCTTGTGCTACTAGCCTAGCTTTGTTTCTAGACACTATGCCATTTTCATCAATTTTATTTCTAAAAACCCATTTTTTACCGATTATGGTTTGATTTTTAGGTTGTGGAACTAATGTCCAAACGTCATTCCTAACAAATTGATTTAATTCTTCTTGCATCGCAATGACCCAAGATTCATCTTTTATGGCTTCATTAACATTTTTAGGTTCTATTGTTGAAACAAAACAAAAGAAATTACTTTCATTTTGAGCTTTAGATCTCAATGTTCTTTCATTAAGTTTTCCTATGACGTTTTCTAATGGATGACTTTTTGTTTCTTTGATATTAACTATTTCTCTTTTTACCGGTTCGTCTTCTTTATCATTTTCAACAATTTCTATATTTTCAACAATTTGACTTTCAACTAAGTCATCATCTACCAAAGGTGATATCTTAGAGGGAGGTGGAATTTCGTCGAATGTTACGTTCAACGATTCCTCGACTCTTGAGGTTTCTTTGTTCAAAACTATATATGCTTTACTAGTTTGTGAGTATCCTAGAAATACACCTTCATACGACTTTGGGTCGAACTTGGTGAGATAATCCTTTGTGTTTAAAATGAAGCACTTGCTTCCAAACACTCTAAAATATCCTAAAGTAGGCTTTTTGCCTCTGTATAACTCATATGGAGTTTTTGTCAATAATGGTCTAATTAGAACTCGATTTAGAATATATGTAGATATATCTACAGCGTGACACCAAAACTTTTGAGGTATGTTTTGTTCATTTAACATGGTTCTACTCATTTCTTGAATAATCCTATTTTTGCGTTCTACCACACCGTTAGATTGAGGGGTTCGAGGAGCCGAGAAATTATAAGTTATGACATTGGCATCACAAAATGCTCCGAATTGGATTTCGTTGTCGAATTCACGACCATGGTCAGTTCTAATTGATACTACGTTACTTCCTATTTATTTTGAATTTTCTTACTTAAGATTTTAAATTTATCAAATGCTTCATTTTTAGTTTTTAGAAACTTAGTCCATGTATACCTAGAGTAATCATCTACTATTACCAAAGTATAGAAGTTTCCCCCGTAACTTTGTATAGCGGATGGCCCAAACAAATCCATATGCAATAATTCTAGACACCTAGATGTAGACACCATGTTTTTAGCCTTATGGCTATTATGAACTTGTTTTCCTATTTTGCAAGCATCACAAAAGTGTTGGTCATATTTCATCTTTGGCAGGTTCCTAACGAGTTCCTTAGATGATAAGGATTGAATTAACCTCATATTGGCGTGACCTAAGCGTCGATGCCATAGAGTTGAGTTTTCGTCCAAGGAGGTAAGACAAAGCTTGTCTTTAGGTGTTTTGTCGAGTTTCATAACGTAAACGTACTTCTTCAAAACACCTTTTCCTATAGTTATGCCATCCTTAAGTATTTTACTTCCATTTTCACTGAAAAGGACGTTATACTTTTTGCGGCACAATTGACTAATACTAAGCAAGTTAAATCCTAAATTATCTACATGAGCAACATCATCAATAGTGAGAGAGTCATGAGAAATCGTACCTTTTCCGATGATTTTACTTTTAAGCTTGCTACCGAATGTGACATTACCTCCATCGTACACTTGGTAATCTGAGAAAAGGCTTTTGTTTCCCGTCATGTGTCTTGAACACCCACTATCTTTAATCCACTCATCTAGTTCTAGTTCAACTTTTAAGCACACCTAAGTTCAAGAAAAACTCAAGCGTTTGGTCCCCAATATCTCATGGGTCCGTTTGGGTTAAACATGACATTATCATGGTTCATGTAAGGAAATGGTGGACAATTATTCCACGGCATGTAATTAGGACCATGAAAGTTTCTAGACATGTTTTGGTTCCAATTACTTTGGTAAATATGTTGTGGGTTAACATTACTTTTTGGAAAGGGGTGTTTGGGAAAACTAGTTTGAGATCTCTGTTGAACTGTTTTAACTCTGTATTCATTTCTAGCTTGACCTCTTCCTATAGAGACTGCTGGTTTTTGTTTGTTATTAGTTATACTAGTACTAGGTTTTCTAGTGACTCTAACGAATTCAGTACGGTCAGTCTTTAGAACCTTCTGTTCACAACTTGTACCGGCGGATCCTTTTGGTACTATTGGCGGATCCAAAGTTTTGGATCCTTCGGATCCGTGGGCTTCTGACTTAGTTGGAACAATTTCTTTTTCTTTCACAGTTTGTTTCTTAAAGTCACTTATAGTTCCTAGTTTCATAAAACCTAGTCCGATTTTATCATGAGGTAGTTTTTGCATTTTTATTATCTCATCTGCACAACTTATGTTTTTATCAAACTTTTTGAACTTGGAATTTTGTTTGATGAGATCTTCCTGTGTGGTTTTTAATGTTTCTAGTTCTAATTTAAGTTCCTGACACGACACACACGTTTCTTTAGCATTTTTACCTTTTTCAATTCGTATCTCCTTTTCTTTAAGCCAATAAACTTCGTTTTCTAAAAGTGTCGTTTTGGTTTTTAAGAACTTGTTTTTGTTTTTTATTTTTAAGGTTATATCACACAGTTTGTTATATTCTACTTTTAAGGTTTCATCATCTATAGAAGAGACAGAATGTACCTCTTCTGTATCTTGAGCCATGAGAGCAACTTCGTCGTTCTTGGGCTCGTTATCATCTCCTTCACTATCACTCCGAGCTCCACTGACAATGGCTCTTTGAGACTTGTTCTTTGGAGGCTTTGGACATTCTCCTATAAAGTGACTAGGGTCTCCACACCTATAACACTTCCTATCTACCTTTCCTTTTCTATCATCACGGTCTTTTCAGACGGATTTCTTTTCTTGACGAGGTGGTCTGACGAACTTTCCTCGTCTCCTGAAGAATTTCTTGAAATCTCTTACCGCCATGGCATATTCTTCGTCTTCGCTACTAGAACAAGACTCTTTATCACTTGACTCAACTCTAGCTTTCAAGGCAATGGATTTCATTTTCTCCTTCTTGCCTTTAACTATTTCTGAGACTTTTTCCATCACCATTTCGTGAACTTTGAGGTTTCCTATGAGCTCGTCCAGTGTCATGCTTGAAAGATCCTTAGATTCTTCAATAGCTGTCACCTTTGCTCTCCACTTTGGGTGGAGTGCTCTTAGAAATTTCCTGACAAAATTCTTACTAGAAAAGGATTCATCAAGTGCTTTAAGAGATGTTATGATAGTATTAAACCTAGCAAACGCACTATCAATGGTCTCATCTTCAGAGATAACAAATTGTTCATATTGTTGAACAAGAAGATCAATTTTGTTATCTTTGACTTGTGATTTCCCTTGATGAGTGATAATTAGTGATTGTCAAATATCCTTAGCCGTTTTACACATAAAAACTCTTTCATATTCTTTCTTAGGTAAAGAATTGTAAAGCATCATTTTGGCTTCATTATTTTTGGCAATCAACTTCTTTTGCTCATCATTGTGACGAATAAAAGAAGTACCTATATCCCGACCACCTGAAATATCATTACTAATGGGCTTATAGTCACCCTCTACAATAATATACCACAGATCTATGTCCTTTGACTTCACATATGTCTCAAAGCGATTTTTCCAATATATGAAACAAATTGGTTCAAATAGTGGTGGTCTTTGCATAGATTGCCCTTCTTTAAAGTTTTCAAAATCCATTGATCGTTTCAAGTTTTTAAAATACAATATATTTTGAAAATCTTGAGTAACACCGCTCTGGTACCAATTGTGAAAAACTAGAAGGGGGTTGAATAGTTTTACCGTTTTAAAATTTGATTCGCTTTGTTACTTAATGTGATTTCAAGGAAATTATACACAAACAAATAATCACACAATATATATGAAAAGTAAAGAGAGGAAAGATCAAACCACACAACACTGATGTTTATAGTGGTTTGGCTACAAGGACTCTCTTCCTTGCCCTACTCCACTCCTCGAGCCTCTAACTCGAGAGTTATCTTTCACTAAGAAACAAACTCTCTTCTAGGTGGAGAAAACCTTTACACGTCGCTTACTTCTTTTTCCGGTACTAAGCTAAACACCGAGTTCTTTACAAGGGTACAACCACTCCCGTTTGGTTCTTTCACAAGGGTACAACCACTCCCGTTTGGTTCTTTACAAGGGTACAACCACTCCCAACACTCTTTGTGTTTTAAGGACTAAAACACTAACCTCACTCTACTGAAGTAAATGATACAAAAAATGATATGCAAACTAGTACAAGATCACACAGTGACTAAACTAGACGGATAACGACAGAACGTTGATCCTTGTATGTTTGATCCCTTTGCTACAAAAGGAAAGATCAAATGAATTAATGATATGGGTTAGTAAGTGAATGAGTATGTATTTAAGCTATATGAGTGATGAATTATCCAAATGATCAGCTTGCTATTTATAGGCAAACTGAGTGAACAGCTGGCGGATCCGGCGGATCCCAAACTTTGGATCCGTCCTTGTATGCACTTGGATCCGCCAGTGCAGGACAGCTAATAGATTTCCAAATCTTTCCAAATCTTGCCATATCTTCAAATGTCAACTCTTTGGCTTGAAGATCTAAACAAAATATCACAAAATCTTACCAAGATTGTGTACATGATGCATGCCATGATGTCATCCTATCTTTTGAAAAATAAAGTTTCTATTATAGGAAATAAACATGTAAATGTATAAAATGTAAATTCTAGTGATCTTGTGAAATGTAAATGTGTTCTAAAAAGACTTTAGCTTGTATTTATGATTTGCTAAAAGATATACCTTGTATTTGTCATTAACAAAACTAAGTAAAGATCATAAAATATAAATAACCTTTTTGGGACGATATTTGTATTAACACATAAAATATGAAATAGAAATGAATGTTAATAATTTTTACTGTTCGGTCCTTGGTCTTATACAAAATTTACACTTTCTACCCTAACGGTGTAGGTTTTGCACCGTTAGTCCTCCGTTAGTGATATATTACATATTAAGTCCAATAAAGGTCTATTATTACATTTTCAGCCTTAAGTTTCCTGTTTTAACAATGTTTACCCTTAATTTACTGTTTTGACAGTTTATAACATAAGTTTGTGGAATTGGCAGTTTTAGTCCCTAAGGTTGAAATACTTTGCAATTTTAGTCAAAAAATCACAAAAAGGTTAGGAAAAGTTTTCCGAAAGTTTTATTAAGTTTATAAATTTTATTAAAGTTTTATTAAACTGCTTATTGCCGAAAATGGCTTATTTTTCGATTATTGGGCTTTAACGAAAACAATTAAAGGCCCATTAAGAGATAATGATCCAATGGGGTTTAAGGGGTTTTGGGCTTTTCATTGGGCTTATAAAATGAACTTAAAAAGATAATAAAACTGCTTATTACAGCTGCTTATCGAAAACACTTATTGGGCTGCTTATTAGCTTAAAGACCAATCGGATAACTATATATATATAGAAACTGATTTGAGTAGCGATAGGATTGGGGTTAGAAAAGGGCTTATAAGAGCTTATTAGGGGAAACTCAAAACATCATTTTGATATATGAGCTTATAGAGAATGGAGATAAGCAATAAAAATGTTAGGTTGTGTTCGTGAATTTGTTTATAAAAGGCCATTTCTGAGTCGACATTAACCAAGTTCAATAAGTATGTAAATGATATATATGTTGAAATATGCTATTCGATATGCTATGAAACGAACGTATAACTGAAATATGAATGCGTAAAATGTAATCCTATCCATTCCATAAAGGAGGCATTATGTATGAAACGTAAAATAAATAAACAAAAGCGTAAATGTGATAAAACGAAATATATACGTTCGAAATAAATAGAAACAATGCATGATTTAATATAAATGGTTAATACGAGTATGTACTTGAGTTTAGAAAACTTACAACACCTTTTTAAGGTGGAGTTTAATGTTCGGATTGACCAAAAACAAAGGAAAGATGGGTGTGGCTCGCGTAATTGATCACCAAGGGTTCGAATGGTTATGAAATTTGCTTCTTCTTCCTGTGAGGTCTCGGTAAGAAGGGTAGGGGTCTTTGAGAGGGTATACGAGTGAGTTTTTCAGTTGTGAAAGCAATGTATGAGTGTGCGTTCGATATATACATGCACATGGGGTTTTTATGATTTTTAAAATGTCAAGTTGTGGGAATAGATTCCCCCTAGCTGAGATTTAATGAGTATCAGCAAATAGGATGAGATTATGGTCAAGTTGGATGATATCTAGGGGAGGGTTACATACTTGGTTCGGTTGTGATCAAATTATGTACATGTATGTGTATCGAGTGACATATTAAAGGTCCAATTTGATTTCTAACGTGCACAACGTGCTATAAACAATGGGGAAACATGTTATAAACTCATATTCGACTGAGAATAATAAGAGACATAAGCGAAATTTGATTTGATCGAGTTTGGTATAAAATGAAATAATATTCGAATGACTTGAACCAGTGTTTGAGTGCGACTTACTTTGTGTTTAGTTTATAGCTTAAACGTTCGAATTATCTCAAATGAATTATCAATCTCGAATCCTTGGCAGGCAAGGAATCGAATCGTATAAAAAGTTTGTAGAAGATGAACATCTTGATTGTGTGCTTGATTCGGGTGGTCTTGGATCTTGAAAGATCAAGAAACCCATGGTAGATGAGTTAGGTGGAAGATGAAATAGAGAGAGAGAGAGTGGGTAACTCAAAAATCAGGAAAATTAGATTCAATGTGTGAAGAGTTCCACCCCTTCCCATGTGTAGGAAGGGTTTATATAGTTCCTAATATTGGTGCCCCTAGTGGGCTGTGGAGTGAGCTGACAGTGGGGAAATCCCCGACCCACTCCACAAATATAAATACGACTAAACTAATAATACTAATACTAATATTGCTAAGCTAATATAAATAAGCCTATGAGCTATGTAGATGCTAAATAGATGCTCGGGGTGACCGAGCCTTCATCTGAATATTTATATTCCTAACAATCTCCCCCTAAGGGAGGTCACCCCGGAAATAATAATTTGAATTCTAGCATTCTGTCTTCTGAACTTGACGTCATAGCTCGTAGTCTTTGATTCTTCAATGTCTTTAGTCTTTGTGCCTTCAGCAGTAATGATTTGATGACTGATTGATTGTCTTGGATGATCTTTGAGTATTCTTCGACTTTATCATCCAACATTTGTTTCCAAGTCATCTTTCAGCAGTATGTCTCCATGTGATGTGTTATTCTTTGAGCCGACATGCTCACTCTAGTCAGGGTCATGACTTTCAGCATCAGAGTTTGCAGAAGCTGTGTTGAAGGTCTTTTAGGTTGTCATGACTTCTTTGAATATGATGATGGAGTAGAGTGAACATGTGGTAATGGATTGTGTATGTTGTGTCGACATGCTCACACTTTTCTGGATCATGATCTTTAGCTTCAGAGTTGCGGAAGCAGTGTTGAAGGTCTTTTTAGATTGATCATGACTTCTTTGTTTAAGATGATGAGGTAGTGTGAACATGTGGTAGAGGATTGGCATCTTTTCTGCAACCAGCTACAGCATTCCACAGCTTCAATCGCCAGAAGTTCCTGCATACGACAGTTAGCAACAAATCGACCGGTACTTACAGGTTCGGACTTCGAGATTGTTAACAGCATAGTGTGAAAACTCTCTCTAATCCTTACCAAGACCGTTCCTAATCGAAAACCCACAGAGGGCTTTTTAAGATCGAACCGTAGCACATCAACGATTAGGTGAGTCGCTGGAGATCACTCCACGACTGTAGACCGTTAGAAACCGCCGTGACCACTAAGCGTAATCCATAAAGAATTACCGAAGTGACCTGCTTTCAGGGCTGCTTGATGTTGACCCTGGCAGGAATTTCCATTCAATCACTGAGAATTACATTTGTAAATTCTCTCATAAATGTTCTGGCAGATTGCTAAGATCTGTGTAGGATTCATAAGTTTACAACTGGTGTCCTTAATGTTGAACAACCAGTGTAGAAATAATTCGTGTTCCTATGAGATCTTATTATGAATCTCGTGGCTCAAGACTCGATAGTGCGTTTTGATTTAGTGAGCGGAGGCTGGAGAGAACTGCCACCTTTTCATTATCATCTAACTCGGAGTGAGAGAGACGATAGAAATGTATTGAACTCCGTGACAATTGAAACAAGAATCCTTTGAGGGACCTTGAGTGGCTTGGAAGGGTTGTGCAGCGTATCACTGGGTCCATGATACTTTTTCTTTAATGTCAGCAATCAACTAAGTGATTCTGACAGCATATGAATTGACCCGGTTTCTGCCTAAAAGTGTAAGGAGGGCTTCTTTCTTTTCACCCTTTATCTTTACATTTCTTTTTCATTCTTCAACCCCTTCAGCGCTTACCGAGACTTCATTACTAGTACCTTGTTGGGTTTGTTCCAGTACTAGCTCCATCTCAGTCGACACTTTTCCCTTATCCACTATTCTCCTTTTTAATCATACCTAAGGACTTCTACACTAAATAGTGGATTGTCCTTGGGTAGATCCCTCCGGCTCTGGCGGGATCGTGGGAACTTGAGCCTAACCTAACCATCCTTATAACTCCGTGCATTAATTAAAATGGTCGGTCTTTGGTATTCATCCACGATTGCCAAAACAAATCTTTGAAAAATCTCTCAAAGTGCTCACGATTCTGAAACACATTTTTGTAAACACTTGAGAGTTTTATATTTTTCAAATGCTCCCCCTCAACATGTGCTCAAATGATTGTTTTATAAATTTGCACATGTTAGGTAGAGCTCGCACTTTTTTGAATTGATCAACTTTCAGTGAACATGACCGATTCGAGACACGCTTACATCACTGGTTAGACCAGCTTGAAATTATTACCCATCCTGGTCAAGTTCACAGAAAGTTTCTCGAAACGGTACACTCTACTCAGACACATCCTTTTCGAGACACGCTTACATCACTGGTTAGACCAGCTTGAAATTATTACCCGGCCAGGATATGTCCTTTCGATAAATGACAGTTTGTGTTTCGTCAATTCATTGGTGAAGTCTGAGTCACGATCTCATGCGATGCCAAATCCTTTTTGTCCATTCGCTCCCCCTCAATATGTGCATCGATATACGAAAGAGTTTAGCACATATGGGAGAGCCTACCATTTAAGTCCAAAACATCACATTTTCATCAGGTTTCATATTTAAATCACATTCTCTCCCCCGATCAAAAATTTCAAACCTTTTGAGATTTGTGATCCCAATTGATTTAAATAAGTTAGAAAATGTGGGAGAAAATGTGTCTGATTTAATTCATATTGATGATGAAACATACTATGCTCCCCCTTAATCTAAGAGGGAGATTCACTGCTTATTTTGCACAAATTGATTATTATGACACAAATGATATTGACCTTTTTGTGCAGACGATGTAATTATCCGCTTTTCTGAGTAAGTCATTGGTCAACATCAATTATCCATCCACCAACAAGAACGTCCAAGTATTGTAGATCCCCACTTGGCGAGATCCGAATAGATGGATGGTGGTGGTGGTGGTGAAAGTGTTGTTGTTGTTGTTGTTGTTGCCGACGTTGTTGTTGTGGTGAATTCCGAGCCAATCAATAGAGTTTGAACGTCTGATCAAATGGTTAGAATGGGAACTGGCACATTCATTTTGGCTATGGAATCTGCATAAGAATATCAACACAGATATAAATGCATACAGACACACTATTCCTTAATAGCTACCCTTCAGCAGCTTGCCACATTATTATACCAAATTCATTTAATCAAACCACAGTCAGGAAATACGTCAAACTACTATCTAGCATGAAGAGCAAGTAGCAATCATAAGCATGGCAATTCACACAGATTTCAATATTCAATTCAGGATCTTAGGAACATGATTCTATCATGATAGCTATATACCTAAGCGAATCCTGAGAACATATGCACAATATCAACAACAATTAAGCAGCAATCGACTAACAAGAGTCAAACAACAGTTGAAACTCATTCATTCAGATCATACACATGTCATAGGAGTATTCAAAAACATCAACTGCAACTGGTTTTCTTACTTCTTTTAGGTTTTGAGTCTTAAAGTATTTAGGGGATTACACGAGGATTCCAAAGTAACACAAATGAACCTTCTAGATATATAAAGCTAGGAAACTATAAGCACATTGCACATAATGACCTAAACTTTCTAGCAATTCATGCATTTGGCCATTTGATATAAAATTTTAGCAAGATCCTCTTCAACTAATACCCCATTAACTGCAAAACCATTTCAACAAGTATGATTTAACCAAGAAACCCGTTTGATGATATAAAATTTGAATTCACTCTCCCCCTCAATCAATGACCCGTATTAAAGATTTGTAGTCGTTGATTGAGTGACACATTTTATGCATAATCCAAGTTTAAACAAATTTCATACAACACATATTCACCAAGTGTCTCACAAATAATTTTCAGAAGAATCATAGAATGAAAACTATTTGTATACAAAGAAGACTTCTCTTCTTTTTCAAGAAATGATGCACTGAAACGTACATCAAATCGAAGAAACATGGATATAAAGTAATCCAAGCCCAGGTGAACATCACCCAGTTGGAGGAACAACCGTCTTTTTGGCGACGTGCTTTCCCCATTTTGAAGCGCGGGTTGCTATCTGAAGTAACAGCAAGCCATTTAGACATGTTTTAACCATCCATTTTAACTTCTGCTCGAGCTTCATTTAAAGACCCGTGCCATTATTGAATGACATTTCTAAGTCCGTAAATGTTATCGATAAATAGAAGACATGCCTAGGTGAAACTATTTTTGGTCTTTTCTAATTTTTTAATTTTTATGGTTTTTCTGATTTTACGTTTTTCTATTTACAATTAGCAAGATTTCTATATATCTATTTACAAAAATGGTATAAGATATGAAAAAAAGAATGTAAGAAGCAAAATATATACAAGGATACGAACCAAAAACCATTACTCCTCAGCATCCTGAATCTTTTCCGCTTCCATCATTTGACTTGCTGAAGAGTAACGTGAGCACATTTAATTAGGGATTAATTCAAGCTTTTAACTCTCCCCTAATTAGTGCTCTCCCCCAATATGACAACCTTTCTGATGAACACCCATAATAGAAAGAAGACTTTGGATGAACACCCATAATGTGAAGAAGTCTTTAGATAACCAAATGCATGCCGTCTTTAGTCTTCTAACACTCCCGTCCTTGAGTAACGCTGTCAAAAACCTTAGGCATCTTTTCGATAGTTTAAGTTGAGCCTCAACTGAAATCTAGCTTAACCCCACAACTCATCAAACAAGAACTGTCATGAGGTTAAGCTAAACTACAAATTTAAGCCCAGTAACAACTTGATTTCAGCTTAACCTCACAACTCATCAAACAAGAACTGTCATGAGATTAGGTTAAAATCAAGTTGGACCTAACCTTAAACTACAGAACAACTTGAACCTAACTTAACTCCACAACTCATCAAACAAGAACTGTCATGGGATTAAGTTACATATCAAGTTGTAAGAAAAGAACTCAACATTTTTGAACGTAGAGAAGACTGTAGACTCGACCTTCTTCAAGATTGCCCAATGTGGAGGAACAGAATACCAATCATCTTCATCTCACCAAATGCCTTCCAGTAACCTTACATATAACCCATCAGCCCGCAGCATACACATGAGATGATAACACCCAACAGAGAATGTAGAGTAGACTGACGACTCGACCTTCTTCAGTCTTGAGTATAACACCAAAGTAACAAGTTGAACCACTGATCATCTATAGTATGTATCCATCCTTGGATATTAAGCCCTGATTACGTGAACCTGTTGTGCGTCCTTGATGTACACATTCTCTCTCCCCTGATGGTTACGATTAATCAGCCCATGACGTAACAGTGAAACGTTAATACCAAGGTAACAAGTTGAACCACTGATCATCTCTGTGGTTATCAACACCGGAATAAATGATTAAGCCCAATCACGTGAACCTGTTGTGCGTCCTTGGTGTACACATTTCTCTCCCCCATGATGGTTACGATTAATCGGAATCATCATCATGATGTGTACATGCAGCGTAATGACGTGTACATGAAGCATTGACTAGAAACCCTTTGTTGCTGATTGTACCAGCCCGTGAGACAATGTCGATTAGCATTCCATGACCATGTTCTTCAACACCTTGATAGACGGAGGAAGATATAGTGTTGGAGAACCATGGTTTGCACGACTCCTGAATTGACGTATTCAGGAGTCGTATGACCATTTCTCAATCATCAATCAACATGTAGATTAATATTCACCCTTTCCCCCCCTCAAAAATTGCATATGCCTGCCAACTGCAATTTTTGATGATTGAACTTGTGAATATGAATACCATCAACGGTAAGTAGCTCCACTTGACGGTTCTTGAAGACTGACATGTTATTTATTCACCCTTTCCCCCCCACAAAAATTGAATCTGTCTGTCAACTGCAATTTTTGGTTGAATACGTGAATAAAAATATACTCCAATATGCGCCGATCCACTTGAAGACTGAATAAGCACGGAAAGAGCATAAAACTTGTTGATGAGAATGGCCATAAATAAGAAGATTCCTCTTCTTTTTGAAGATAAAGTGCCCTCAAGCGTACACTTTTCTTTTCTTTGAAGAACGAGGCCTGAACTGATATGAACAGACATCATAATGATGAAGAACGAGGCCTGCACTGATGTGTACAGACGTCATTACTCTCTCTTTACTTCTTCTCTCATCTAACTCGTTACCAACCCCATTATCATTCTGTCGGCTCGATGTCTTGACCACTGATGGAGAAAACCCAATATGATGAACTTGATACTGAAGTAATATAACCCGAACTTGTGACTTAAACTTGTACTAATGCGTGACAAAGAGCGGTGTAGAGACTTTGTGCAACATCGAATCCCTAAGTACTCTATACTCTTCAACCAACCAACCATCAAGTATAAGACGTACATCACCTCTTGGATATCCACAACTTCGTGTGACACTGAGCACTACAACGTGACTCCTTAAAGTGATAGTTATTTTGCAATAGAGAGAAAGAAAAAAAATAACTAGATATCTAAGTCCTCGTCATTGTAAATGTTGAAAGCTCGAACAAGGATCTCGAAGAATCTTCATCCAACCTCCCCGATATCTTCAGATACTAAGTACACGCACCCATGAAATTTCACTTCAGCCTCAAATAAATAATACTGAACTAACCCCGTAGTCACATCTTGTCGATTAAATGCCTCGATCTAGCCATTTGTGATGTTATAGCTGAACTTTGATAATGGTTTTAACCCGATCATGGTCAAGAGCGCATAGCCCATCATCACGGGATTTTACAAATCTATGATTTAAACCGAGAAATAAGTTCTTTCGCGGGATTTTACAAAACCAAGAAGAAACTGTGAGACAGTAACAGATTGAATGTGGCATGACTGATTTGGTTTTGGTGAACCATCAGTTTGGGTTAAGAATATCTCGTGAGAATTACAGATCACATCACAACTTTTAAAATCTTTGTCCAACTATCCAACCTCGTACACAGATTAGTGACCACTTGATGAAGGAAACCCGATATACCAATATTGAAAACAGAAGTAGAAGTCCCCAAATTCGTTACTTAAGCTTGCACTATTGTTGGAAGAACGGTGTAGAGAATTAATGCTCCAAGCGAATCTCTAAGTACTCAATACCTAACCAAAGTATGAGACATTACCACCTCTTGTGATTATCGACATCGTCATTGACGTGTGACACTGAGTACTCCAATAACTCTTAAGTGATAGTTACCCCGACTGCTGGTAACTAGATAACCCAAGTCTTCAACTTACATCTTAAGCACGAGCAAGTTATCATTGAAATCATGCATCCAACCATCCCCGATTTCAAGATAAGATAGGTAGACTCTTTCGTGAAATCTAACTTCACTCTTAAGCAAGGAATACCAAATTAACTTCGTGATCATTTTGTGCGGTTGAATAGTCAAAGGGAGAAGAAACAAGCGCTAATTCTTAGCAGTGCCCAAGACTCATAGTCAGTCCAAACAAACATAGCTGTCTGACCCAGCTGCTTGGATGTTATAGGTGTTGTGCATGGAATAGTTGTCGTACTGTGTACAGGATTTTACAGTTCTTGAGATCTAACCGGGAATTAAATTCAAGAACAAACTGCACAACAGTAAGTATCAAACTGCTGAAATCTTAGGAAAGTCGCTAAGAGCCAACCCGCTGAAAGCTAAACCACTGAAACTGGAACCGCTAATATTCAACCTGCTGGAGACTGAACCACTGAATCCTGAATCGCTACGATCTGACCCGCTGTCACTGGAACTGCTAAGATTCAAACCGCTGGAGACTGAACCGATACGATCTGACCCGCTGTAACCGGAACCGCTAAAATTTACATCGCTGGAGACGGAACTGCTAGGAAACTCGCGCTAATTCTCCCCCTCAAAAAGGGCATGAAATGACCTTTTTGCCAAAGCTGAGAGTCCGTGATGTTTGTGAATTTGTCAGGCACAATACATGGAAAGAGACAAATAAAACTACTGCAACGTAGATGGTGATTAAGACTCTCTTGTAGTAACCCCTCGTTTGTCTTCTCATCAATGGTTCAGCAGATTAAAAATTCTCTGAAGCTCAAAATATGCCAACACCGCTTGATGAACGAATGTGTAACGGGTTAAAACACGTCTCTGAACAAACCACCTCCCGTCTTTAAGTCTGACCACCTCTTGAGAAGATCTTGTACTACAATCCCCTTAGAAGCTTGAGAAACAACAATCACTTGATGAAGCTTGATAAAGGACAAGTTCGCGACTTATACTTGCACTAAATTTGTGATTTAGAACCTATATTGAGCACAACAACGTAACTCCTTTAAATATAGGTAGTGATATATACCCAACCTTCCATCCTTTATTGTATATATCCACTTCTTGAACATCCAAGTCTAATCACCCTAAATACGCTCGAGCAAGGGTCATCAAACATCTTGCATCCATCCACCCCGAGATGTTTGTGACACTAAGTACACCAACCCGTGAGTTAACAAACCAATCAAATCACCATGATTTCCCAATTCCTGCCGATCTTGAAGCACAAACTTATCCTAGAAAAATAGCCAAACCCCGTAAGATTTATTATGTCAAAATCCATGTCCCGCCTACTTGTCCAAAATTGATTTAACGGGATTTTACTACTCTTGAGATTTAAACCGAGAAATCGAATCTTTCGCGGGATTTTCTAAAATCAACAAGAGAAACCGTGAAATCAACAAGAACAACTAAGAGTGAAGTGCAATAGTGAACTTCGAAATTCAAGTCACAGAAGTCAAGTCACACCTTGATTAAATCGCAACAAGTCAAGTCACAGATTGTCAGTTTGCAACAGGTCAGATTGCAATTAACCAAATCACAATTAGTCGAATCGCAAGTGTTAACTCGCAACGTCAAATCGTAACTGGTAGCATCGCAATCAGTCGAGTAGCAACAAGTCAATTAGCAGCTTGTCAATTCGCAATTAATCAAATTGTAATTAGTCAACTGTAACTCAAATTGCAAATATCAAATCGCAGTCTCACTCAAATCGTAGGCACTAATAGGACCGTGCAGCCAAATCCACAATTCACACTTTCGTCCAATAATAAGCCTGATCCAATCATAAGCCCATAAACTATCTTGACCAGCCCATACAACCCAGAAATTTTGTAACCCTAAGATTTAGGATTATATATAATGCCTTTAACTACACTTAACCCTAATCACACATAAATAATCCGCCTCCCATTACTTATCTCTCCTCCAAAGTCACAAACCCTAATTCCAAATCGATCTATCCCTAATCTCACTATCACAACCCATCTCCAACGCAGCCACAATCCACCTTTTCACACTCGGTTGGCAGTCACAATCACCATCACACGAGTATCAAACAGATCTCCTCCAAAATCATACCAACAGTCCACAATCCTTACCCACTTCTTTATGGCACGATTGCCGCTCATCACATCTTCATGGAGAACAACTTCAAGATCATTTAAAAAAAAATGGTCTCGGGTAAGATGGTAGGTTTAAGATGTCACGTTTTTTTTTGATTGTGGTCGTTGAACGAACGAGTGAAGAAGAAATAACAGTATTGTTATTTTCTTTATCGTGCATGATTTGTACATTTAAATGAAGCACAGTCTTCAAAATAATTTAGATCGGTGATGTGATTAGTTTTTCTTGTTAAAGATCTTGAAAGGTCTTTTAATTTCATAAGATATTCATCACGAAAAACGTAACTGAGATCATTTGTTATTTCACTTCTAAGTGTGAGTCCATATAATTGATTGTGAGCGTTGAGGAGTGAATGAGTGAGTATTACTTGTGTTTAGATTAGGTTGTTGTTATTAACTGTTGTTGACTGGGTTTAGGATTAGTTTGACTTTGTTGTGATTGAAGTGGTTTCTTGTAATCTCGTAGTTAAACTGAGTGGATATTGGTTTGGCTTTACTGGTTTGGTATTTCTTTTAATCATGACTGATGATGTAGAAAAAACTGAAGTCGTTTGTTGTTTTGTGGTTGTAGTCATCGTGGTCTTTTCTGCTTCATCTTCTTTCTTTTTATTATTTTGAGTGCTTTGACTTTTCTTGACTAGTCAACTGTGGTAAACCGCTAGTCAATAAACCGCCAGCCAATAAACCGCCAGCCAATAAACCGCCAGTCAATAAACCGCCACAGTCAATAAACCGCCAGTCAATAAACCGCCAGCCAATAAGTCGCCAGTCAATAAACCGCCAGTCAATAAACCGCCACAGTCAATAAACCGCCAGTCAATAAACCGCCAGCCAATAAACCGCCACAGTCAAACCGCTGTTGACTGGTCAAACAGTCAAACCGCTGGAGCATCAAGCCAAACTAGTCACTTTCAGTACTTTTGTCTTCTTTCTAGTTTTGGTTAAGCTCCAAACTGCAGTCCAGAAAAAATGCCAAACCGCTGGCGAGAAACAACTTTCACAACAGCAACCAAGGATGGCTTCTTTTGACAAGCCGCCACCAAGAACAACAAGAGTTCGAACAAGAAAACCTTAAACAAACCGCTGCCAAGAATACCCTTTGCTGCCAAATTGCTGTCAAGAAGTTGACCACCACAGAAAAATAGAGAGCAATATACCACAATACAACCCACCTTCACAAACAGTTAAAGCCCAAACTACTCAAAGATATAACCAAATCGATACACAGTTGAAGCCCAACACTAGTGAACTTTTCAGCCAAATAGAAAAATAATGTAGTGGACTGTTACAGTGTTCGATGTTCAAAAAAAATGAAGTACCAGTTGTTGAAGTGATATTCGAACAAAACAAATGAGTAAAGCAGTTTAAGAAAAAATGGTTGGAACCAAAAAAAATAAAACCTACACACAATCAATCGAACCTAGCCATGGCTCTTGATACCAATTGTAGAAGATGAACATCTTGATTGTGTGCTTGATTCGGGTGGTCTTGGATCTTGAAAGATCAAGAAACCCATGGTAGATGAGTTAGGTGGAAGATGAAATAGAGAGAGAGAGTGGGTAACTCAAAAATCAGGAAAATTAGATTAAATGTAATGAGAGTTCCACCCCTTCCCATGTGTGGGAAGGGTTTATATAGTTCCTAATATTGGTGCCCCTAGTGGGCTGTGGAGTGAGCTGACAGTGGGGAAAGCCCCGACCCACTCCACAAATATAAATACGACTAAACTAATAATACTAATACTAATATTGCTAAGCTAATATAAATAAGCCTACGAGCTATGTAGATGCTAAATAGATGCTCGGGGTGACCGAGCCTTCATCTGAATATTTATATTCCTAACAAAGTTTCATAGGTTACGTATCGAATTTACAAGAAAATGAGGCAAAGCTTAGGGGTTTCAATCGGATGAGAAATAAAAGAAAATAATAACGTGGGTAGGGCTTATGAATAGTACCAGGCCTATGTTGGGCTAAGAATGGTAATAAGGGTCTATTTGGTTATTTATGAGTATAAGAGATTTTAATGGTACACGTGTGAGCTCGTTCCAGTTTATTATGTCACGTATTTTACATTTTTGAGTTATTGTAGAGTAATAACAAGTCATTATGAGATGACCTCTCATTTTTAAAAGTCAGAGAATAAATAACACTCATTTTTTGATAAATAATTATTATTATTAAATTGGGAAAATTACCAGTTGTCACAATATTAGAATAAGTCGTCGAATAATAACTTATGTAAAACAAATTTTTAAATAAAACGCGTGCCTCTTGTACTCGTTCATGTACAGGTCGATTTCATGACTGTTGTGTAGTACATAACTGATGCGTGGTTTTGTAACCTTACAACAGGTTTTACCTCTCGAGGGATCTCAAGAGGCTTACAACCCCACCAGGCAGTGTACCTGACCGATGTAGTATAGTGTAGTGGTAAGTACGGGGGATTGATCGTTCTCCACAGGGAATAGTGTTCGTTAGGTATGAAAAGCTACTCTAATAGGTCTAAGGGTTGAGGAAGATTCTTTTTTTATGTTTTTATATTTTTTATGAAAGCAAGTAAAATCTCGGTTTTGAAGGAGTGGGCGGAATTAGTTGCTAGTCAACTAACCCAAATTACTACGAATGCAAATAAAATAAAATAACAAAAATGAAAATGTGGTGAGAAACTTATGTGTAGAGAAATGTGTTTACTTAGATTTCCTTACTCCCTAACTATCTTTTACCGGTTAATTAGTGTGTATTAGTCGCGTGGATGACGGGTGTATTCCTTAATACCATTCGTGGGGTGGCGTACTTACTTCCCCAACTCTACAAGCTCCTACTTCACTCCTATGTCGAGCCGGCTAGGAAGCTCCTAACATGGGATCACTAGAATTCGCTTGTGCATTAAATACAACCATAAAAACCTTTAGTACGCATTTGGTTCATGTTTCTTAAGACGTTCAAGCAAGTTACCGAATAGGAAGTTAGCCAGTTTTCTTAAGCCTAACATAGATAAACAATCATCCAATACAACTAACAACACACTAATAACCAATAATCAATAGCTAGGTTTCATTAGATCTAAGCAAACACAAGATAAATTTAGCCTAACATGTTAATCAAAAGACAAGAATAAGATAAAATCAAACAACACATAGACATATTGAATGATTAATTGATAACTTATCTTCAATGTAACATGGAAGATCTCAAGGCAAAAAGCCTTGAAAAAGAAGCTAAATTCGTCTTAGGGTTTTCTCCCAAAATTCCACACACTAAGCTCTCCTTAATGACAAAAAATTAGAAAACTATATATAGATTTTTGGATCTGACGGCGTCACCTTATGGATTGTGACGCCGTCACCTCGCCGCTTCTAGGGTTCCCGGATGACCTTCTTGACGCCGTCCCTCTTTAGCTCTTCAAAAATCCATTCTGGCTTATCAAGGCTTGACACCGTCGAACCTTGAACGTGACGCCGTCCCCTTATGATTTAAGCCGTGACGCCCTTGATCAAGTTAAAGCGTGACGCCGTCAGAATTCACATGGTATTTTCACTGGCTTATCATGAGTAAATTTCACGTCCACTTTTTCTTGCCAAGGCATGACGCCGTCTGGGGTTAAATGTGACGCCGTCAAAGGTAACTTTCAGCCGATTTTTGAGACTTTGCCGTTTTCTTCACTTTTATGCTCCAAAAACGTCCAAAATGCCTCCTTTTCCAGATTTCTCCTCAAAAGTACCTAAAATGACAAAAGGAACGATTTAGGGCGATATTTGATCAAATAAATACGATTTAGGGCTTAAATGACCCCTTAAAAGCGGTACACTTTTCGCTTCATCAAATACCCTTACACTTGAGATTTGCTTGTCCTCAAGCAAATGCGTCTTTTATTCTAATCAAAATACAAGTTAGGGGTCATTTAATGCAAACATAAAAGTAATTACAACAAATAATCGTTCCACTTCAATCATAATAAGCACGGAGATTATATACTAGCACCTCACAAGTAGTGTTAGATACTCACATCTCTCAAGTGTCATCAAAATAAATCTCATAAATGAAAACGGATAATATCTCTCACTACCTGTCATAGCAAATAGATTACCATAGGTTTGGGAAAGGATCGAAAACCTCCTCCACTAGGCGTAAGCACCTAAGATAAACTATCAAAGAGGGCTTTTAAATGGGTTATAACGTAAGTGTAGGGAAAAGGAAACACGGTTTGTTGGATAAAGGATACTTTACTGGTGGCTATTAAAGATCTTGATCAATTACATGTACTATACAATGTTGCTAAGCCAAGACTCGACTCAATCTTAAGCTAATGAAAGAAAATAACAAAAACATAAAATAAACATAAAATAAAACGGGATGGTAGTCCGTATGTTTTTTCTACTTTTCTTTTTCTCATATTTTTGTATTTTTCTTGATTTTTTTTTTTTTTTTTTTTTTTTTTTTTTTTTTTTTTTTTTTTGCATACACTTTTGCCCTACCATCCAAAATAATACATCATAGGGGCGTTGCATTCCCCTTACACTTGAACTTTTACATAACTTTACAAATAACTATTCTAATGACTCGAATTAAGATAATCAAAACACTTGGAGTACTTTTAAAATATTTAGCACATATGGGGGTAATAAATGATGTTCTTCCCCATTACTCCATTACACTTGTACTTTACCCATGAGTCCCAATCGTCCCAAAACAATATGTACAAAGATATGACTCGACTTAGCAACCATGTAATCAACTAGATAATTAACTTGGGTTTAAACAAATGTTGTCACAATAATGCACTAAAAATGAGTGCATACAAGGTAGGCTAAGGCGATTTGGGTGTACATTTTAGTGGGGTGTAACAAATTCTTCCTTTAAGTAAAATGCTTAAAGGTCGAAACGAAAAGATAGGCTCTGAGGGGTGTACTAGGGGTATCGTGTACTAAAAATGAGTACAACGCAAAGGGTGTGGGAGAATTACTTGACCAATGTAGCCAATGTAATTATAACAAAAACACAGGTGTAAAACAATGGGTTAATCCTAATGCCTCTTATCATGTAGTAAATCTAACTACACGAATGTAGTCTCACTTGTGGCCTCGGAATGGTCCTAACGCAAGTTCTAGAATCTAAGTGCTACCGATACACACATCATAGCATAAATGCTTTTCCTACCAATTCTAGGGGTGAACCTCACATATTTGGGGTGGAAAATTTTTTTAGTGGTACGGTTTTTGTGCTAGTCATATAACTCCTATCCATGAGACGCTCATTAAGATCAAAGTTTCACTCCTAAATGTTGTAAAAAATTTTAAATTTGGCACTAAAATTGCCCTAACAGGTATTTATCTCAGTTTTATTACACATCTACCATTAAACAAACAAAAATCAAGCGCAATGGCATTCTCTAAAATCGTACTTTTACCCTCCCCTTACACTTAAGATGAACATTGTCCCCAATGTTCAAATAACAAGATGTAAAAGTAAATAAGGTAAAAGAATGAAATCAAATACTCCCCTGATTCGCTCGGTGGATAATGAAATTACACGGTTAGATCTTCCTCCAAAGTAATGTAGAAGCTCCATGACTAATGCATCGCCACAAGCTTGATTCAAAACATTTCCTTGTCCAAAATAACCTGTTAAACCTGAGAAAACAAACACGAAAACCTGCATAACATCGGCGGGATAAAATCTATATATAAGGATATAATGCTTGTGGAATGATAACTTTGCAGATTCCTGGAGATTATAAGTTGGAGATTTTAATAAAAACTTTTTAAAAACAAAACTTTCAAAAATTTCTGAAAATTAAATCTGACGCCGTCAGGTTATAAACCCTGACGCCGTCAGAAATGACCTGACAAAAATTCTCATTTTAAGTTTCCGGAAAATTTCTGGAAAAACCTTTACCTTACTTCCTGGAAATCCTGCAAAACATCATTATGACTCGATACAAGCATTTGACTCAAACACATACGAATATGTATGTTCATTTAATATTATTACGATTCATGTTCATATGTGTTCTAATAAACCGATTTAGATTTCCCTTACACTTATCTTTTGCAAAATACCTTTATATGTAGTTAAGACGAGGTTAAAAACAAAATAAAGCATTTTCACAAATTACTTTTGAACATGAATCAATACTAATAAAAATTAAACACACATACGGAAACAAATAAAATCAAACAAACAAATAAATAAACACACAAAGCAAATAAATAAAATAAAGTGAGGCTAGCATGCGATAAATAAAATCAATGTAACAAATGTTTTAAGGCAAACAGATGCCTTCCCTAAATTATTACAGACCATATTGTTTCAACACATACAACCAAATATCAAATTGTTCAAACATTAAAACATCAAATCACATCATCACTGGTGTGGGGGTCCTTGGCGATAGTCATAGCCAGGAGGAAGATGCCCGTGGTACCCATAAGGTGGGTAATCCTGCTCACGACCCGGGAAAGGGTCAATCTGCAGATGCGGGTCCAACTGATCACGTGTAGAAAGATGCTGCATCTGACGAACCGTGTGATCATACATCCAGTCGAACCTCTCGTCCACCCTGGTCCTCCACGTATCAACCTGGCCCATCCAGGTCCCCTGGTGAGCCTGCCAGTCCCCCTTGCTCATATGCCGGTAGTAATCAGCTGTACCGGCCTCATAACCCTCATGCTGCTGCTGCTGGGGCTCCTCCTCCTCCTCATCATCCTCATCATCATCATCCTCAGCTCCAACTGGGTGATACCACATAAAGGACCCGTCATGCATCTCCATAATCACCTCCATCTGCTTCAGGGACCTCTCCTTCACCGTCCTGCATTTATCACCACTCAAATACCTCATGACCTCGGGCCTGAGGACTCCATAAGACTGGGCCAGCCGGGTGATAAACATCCCACCATAAATCCTGTCTCCTTCTCTCTCCCCAACTCCACCATGCATAAAGCTAGCAACCCAAAACGGGATGTTGCAGTAAACATCATTAGAGTAAATGGTGTACAGGTAGAAGAGATCAGAAGCGGTGACACGGTGGTGAGAGCTGTGACGCCCTGTCAAGCTGTAGGTGAGGCACCGATGAGTCAACCGAACCCTAGGATCCCTGATTTGGGATGCCACAGTGGTCGAAGTGTACACCCCATCCCCAATAGTCTGCCAGAACATGGAGCATCTAAAATCATTCTTCATCGACTCCCCACGCAACAACCTATGCATGAACCCTGCCTGAATGGTATCATGCTGATCGTACAACCCAAGCCTCCACCCAAACTCAGCAACAGAACACGTCCTTAGCTCACCCCCAGCCTGAAATAGATCGTGGTACCGCCCACATCGGTCCTTGCCTCAGCCATGTCAAAATGAAAGGTGGCAAAGAACTCCCGTACCAATTCCTCATATACCGGCTCCTGAATTTTAAACAGTCTTTCCCACTGGGGGCCGGTAAATCCATCCGTCTGAAAACTTTGGAGAAAGGTCTGCTCAAGACCTTCTCTCCTCAGAAAGTTCCAATCAACTACGGCCCCATTTTCGACCTTGTGTAGTAGAAGTTGTGCGTATTTGCTTGTAGCAGCATCGTTGTCAAAGATACCCCAACTGAGGACCGTATCCCCAAAGTTTTCTTGTTGAGATCGGGAAGAACTTCCTCGGCTGGGTCTTTGACGCTTACTCATCATCTGGAACAAAGGAGGAGGAACAAAAGTGTTAATATGTGAATTAAAGACTTGGTGGCGTATCAGACAGGTCTGACGCCGTCACCCTTTGATAGGTGACGCCGTCAGGTTCAACCACATTTAAATCCGAAATTACGAGGGAAAAATCAATATTCAAACTTTAAGCTTATAAACCAAACGCCCTTTTTACAGCAAAATGGGTGATTGGATCATAGGTTATGGTTCAAATTCGTGGCCTCCCTATTAGTGAATAGACCCAATTGATTGCCAATCATCAAATGCTTTAATCTTTGTTAAATAACACTAATTAAAACACATTATGAGTTCTAAGCATGAATCAATCCTAGGGTTTCACGAGTTGGGGATTTTCGAAATTTACAAATCCTATGAGTAATTGAAGCGAAAAGAATGAGTAAAAATTACTTACCACGTGAAGATTGGAAGCGGAAATTGGCGAATTTGCCCTGGGAAATTCGGAGGTGGGGTTGGAGTGGATATGGTTTGTGGGGTTTGTGATGAAAGTGATGGAAATTAAGTTATTATTGCTGTGCAGACGGGGTGACGGCGTCACGTTTAAATTCTGACGCCGTCAGATTAGCGTATTTTACTACTTTGTGCCAGTTTACAAATGAGCCCCTCGTACTTTAAAGGAGCAGCTAGTCAGGGTCAATAATCCTGATAGCTAGTCTCGTTAACAAGTTCCTCCTGGGTCAAATGTTTTGTTACTGTCACGGGGTGTAGTAAAATGTTGAAAAGGGTCGGTTGACGTCTTATTCGGGTTCCAATCTCCGTCACGGCAGGTATTCAGGGAGTGTGAGAAGCTTTTACAGGTGGTTTTCGGAATGAGGATGTGCTTTAATTGAGTTCTTCTCACACCTGGCTTAAAGCTAAAAGATCGTTTCCTAGCCTCATGAAAGTTAGGGAGCGTGAAAACCATGCTTCCCACGAAAATGCTACGATCCTGAGAATTCTTTTTCTCGCGAGATGATCCAAGTAGATAAGAGGGTTTTAAAAGTGAAGGCTCGGGGAGAGGGGTTTCATCATCCCATTCGTTGTATGGTTCATTAGGGACCGGTAGTTCAAAGATCTTCTCGATCCTTTTGTGTGAGGCTTCTTCCCTGATTTTCTCCTTTATTCTCGCAATAAACTTTTCTGCTAGTTCCATGAACATATCTTGGGTGTTTTTCAAGTGAGTCTCTAATTCCTGGATCCGCCTTTCTTGGTTGTTCACGAAAGTTAGCATTATCCCTTCAAACTCATCTTGTCGTGAGAATTGATGAAACGTATGCTTACCAATTGTGTTCACGCACTCATCGGGATTCTCATCAGCCGTAGGTGTCTCAGCTTTCATTAAGCTCTCAACCTGCCTTTTTATGTTTTCGAACAGCTGTTCTTGGGTTGCACTCATGCAATTTAAAATCCCTTCTTCCGAGAGCGTTGAGTCATTCCATTCTTCCTCTTCGTATTGTGCTAAGTCCTCAATGACTTCCCAGCACTTATCGACACTGAGCCTGCTCAATCTCCCATTGGCGGCGTAATCTATGGCTCTTCTAGTTTGATGATTGACACCATCATAGAAGATTTGGATTTGTAGCCAAGGATCCATGCCATGGTGAGGGACCTTTCGGAGTAAGTCCTTGAATCGAGTCCATGCCTCGTAGAGAGTTTCGCCTTGACGTTGTTGGAACATCAAGATATCATTCCTTAGCTTGGTAGTTCTTCCCGGTGGGAAAAACTGAGCAAGGAAACGAGTAGTGAGATCATCCCAAGAGGTGATGGATCCTGCGGGTAGACGTTCTAGCCACTGACTAGCTTGGTCTCGCAAAGAGAATTGGAAGAGACGCAATCGGGTCGTCTCTCGAGTGGCAACATCAAGGTCTATAGAATCAACGATTTTAAGAAAGTCCTTGAGGTGTTGATTAGGATCTTCAGAACGAAGTCCATGGAATGCGCATCCGCTTTGCACCAACCGGATGGTGTCGGATCGCAAGGGTGTGATATTGGCTCCTTGAGTGAGCTCAATGGTGTTTCGATAGCCGTGGTGGCTAGGACGGGAATACTCTCCTAAAGTACGGGCTCTAGGAGGTGGTGGTGGTTGTTGTGGTGGTGGGTTGTGGGGGTTAAGGATATTACCATCTTCCATGATGTCGGATGGTATGGTTACGAACAAAGAAACGAAGAAAAAAGATAGACTAAAGAAAACCTAGAAAAAGAAAATAAAAATCTCACTAGAAAGGAATCTAGTGAGTAGACCTAATAGAAATAACAATTCAACCTAAACAATAACTATTCCCCGGCAACGGCGCCAAAAACTTGATGCGTGGTTTTGTAACCTTACAACAGGTTTTACCTCTCGAGGGATCTCAAGAGGCTTACAACCCCACCAGGCAGTGTACCTGACCGATGTAGTATAGTGTAGTGGTAAGTACGGGGGATTGATCGTTCTCCACAGGGAATAGTGTTCGTTAGGTATGAAAAGCTACTCTAATAGGTCTAAGGGTTGAGGAAGATTCTTTTTTTATGTTTTTATATTTTTTATGAAAGCAAGTAAAATCTCGGTTTTGAAGGAGTGGGCGGAATTAGTTGCTAGTCAACTAACCCAAATTACTACGAATGCAAATAAAATAAAATAACAAAAATGAAAATGTGGTGAGAAACTTATGTGTAGAGAAATGTGTTTACTTAGATTTCCTTACTCCCTAACTATCTTTTACCGGTTAATTAGTGTGTATTAGTCGCGTGGATGACGGGTGTATTCCTTAATACCATTCGTGGGGTGGCGTACTTACTTCCCCAACTCTACAAGCTCCTACTTCACTCCTATGTCGAGCCGGCTAGGAAGCTCCTAACATGGGATCACTAGAATTCGCTTGTGCATTAAATACAACCATAAAAACCTTTAGTACGCATTTGGTTCATGTTTCTTAAGACGTTCAAGCAAGTTACCGAATAGGAAGTTAGCCAGTTTTCTTAAGCCTAACATAGATAAACAATCATCCAATACAACTAACAACACACTAATAACCAATAATCAATAGCTAGGTTTCATTAGATCTAAGCAAACACAAGATAAATTTAGCCTAACATGTTAATCAAAAGACAAGAATAAGATAAAATCAAACAACACATAGACATATTGAATGATTAATTGATAACTTATCTTCAATGTAACATGGAAGATCTCAAGGCAAAAAGCCTTGAAAAAGAAGCTAAATTCGTCTTAGGGTTTTCTCCCAAAATTCCACACACTAAGCTCTCCTTAATGACAAAAAATTAGAAAACTATATATAGATTTTTGGATCTGACGGCGTCACCTTATGGATTGTGACGCCGTCACCTCGCCGCTTCTAGGGTTCCCGGATGACCTTCTTGACGCCGTCCCTCTTTAGCTCTTCAAAAATCCATTCTGGCTTATCAAGGCTTGACGCCGTCGAACCTTGAACGTGACGCCGTCCCCTTATGATTTAAGCCGTGACGCCCTTGATCAAGTTAAAGCGTGACGCCGTCAGAATTCACATGGTATTTTCACTGGCTTATCATGAGTAAATTTCACGTCCACTTTTTCTTGCCAAGGCATGACGCCGTCTGGGGTTAAATGTGACGCCGTCAAAGGTAACTTTCAGCCGATTTTTGAGACTTTGCCGTTTTCTTCACTTTTATGCTCCAAAAACGTCCAAAATGCCTCCTTTTCCAGATTTCTCCTCAAAAGTACCTAAAATGACAAAAGGAACGATTTAGGGCGATATTTGATCAAATAAATACGATTTAGGGCTTAAATGACCCCTTAAAAGCGGTACACTTTTCGCTTCATCAATAACATACTACTTTCTGCATTGTGTCTGGTTGAAGCCGAATTAATGATTGTTTACCATTCTTTTTACAGAGTGATCGCAACACCTGAAATCGATATGTTGGACTTGGTCCGTCCTCATTCAGGTCAGGACGATTAAATCTCGTTTCAACACCCTGAAAATAATATGAACAGAAAGTTAATGCTTCATCAGCAATATAACCCTCCGCTATAGAACCTTCAGGCTTAGCTTTATTTCTGACATAATTTTTAAGCTTTTTCATGTATCTTTCAAATGGATACATCCACCTCATGTAAAAAGGCCCGCCTTCAATAGCCTCTTCGGGTAGATGAATAACCAAGTGAATCATAATGTCAAAAAAATAGAATGATATATTTGCTCGAAACTGCACAATATATTGATCAGTTGTTCTTTAGCTTTCAACATGTCATCCACCATCAAAGTTCGAGCGCATATTTGTTTGAAGAATGAACAAATCTCGATTATTGGTGTTGCGGTGGTTTGGTCCTTCAAGTAATTTTGAAGTCCAGCAGGAAGTAACCACTGCATCATTAAATGACAGTCATGAGCCTTCAAGCCTATTATGTTGCTATCATTGTCAGTCACTTTATGCTTGAAGTTAGATCCGAACCCATCAGGTAGTCTAACACCTTTGATGAATTGACAAAAAAAAATCATGATATTAGAATAAGTCGTCGAAATGAATACGCGAATTGAATTGGAACAAATAAATTTTGAATAAAAACGCATACCTTTGATGAATTGACAAAAAAGTTTTCTTTCTTCAGTTGTGAAAGAGTATGTGGGATGAGGCTTAGAGCACTTCCCGTTTCCTTTGTTGACGAGCCACAACTCATCACGAATTTTCAAATTTTGTAAGTCTTGTCTTGCCTTGTTGGTGTCTTTTGATTTGTCATTCATTAATAAAGTACCCAACACACTCTCACACACATTTTTTTTATATGCATGACATCTAAATTGTGTTTTAGTGTAAGAAAAGACCAATACTCTAGCTCGTAGAAAATAGATACTTTGGTCCAATTCAATTCGCGATCAGGATCACGTTTTTTCTTCGCACCCCTAAAGCATGGATGTTTCCCCGGGATACGTATAGGCAATCTCCCAAGTTGAGTCAAGATGTCATCACTGGTAAATTTTCTAGGAGGTTCTCTATCATCGACCGGAGTATACAATGCCCTTTTGTTCTTCCGCCATTTATTGGCCGCTTTTAAGAATCTTCTATGACCAACATAAGCGGTTTTGCTTAACACGCAAATAGCTGGAGTGTCTACATTGAGGTCGGACATGCCTTGTAACCTTGCCCACTCCACCCAGACAAACTACTTCGAGCGGGAAAGTAATTGATAGTCCATAAAAGCGCTGCTTTCATACATAATTCAGTGCCTGTAACAGCATCCGTAGTCATGACTCCATCTTTCCATAAAGTCTTTAGGTCTTCAATCAAAGGCCTCAAGTAAATATCTATGTCCTTCCCGGGTGATTTAGGGCCCGGAATTAACAACGTCAACATAAGAGAAGTCTCTCTCATACATATCCAGGGAGGCGTATTGTATGTTGTTAATATGACCGGCCACATGCTGTAAGACTGACTAAGGTTGCCGTACGGATTGAAACCATCAGCAGCCAACCCTAATCGGACGTTTCTTTTGAATACTTGGTGTCAAATTTCTTCCATGATTGACCATCAACCGGGTGTTGCATCGTACCGTTCTCCGTAGACTGCCCAGAAGCATGCCAAGTCATATGTTTTGCAGTGTGTTTAGACTTGTACAAACGTTGTAGTCTAGGAATGATAGGAAAGTAACGCAACACCTTGTTAGGAACTTTCTTCCCCAGTGTGTTCTTGTCTTTCCATCTACTAGCATCGCAGATGGGACAATTCTGCAAATCTTCGTTACCCACCCCCCGATATAAAAAACAATCATTTACACAAGCATGTATGGATTCGTATCCTAACCCGATCGTTTTATATGTTTTCTTTATTTCATAGTATGATGATGGGATTTTGTATCTTAGAATGGGCGGGAAACATTCCTGGAGAAATTTTTGGGTTTCGTTAAATGTGGTGTCACTCATTTTACCTTTGACCTTGATGTTCGTAAACTTTTCCATAAATTCCAATGAAGACATCCAATTACAGCCCGGGTATAGTGGGTCGTTGGCAGTGGCAACTTGTGACAACCGGTACTATTCCACTAATATTTTAATAATAAATGTTTATTTATTATTACACAACTGAACACTTATGCGTTTACATATTTATTACGGAAAGCAAATTCGCACGCAGTAGCGTACAATAACTCGTCAAAGCTATTTAAATTTATCAGTAAAAGTAAATTTACCACTTTCTTACAATTTCAGACGCTAACGTAACAAAAATGAGAGGTTATCTTGTTTTTCTGAAAAACGCGACACCACGCGCGTACCGATACCACATTAATTATTAGTTAAGTCCGATAATTATTTTTCGGAGTCAATATTATTGTTTCACAAAAACGCTCACGAAAATTTATTTCTTTTTCGCATTATTACTCGAAAACACCAAACCAGGTTGCCACGATTTTATTTTAGCTCAACGGGACACGGGATACACGGGTAACAATAATAAAACAAAACTTTATCTCTTTTAACCTATCCTTAGCCGCCCACCCTCACCCACATATACAGTTATGCTATCCCTATTTCTCCATAGCTTCCACAAGGTCCAAGACTCTTTTTTTTTTCTTTTACAGAAGATACATCACCATCAACATTGAACCATCTCCATCATCTCTTTTTTTTTTACTGATCTATTATCTCTTTTCCTGTGATCACGGGTCTGCTTAAGGATCACCTAGCGATGGGACATTTGCTCAAAACGACCCCTCACAAGGCTCGAGTAAGGAAAGCCATGGTCAAAGCATCCCCTTTATCTTTTTCTTTTTAAACTACCACCGATCCACAGGGAACCACACCAAACTCAACCTTATCACAAGAAAAGTTTTTCTTAAGGGTGGTGATAAAGATTTAGCTGTGGTTCTCGCTTGGGTTTGGATTGGATCGAGTTGTACTTGGGCTTCATTGTTTTCTTCTGGCCTCCCTCAATCGACACCCCACACTCTTGTAAGGTTTTATTCGAATTACCCTTCATGTATATTGTTATTGATTTTAATTATATATCGAAATCTTGAAATTGGTTATATGATGAAACCGATTAATCTTGATTGAAAAGTTTTCGTGGATAAAATTACTCGACTAAATCTGTTTTGATTATCCTTTTCGTGTGGTACAATGGATCAAAATGTGGTGTTTGTTTGTTAAATGAACCGAGTCGACTCACTGAGTCAACTCAGTGGGGGAGTCAACTCGGTATCGTCCTGGTTCTATGCTACTTATTCCTTGCCATGGTTGCTTGATTAATTCCAGTTGGATTTGGTATAGCATAAACCCACTTGACTTTAGATATTGGTATTATGTTATGCGTCTCGACAAAGGTGTCGAAACAGCCTCTTGTGTCGTTGGCCTTTTATGTCTCATGTCGACATCACCCATAGGGTGCGTTGTTTGGCTTGTATTGCTTGGTCTTGGTTCAGCCAAAACTCTTATGGAACTCACAGTATTTTTACTGCTTTATTACAAATCTATGAACTCACCAACCTCGTGTTGACACTTTTTAGCATGTATTTTCAGGTTTAAAGCGATAATCTAGTTGTGGAGGCTTTCGGCAGGGCATGGCATGGTCATAGAAGACTCTGATAAATTTGGGACCACTTGAAATCTTTTATGGGCTTATATTTTCGCACCATTTTGAAATGTTGTAAACAAATCACTTTTGAATATGAAATCTATTTTAAATGGTTGAGATAAAACCATTCTTTATACTTTGTATTGTGATACCAATTTAGTAGCACCCAAACGTGTATGTTTTCGCTAAAACCAGATTTTGGGGGTGTTACAGATTGGCATCAGAGCCAAGGTTATAGAGAACTGGGTATTTTTAAAACCTAGACTATAACCACTTTTACCAAAACTTAACCCTATGACCGCCACATGCCTGCCTGCCAAGCTGATGCCTCATTTGTGATTTTTATTGTTAATTGATGAGATGTGCAAACTGTTATCGGATAAGTATATCCATCTATTTTCGCTATCTACTATAAGTATCTTCGACATACTTATACACACGCATTATACTCGTCGTAGCATTACACATTTTCTTTACGCAATCTTATCAATCGTCCTTGAGTGTGGACATCCGCCTTAATTATTTAAGCAACTTTTAAAAGTAAGGGATATATTGCTGGTGTAACTAAGCTGACTATTCCAAAATTTATTGAACCTCGGTGGAATATAGACTGATCACCTATATTCGACCAGGGACAGTGGGACATAGCCTGATCACCTATGTCCGACTCAGAGGTAAATTTTGAAATACTCAGAGTGGTTATACTAGAAGTTATGTCCAGATTGATTTCCTACATGATTTTGAAAGATTCAAAATTCTGTGTGTGTACATAATCACTGCCTAATATGAACATTCACATCTACACACAACACACTGGCATCACCGGCACCGCTATACTCCTCCATGATATGGAATTTCTATTTGTCACCGTCTCACCGTAATTTTCATCGGGTCGGTTAGATCCGATTGGCACCGTTTGAACTCAAGTTACTTATTTACCACTCATCGAGATGTAATAAGCCAATTAAGCTTATTGGAGCGTTCGGAATTGATTCTAGCTACATTTGAATTTGAACTCGACTACGTTTGGAACTGATTTTGAACTATGTTTGAAATTTGGATCACTGGATTTTGCGATTTTGGACCTCATTCGGGATTTGGACTTATTATCCAACTTTGTTTTTGTTGTGGCTTTGTTACAGTCACCTACACCTCAAACCCTACACTCAACCGATGTTGTACTTTCCGCGTTAAGTACTAAGTACCTTCCTGAGATAGCCAACTGATTGCTAGTAGCAATAAACACCCTCCTTCGGGGTCATACCCTGAACTTGTTAAACTTCCCATTCGGCAGAGATTTTATGCCCGATAGAAACCTTAAGACTTTAAGGAATAACCTGAACCGCGTTCTTTGGGACAATCACCTAATCCCCCCTCTCACCTCTCGGGAATATCAGTTATTTTTGCTACCTTCTCATAAAATAATAAACCATGTTACAAATGTCATACAAATTGTTTTCGATTGTTCTACAGACCATATTGCGGTCACCCTACAAATGTTTTACTACTACTTTATGAAATCAAAATTTCGACCTTACAACTATTTTGGAAACCACGAACAGTTCTCGATCTATAAACTGTTTTACAAATCATTTCACAAGCTATTTTATAAACCGATTTGTTGCCTTGCTACTATACCACAAACAAAACTGCAGTTTGCCATTATCTTGTCAATAATAAATTGTTTTCCATTACTCTATAAACTGTTTTAACAAATCGTTTTATAAACTGTTTTGCAATCACCTGGTGGACTATCCAGCCACCTGGAAAAAAAAAAAAAAAAAAAAAAAACGTATATATTACCACCCCTTGGTACTGTTAAAATAAATTGAATACTTAGGTTTATGAAATCTGTAGTTATATCTTTCTAAAACACTCACTTGGATGCGTGAAATTTTAATGCTCAAACTCTAGCAAACTATTGTTACGGAATGTCAAACGCCAACTTTTGTGGAAATTATCCCATCCACACCATAACTAAGAACCGTTTTATGAAATTTTGAATCTTTTGAAACCGAGTCACCTTACGTATCTGTTGATCTCTAACAAAGGAATGTGTATTAGCTGGAAAATTATTTTGGTCAAATTCGTATAAAGACCTACTCAAACAAAGTTCTCAAACAAGATTTCTATCCAATCCTAAGAAAACGAAAAACACACAATTCCGGATCAAACCTTGAAAACTAGTCATCATGCTATGATGGGAATAGTCGCCTCGAGAACCTTGTACTTCAGAGCGAACAATTCACTTCCCAACTGTCAAAGTTCAATAAATTTTTGAAAAGGTCTCGAATTCATATGGGAACGTGAAAACAAAATCAAGCGTAAATGCCCTCAATTTTTCTCAACTCTATCGGATAACATTAAGTGAAAACCGAGGACGGTTTTCCTTCTAAGGCGGGAAGGATGTGACAACCGGTACTTTTCCACTAATATTTTAATAATAAATGTTTATTTATTATTACACAACTGAACACTTATGCGTTTACATATATATTACGGAAAGCAAATTCGCACGCAGTAGCGTACAATAACTCGTCAAAGCTAATTAAATTTATCAGTAAAAGTAAATTTACCACTTTCTTACAATTTCGGACGCTAACGTAACAAAAATGAGAGGTTATCTTGTTTTTCTGAAAAACGCGACACCACGCGCGTACCGATACCACATTAATTATTGGTTAAGTCCGATAATTATTTTTCGGAGTCAATATTATTGTTTCATAAAAACGTTCACGAAAATTTATTTCTTTTTCGCATTATTACTCGAAAACACCAAACCAGGTTGCCACGATTTTATTTTAGCTCAACGGGACACGGGATACACGGGTAACAATAATAAAACAAAACTTTATCTCTTTTAACCTATCCTTAGCCGCCCACCCTCACCCACATATACAGTTATGCTATCCCTATTTCTCCATAGCTTCCACAAGGTCCAAGACTCTTTTTTTTTTCTTTTACAGAAGATACATCACCATCAACATTGAACCATCTCCATCATCTCTTTTTTTTTTTTACTGATCTATTATCTCTTTTCCTATGATCACGGGTCTGCTTAAGGATCACCTAGCGATGGGACATTTGCTCAAAACGACCCCTCACAAGGCTCGAGTAAGGAAAGCCATGGTCAAAGCATCCCCTTTATCTTTTTCTTTTTAAACTACCACCGATCCACAGGGAACCACACCAAACTCAACCTTATCACAAGAAAAGTTTTTCTTAAGGGTGGTGATAAAGATTTGGCTGTGGTTCTCGCTTGGGTTTGGATTGGATCGAGTTGTACTTGGGCTTCATTGTTTTCTTCTGGCCTCCCTCAATCGACACCCCACACTCTTGTAAGGTTTTATTCGAATTACCCTTCGTGTTTATTGTTACTGATTTTAATTATATATCGAAATCTTGAAATTGGTTATATGATGAAACCGATTAATCTTGATTGAAAAGTTTTCGTGGATAAAATTACTCGACTAAATCTGTTTTGATTATCCTTTTCGTGTGGTACAATGGATCAAAATGTGGTGTTTGTTTGTTAAATGAACCGAGTCGACTCACTGAGTCAACTCAGTGGGGGAGTCAACTCGGTATCGTCCTGGTTCTATGCTACTTATTCCTTGCCATGGTTGCTTGATTAATTCCAGTTGGATTTGGTATAGCATAAACCCACTTGACTTTAGATATTGGTATTATGTTATGCGTCTCGACAAAGGTGTCGGAACAGCCTCTTGTGTCGTTGGCCTTTTGTGTCTCATGTCGACATCACCCATAGGGTGCGTTTGTTTGGCTTGTATTGCTTGGTCTCGGTTCAGCCACAAAGCTGTTGATTTGTATTGTCATTATTTAGTAAATTTTGGTTACTAAATACTTGGGGTTGTAGCCGTGTTGTAAATCCACCCATATAGGGTGCGCTGGTTGGCTGTTCAATTCACAACAGCACCCACGAGGGTGTTGTTGCTTATCAACTTCAGTAGACTACAAACAATAAAAAGGATAGGAGATAAGTTTAAGGCTTGCTTGATTTCTTTTGTTCTCGAATCAGTTATGTGGTGTCAGTACTGGTCTTGGGTCGAATGAGACGCCACAAGTGTGGACTTGGTCTTGTGTCTCGTCTCAACAAACAACACCAGGGGTGTTGGTTTGGTTCTGTTGCTCAAAAGCACAAGGGTGCGACTTGCTTATGCTTTCTTTCGTTATCATATGCGCTTGGTCGAGCTTATATTTCCTTTCTGGTTCATTCCCAGCATGTAGGGTGCGCCTCAGATCTGGGCCCAGCTCAATAGTTGGGACAACAAAAACATGGTGTCAAACTGTCAATAATGGTTGTTCAACTTCGATAGGGTAGTTGAACTCAAGTCCATAATTGTTTCGATCATCGTCCCCTATTATCATAATCTTCAAATCACACAAGTCCATAGAAAAGTTTCATCGAAAGCTTTATCTTCCAATCTCAAAGTCCACCTATACAATGAAAGAACTTTATCAATGCATCACCGAGATACTAACTAGTCACATAGTCTCGGTTCATCTGTCCGTATCGGTCACGTTTGACTATTTTATACACAAAGATTTATTTTATTGCACATTAGTTTATGGTAGGCATGATAAATTGTTATGGTGACCTGCATTAACGCATGCTAAGAAATTCTAATACCCAAGATTTGTAATGTGTCAAACTGTTTTGTAAGAAACGTTATATACTGGACTTATAATTTCATGTGTGGGCTGAGATAGCTTTAAAATTGTGATGGGCTAACATATTAACACACCAGGCCACAAAATTCTAAGTCTAAATAAGCCTACTTGGGCCAAAGCCCATGCTGTTAAAACACACAGGCTGTTGGTCTTCCCCTTTTTAGTTACAGCCCATAGAAGTGGCACAATTCATTCCGTTTAAAATCAAACGTGGGCCACAGCCCAACTTATCACGAACCACAATACTATAACGACTTTGAAATAATACGTTCCGAACACATGAGTCGTGATCACCATTGTTCGAGTGGTCGTTAAAATCATTAAAACCTGATACTTTAAACATCTCGACTAGTATTTTATTCCGTTACATGTCATAAAAATAACTCGGCATATACATATTAATATCACACGGGATAATTAGGAACTCAACGTTAATGTTATAACAAACGCTTTAATTTATAAATCATTTTGGTTGACATAACGCATACAATGAGAAACCTATTTCCATATCAATCATTATATATATATATATATATATATATATATATATATATATATATATATATATATATATATATATATATATAAACAAGTCGAAACACAATAATTTGAAATATAACTAGTGGTCGTTTTATTGGCATCTAACTCGAAACGTTTCATCAAAACTTATATAAGACATTAGATCATGAAAACGGTTATTTTGTTAAGACAATGATTTTCTTGTTGACACAAATTATTAACATAAACAATGATGAGAACATTTTCAACGAGATATTCTTTTACAAAACTATACGCATGTACGAATATATTGTACACACTTACTCATGTAACACACATATACTTACTTAACGACAACGTTTCCATATGTCATCTACGTCCGACATGCGATGGTCTTTGTCCTCCACACTTTTCCTCGACTGTGTCGATTTTCTATTCCAATTTGGCGTGAGTATTCTTGAGTCTATGCAGTCTTACCACCACACGAAACGTTAAAACCAAACTTTTTACAAACTTTGATACGAGTAATCCACGAAAATTAAAACGCTTGTTCTTTTGAAAACTCTTTTACATTACGGGGCTTATGCTGAAACAACTATATATATATATTAGGTTGTGCCGATCAGGCACCGTTGTGCCTGTACCCTCGATATCGTTAGGTTTTGCTCTTGATGCCAGTTGTGCCACTGTGATATTTGCGTTGCTGCAAGCTAAGGTGAGTTCATGGCCCCTACTTTTACTGATTTTTAAACTATTCTTGGGGGAGAATACATGCTCGTTTTAACTAAACTCAATGACTGTTTACTTGAAATCTGCAAACTGTTTACTCAATATCTGACTGTTGAGCTGAATTATTTGAATTGGTTATTTAAAGGCATTATGTGATTGACTGATATGTAACCCCACTCTATTTAAACTTGTTTTACAATCGGGGTGAGAAACATGCAAAACTATTTTATGGACCAACACTGTTGTTATCAAACTATTACGCGGATTAGCCTAAGCACTATTATGTCCCAAATTGCCCAAACTCATGAACCGTCAATTCCTGCTGGGAAGCGCGAATGTTATAAATAGATCTATTGGGAGTAACGTCCCCGTTCGGGTTGACCGGATAGGCAAACGAACGTATACCATGTCGAAACTACAAGTGTCTGGGATAAAACACTTGTCGGGCCTCTATATTTAACATGCTTCTAGAGCATGCGCACTGTTATAGCTTCGGTTACATGAACTTTGAGCTAGCGTAATAAACTATTTTATTTTGGGTTGCATACCCTACACTTGGTCCACATCACAAACTTTACTTGAAGGTAAACACTATTTTCAGGACATTGTGAGCGACACAATGGTCACAAAACTCTTATGGAACTCACAGTATTTTTACTGCTTTATTACAAATCTATGAACTCACCAACCTCGTGTTGACACTTTTTAGCATGTATTTTCAGGTTTAAAGCGATAATCTACTTGTGGAGGCTTTCGGTAGGGCATGGCATGGTCATAGAAGACTCTGATAAATTTGGGACCACTTGAAATCTTTTATGGGCTTATATTTTCGCACCATTTTGAAATGTTGTAAACAAATCACTTTTGAATATGAAATCTATTTTAAATGGTTGAGATAAAACCATTCTTTATACTTTGTGTTGTGATACCAATTTAGTAGCACCCAAACGTGTATGTTTTCGCTAAAACCAGATTTTGGGGGTGTTACACAACTAACTCTTCAAACTCGTTACATTGAGGAAGTGTCGTTGCTTGAGTTGGCTCGTTACTTGTCTTGCCAATATTTCCTTGAGTTGGCCCATTTTGTTCGTTATTCGGACAAATATCATGAAGGAACTCAGCCATGTCACTCATCCCAGGATGGTTTGTGTTGTGTACTACTGTCCGGGCATCCGGTTCACCGTGATTATACCATTTCGTATAACTTTGGTCCCAACCATTTGTGTGTATGTGATCAAACAAATCTTCGTGCTTTATCCAACCAACGTTATAACAACGAGCACATGGACATTTTATAGTCCTATCAATATTCACTAAGGACTTTCAATACTCGCAAAAAGCTTTAAGACCTTTTAAAAATTCGATGCTAGCACGAGATAATGAGACCCAACTCTTATCAATTGGCATAACTGCGTTTTAATGATGCAACAAATAATTATATAGAATTAAACATGTTCACAAAAATCTACACGTAAACACATAAAGGTGGAATTACGAGTTGTGCATTTTGTTCACCTAATCCAACTATGGAAGGCAATCCTAACCCACTCTTTGAATGTTTCGTCTCATATATGAATACGTATAACTGAATTTACTATTTGAGAAAATTTCGGCAGCATTTCCCCTCAACTCCCCAAATATGTGCATTAAAGACATATTCGTAGGAGTAAATGGGAAACACTGTCAAAATTTTCACAAATAGTAAATCAATTATACGCATTCATATCCTAAATGAGACAAAACATTCAAAAAGCAGTCCCAAACAGGGGACTTTCCGAAATTAATTTCTAATAAATTAATTTCGGACGGGTTTTCTATGGGATGATTAACTTCGGACGGGGACTTTCCGAAATTAATCATTAAAGTCCTAAAATCGTTTACAATAGTCTAACACAATTAGATAAAAAAAAATTATAAGCACATAAGATATTCGCACAATCATTTTCATATATTCACAAACGCATACCAAATACATTATCAAACGTATACCAAATGAAAACACAATAAGCTTATCAAACGTATACCAAATACTTAAAAATAAGCAAACCCAAACACCCTTTTGTGGGCTGCTATTTGGACAGCATAAACCAAACACCCCTTGTGGGCTGCTGTTAACCAAATACACCCTTTCGGGGCTGCTGTTAACCAAACGCACCCTAATTGTTATGTTTTTGGGGTTATCTCTCACATGACCATAAACCAAATAGAATACATTAGACAACATCATCACAAAAACATAAATATGCGCGCCCTGAGTTCACATGTAACAAAGGCAATCACCTATAACAAGCTCAAGTTAAAGCAACCAAATAGAATTCATATAAACGTGCTACAAAAGTTCATAAACGGACAAACCATATGGAAATTTGGACAAAGGAACTTAGGAGTGTTTGTGTCAGCTTATATAGCGGGCTTATGAGCTTATGTAAATTTGGAAATGCTTATAACTTATCAAGCCCACATTTTCGGCTTACAAGCTTATCAAGTGAGCTAATAAGTTATGAGCTTTTCCAAATTTACATAAGCTCGTAAGTCCGTTATATAAGCTAACATAAACACCCCCTAAACAACAATATCACAAACACGTAAACTACTCCAACAACGCAACATCACTACCTTTTGTCCTATAAACCAACAATTCATTAATACGCACTAAACAACTACTACCTTCTGTTTGGTAACCTCCATTCGTTCACTAATGGACAGCTTAGCACTACTCCTAACCACACGCATACTTATTCTACGCATATAAGCAAAGCAGTCATTCAAATTGGATAAAAAAAACATACTGTCAAGGTTGTGGTCTCGGTGTCAATAGGCTGTGGTTCACGGTTGGAGTCGGCTCGGTCTCGGTAGTCAAGGTTGTGGTCTCGGTGTCAACAGGTGATCTCGATCTTAACAAGGAGCTAAAAAACAAATAAACACAAATTAATGACTATAAACTTTCGGCGACGACATGTCCCCGCTACAAACATAAACACAAAAAAATACCTTGATTGTGGGGTCCCGAGAGCAGGTGTGTTGTGGTCTCGGCTTCGATTCTCGACTTCGGGACTCGACTTCAGTTCTCAGCAGCAACTGTACCAAAAAAATTAACAAAAAAATTAATAAAAAATCAAAAACTAAAAACAATTAACACAAAACAATTAACAAAATTAACAAACAACAAAATTAACACAAATTAACAAAAATTGAAAACAATTAACAAAAATCAAAAATTAACCTCGGCTATAAGGGTGGTACCACTTTCGAGAGTAAGAAAGGAGAAGAGAAGAGAAAGAATCAAAAAATGAGAGGGTTTGAGGAAAGAATTAAACAATGAGAGGGGAGAAAGGGATGCTAAACGTGCACAGTGGTGCGAGTGTGGGTTGCGGTGGTGGAGATGGTGGTGCGGTGAAGTAGTGGTGGTGTGGTGGTGAATAGTGGTGGTGTAGTGGTGGTGTTGGATCAAAGAAGATAAGTTAAGAGCTGAAAGTTTTTTTTTTTTTTTTTCCTAAGTGTGAATCCTAGATATGTTAATAATTGAGGACTGTTTTTATTGATACATTTTTGCGGGGACATGTACCCGCTAAAAGAAATTTTATCTTTTAGCCAGCCTTTTGGCGGGGACATGTCCCCGCTAAAAGTATTTATCGATAGCCAAAAAGTTTGGCGGGATAAAGTAAATGTGAGGAGGGAAATATAAAAAAATTCGTGAAATCTTTTAGTGGGGACACGTCCCCGCCAAAAGGTATTAAAAAAAAAAAAAAAAAAAAAAAATCATTTTATTTAAGTTAAATCACTTTTAAATCATTTAAATTTAATTTAAATAATTTCAAAATCATCTTTAATTAATTTAAAACTTTTTAAAATTATTTACATCATTTTTAACTAAGTTAAATCATTTATACTTAATTTAAATCATTTAAAATTATTTGTAAATCATTTTAATTAAGTTAAATCACTATTAAATCATTTAAATATAATTTAAATATTTTCTAAATCATCTTTAATTAATTAAAAACTTATTCATATTATTTAGAAAAAATTACACGTTTGGTCCCTATGGTATACCCCAAATAACAGGTTTAGTCCATAAGTCATTTCAATTACATCGGAAATACCTATTTTTGAAACCTTGCACTCATTTAGTCCATATTTTGGATGGACCGTTAGTTTGACCGTTAAGTGTTTACATAATACTTGCTCGTTAGTCCCTCCGTTAATATTTTTTGCACCGTTAGTCCTCATTTTTTAAAATGAATTAAAAAGGACCGTTAGTCCTTATTTTTTGCTTCGTTAGTCCTCATTTTTTAAAATGGACCGTTAGTTTGACCGTTAAGTCAAACTCGTTTTTTTTACGTTTTCGTACGTTTTTATACGTTATCGTCCGTCTTTTTACGTCTTAGTCCATTTTTTCGTCCGTTTTTGTCCGTTTTTTACGTTTTAATACATTTTCGACTGATTTTTTTACATTTTTGTCTGTTTTCTACATTCTCGTCCGTTTCTATATGTTTTTGACCCTTTTTTTACGTTTTGGTCTGTTTTTTTGCGTTTTGTTCGATTTTTTACGTATTTGTTTCTTTTTTTATGTTTTTGTCTATTTTTATCCGTTTTCGTCCGTTTTTATATGTTTTCGTCCGTTTTTATACGTTTTCACTCGTTTTTTTATTTTTTGTCCGTTTTTTATGTTTTCGTCCACTTTCATCTGCTTTTAACGTTTTTGTCCCTTATAAAAAACGGACGAAAGAATATAAAAACGGATAAAAACGGACGAAAACGTAAAAAAAGGGCCGAAAACATATAAAAACGGACGAAAACAGACAAAAAACGTAAAAAGAGTACGAAAATGTAAAAAAATGGACGAGAACGTAAAAAACGGACGAAAATGTATAAAAATGTACGAACACGTAAAAAACCGTAAAAAATGGACGAAAACGTAAAAAAACGAACGAAAACGTAAAAAAATGGACAAAAACGTAAATAAACGGACGATAACGTAACAAAAACGGACGAGAACGTAAAAAATTCAACGAAAACGTATAAAACGTAAAAAAATGGACGAAAACGGATAAAAACAAGTTTTAGCCAAAAAAAAGGTTAAGGTGGTGTTTGTTTATTCAGACATTTTATGTCTGAATCTGAATACCATATCTGAATCTGAATTAGTGGTCCAAAAGTCTGAATCTGAATTATTTTAGACTGTTTGTTTTTATAAAGTGTCTGAATAAACAAAAAACAATCCTTTCGCTATAAAACAAACCAAAAGACCCTCCATTCATGATTATTAATAAAAAATCAAGACCAAGATGAGGAGATAAGGATTGAAAAGAAGTAGGTGTAAAGTTTAAGCTTTTCAGATGTAATCAGACATATTCAAATGTCTGAATGAATCAGACCCTATTCAGATGTATTCAGACTTCAGATGTCTGAATAAACAAACAGCCTGAATCTGAAAATGTCTGACCAAATCAGACTTCAGACGTATTCAGATCTGAATTAGCCGAAACAAACGCAACCTAAATATAATTTATTTTGTTATAATTACACCACTGGATGCTTAGTCCAGTGGTTAGGGCGTTGGTTTTTGGGCAACAAGACCCGAGTTCGAGCCTATGCTGCCCTTTTTAATTCATTTTAAAAAATTAGGACTAACGGTGCAAAAAAATATTAACGGAGGAACTAACGGGCAAATATTATTTAAACACTTATCGGTCAAACTAACGGTCCATCCAAAATAGGAACTAAATGAGTGAAAGGTTTCAAAAATAAGTATCTCTGGTGTAATTAAAATGACTTAGGGACTAAAAATGAAATCTGAGCAAACCACAGGGACCAAACGTTTAAATTTTCTATTATTTACATCATTTTTAACTATGTTAAACCATTTATACTTAATTTAAAATTATTTTTAAATCATTTTAATTAAGTTAAATCACTATTATATACTAGATGTTAAACGAATGAGCCGAGATGATATGGTTTTACATGAGATGTTAAAACGAATGAGCCGAGATGATATGGTTATACATGAGATGTTAAACGACTGAGCCGAGATGATATGGTTATACATGAGATGTTAAACGACTGAGCCGAGATGATATGGTTATACATGAGATGTTAAACGAATGAGTCGATATGTTATAGATATACATAACATGTTAAACGGATGAGTCGAGGTGTTATAGATATACATCCCATGTTAAACGGATTAGTCAAGATGTTATGGAAATACATAATATGTTAAAAGAATGAGTCGATATGTTATAGATGTACATAACATGTTAAACGAATGAGTCGAGATGATATGGTTATACATGAGATGTTAAACGGATGAGCCGAGATGATATGGTTATACATGAGATGTTAAACGGATGAGCCGAGATGATATGGTTATACACGAGATGTTAAACGAATGATTCGAGGTTATATGGTTATACATGAGATATTATGGATATACATAATATGTTAAACGAATGAGTCGATATGTTATAGATATACATAACATGTTAAAATGACCAATTCAACCCTAATGGTATGTTTTCCTCAGATCCACAAGTAAAGTCCAAATCCTTGCAGTTGTCTACTAAAGCCATCTTACCACTGTAATACCTTGTAAAAATCCCATGTCATTTAATAATGTTAATCATCAAATAATTCTAATTTATGTTGAATAACCTACTTTTACAGGTTAACTTTTTTTTTTTATCAAACAACGATCACCAGTCACCCTTAAACGATTTCGAAATTTGTCATGAATAGCTCACTTGTGCACCGACACTAAAAGCTAAACGAACTCCAAAAATTATTACACCGATCCAATTAATAAACACATAATGCTAGTACTGTAGTACATTATTTATTTCATTAATGTATTTTCTTTTCTTTTCTCTCTTTCCTTTGGACCGAGCCACACGCAAATCACAAGCCCACCAATGTTTTATTTTTTTTTCTTTCGGATGCAACACATAATCATGTGTATACTTAACATTTGTTTTCTTTCTCTTCTTGCTACTCGGCATGATACTCCAACAAACCCAACATGCCAAACTTAATATGACAATACATTTCATTCTTGGTTTTGTTTCTTTTGCTTCCTCGTCACCCACCTCACATCAACACAAGAGATGCTAATTCCATCACCACCTTAGTGTACTTATGTTCCCCCAAATTCCTATTACAACCATTGGGAGGTCAACTAACATCAATTTTAACAAAACTAATTCCTCTTCCCAACTTGTACTAACCGAATCTTTGATATGTTGCGTGAGGAAGTCAACTATTGTGGAAGTTATCAACTTCTCCCTCGACATGACACAAGGACGATAGGCTTAGAACTAGCATTGATCTTCATGCAATCCCAACTTGTATATTGATGAAATGTGTCGACATCCATTTGCTTCCCCTTATCCACACATGGCCCTAAAATCTTTCCAAGGATCCTTGTAAATTTTTCAAAGGTCCTTCCAAAGATCTTGCAAATCTCCCAAGAATCCTCCATCTCTGCCAAAGATCAAATGAAGATCTCAAGCAAATCCCACATTGTCCTTGGCTCCTTGCAATATAAAATAAGTAGCAACATGCGTGCCACCTATAAAAATGTATCGTATGATGATATATATATATAACAGTACAAGAAGTAAAATATATTTATATATCATACTTTCAAATCTATATTTGCAAATTGATAAGAGCACATGCCACTGGTAGAGAACCAAATATAATTCGAATATTTACTGACAATATATCTCGTACAAGATCAAATTGCAACCATTATTTATATTATACAAAACCAAATGAACATCTCATCTCATCCTCACTCACTTTCAATCACCTACAATACATGCTACTGTTCTTTAATCCATTTTTAAGAAGCCACAAGTACCAGAAGTATTCATTTCGATCGGGTTCAATAGTTTGCAAGTCGAAGGGATTTTTGATTTTATACGGTTTGGTTTATAGACAGTCCTTGGTTGCTGCTCATATTCAACGTACCATAATCCATTCTCCTCTTCATCGTGAGTCATCCTAACCCCTTTGCATTCCATATTTACGTACAACTTAGTCTCATGCATGATACATGTTAAATTCGACTCTTGTACTTTTCTTGTTATTCGATACGTACTCGTTTAATCCCATACGTATCCACTAATTATTACAAGTTAGGAATACTCAAATGCATCACAACTTAACGTATACAACTTGAGTTGGAATAAAAAAGAACCAATACGCATTATGAGTCAAACCGGGTAGGAGATAAATCTTCCAAGTGTTGTTATAATGGTTCGACTAGGCCAAATCACACCTAAATTATTCCGAAATTTTACACGTAAACGTATAGATATTTTTACTTGATTCAATAGTCGTCGTGGCTAGCTAAATGTTTTGTAGTCTAAACTTTCTCTCATAAGTTCGATTCAACTTTCGAAATAACTCAAACAAACTGCTCTTCGCTAGTATCTATATATTTCATTTCAGAAAGAGTTACCAAGTGTTTTAAAATTCTAAAACCCTGCGACATGCTTAATAAAACGCTACGTATCTTCAATTTTTCACATATAACTTACCAATCTTTTTGCACCATACAATAGTCGACCCAGCTGGCTGCATGTTTCATGCTATACGTTTCCCCTCATAGGCTCATTTAAGTGTTCAAATTTTGCCAAATTAAACTGCCTTCGTTAGTATTTTCATCCCTTATTTTCAGAAAACTTAAAATAGAAATTCGATTGGGCTAAGCAAAAGCCCAATGAGACATAGCGAATAAACAGCCCAACAGGCCCATATGATACATTTCTAGAATCACAAAAATAGCCCAGGTCAAGGCCCAAAACTATTTTCATGCCCTCGCCTCTAGATGTCTTAGTGGGCCTTGTTTCAATTCGTTATTTAGCCCATTTAGCTAAAAATAATCCCTTTTCTAAAATAAGCAGTTGAAATAAGTTGTAATAAGCATAATTAAGTTATAGAAATTTTTATTCGTTTCAGCGTATAAATACTTAACGACCGTATAACTATTAAACTAACGTTTTAAATCAACGACAATTAAGGAAACGTTAATTCTAGAATCGATAACATATAAACATGATAATAAAGTCTTTTAACATTTTAAGCATATCAAACTCATTCATTATCGAATCGTCATCCAATTCACATTCATTACTCATATCAAACCGAATCTGTCGAATCTCAAACTTTACCATTAATCCAGGCTGCGTGTTGGAGCCGTTCCCGTAACTTACTTGATCTTCATATTTCTCATTACCAGATACTCAAGGTGAGTTTCATAGCCCCTATTTTTATACGTTTTGAACTACTTTTGGGGGAGATACATGCTCAAACTACATTTATTTACTTATACAAATACTTTAGAAACTTTCACGGATTACCGTGAGTCATAGCCCCACTTTACTCTTTTACTCATTTTAATAACTCTTTGGGGGAGATACATGCTCAAACTACATTTATTTACTTTTGCAAATACTTGAAACTCTTATAACATTGATATGTATTTTTATATATATCTATTCTAGTACTTGAGTGAGATACGTGGCTAGTAATACTTTACTTGCTTGATTTACATGTACTATTCGTATTTACACACATACTTGTATACAGACTTGATTACCCTATTCTTGATTTATATTGACTAGACTCGATTCAGACATACATCCTGACATGGCTATGTCAGAAGACTATTATCATTTGATACAGGCATACATCCCAACATAGCGATGTTGGAAGGCCATTTATATGGATGATACATGATAGACATACATCCCAACATAGCGATGTTGGAAGGCCATTTATATGGATGATACGTGATAGACATACTATGTTAGCAGTGGATTGTAAACACACAGGTTGCAAGTCTTGTATGGGCGGGACTTGGGACTGAGTGGATTTACAAGGCCTTTGCTGTGAAATCTCTATTCAAATACTTTACTTTTAAACTAAACTCTATGAAGTCACCAACCGTTGGTTGACACTTTTTAGCATATATATATATATATATATATATATATATATATATATTTTATCTCAAGTTAATAAGGCGATAGAGGATGCATGGATTCTAGAGTCATTTGCATACTTGAAGACTTATATCTTATCTTATCTTATCATTCGATACGCTTTGCAAACTTTTATGTATCTTTACTTTGGAACTTATTGTTTTAACTCTGATTTTAATAATTCGAATGATAACTTTTCAAAACGTCTCATTTAGAGGTCGTTTTCTATACCTTGATCTGTATTATGAAGTAATACCCCCTTGACACTACTGTTCCGCTACGGTAATTTGGGGGTGTTACAGATTGGTATCAGAGACTTGGTTATAGAGAACTAGGTTGCATTTAGGAGCCTAGACTATAACTACTATATACATTAAGACTCTTATCCCTATCGCCTTGCATACGTAGAACTTTTCCCATTTATATGCGCACTATTAAATGTTATAGTATCTGCACCGATAGGGGAATCTCAGAACTTAGCCGGGTCATCAAAGGTGTGGAGCTCAGTGATAACTGACTATTTAACTTAATCTTGTGACAGTTCTTGTTTGATGAGACATGGGATTAAGTTAAATAAAGGTTATCACTTAGCCGCAGAGAAATTTGATGATTTTGCTCGTAAATGGGATTTCTCTTGAGAATACTATTAGGGAAAAATCTCAGAACTTGTTCGAGACATCAAAAGAGTGGAGCTCAGTGATAACTGGCTATTTAACTTGGTCTTGTGACACTTCTTGTTTGAAGAGACATGAGACTAAGTTAAATAAAGGTTATCACTTAGCCGCAGAAATTTGATGAGTTCACTCGAGAATTTTGAGAGATAATCACCCGAATCCTTCACCATTTAAGTAACGTCGAGATATGTGTGCTTGGTGATATGTACATGTGTGAAAGGAGGCAAGTATAATTATGGTGGCCAACATAATTATAAGTGCATCACGACACACGTGGACATATGTAACCATGCGTACGTTAATCGACATTAACCCCTTTAGGATAACAGCTAGTAGCGGGGTTTTTGTGAGAACGTTAAGTATAGATTGGTACAGCTAACAAATGATGAGTACGTTTTCCCTAGTTAAGCCATATTCTACCCTAGACACGTAAACTTGAACATAAATACTTTACACTTCACACCTCGACTATCCGTTAGCATCTCTTAAGGGATAACACAGACTGAATCTCGGGACGAGATTCAAAAATAAGGAGTAGGTACTGTAATACCTTGTAAAAATCCCATGTCATTTATTAATGTTAATCATCAAATAATTCTAATTTATGTTGAATAACCTACTTTTACAGGTTAACTTTTTTTTTATCAAACAACGATCACCAGTCACCCTTAAACGATTTCGAAATTTGTCATGAATAGCTCACTTGCGCACCGACACTAAAAGCTAAACGAACTCCAAAAATTATTACACTGATCCAATTAATAAACACATAATGCTAGTACATTATTTATTTCATTAATGTATTTTCTTTTCTTTTCTCTCTTTCCTTTGGACCGAGCCACATGCAAATCACAAGCCCACCAATGTTTTTTTTTTTTTTTTTTCTTTCGGATGCAACACATAATCATGTGTATACTTAACATTTTTTTTCTTTCTCTTCTTGCTACTCGGCATGATACTCCAACAAACCCAACATGCCAAACTTAATATGACAATACATTTCATGTAATACCTTATAAAAATCCCATGTCATTTAATAATGTTAATCATCAAATAATTCTAATTTATGTTGAATAACCTACTTTTACAGGTTAACTTTTTTTTTTTTTTTTTTTTTTTTTTTTTTTTTTTTTTTTTTTTTTATCAAACAACGATCACCAGTCACCCTTAAACGATTTCGAAATTTGTCATGAATAGCTCACTTGCGCACCGACACTAAAAGCTAAACGAACTCCAAAAATTATTACACCGATCCAATTAATAAACACATAATGCTAGTACATTATTTATTTCATTAATGTATTTTCTTTTCTTTTCTCTCTTTCCTTTGGACCGAGCCACACGCAAATCACAAGCCCACCAATGTTTTATTTTTTTTTCCTTTCGGATGCAACACATAATCATGTGTATACTTAACATTTGTTTTCTTTCTCTTCTTGCTACTCGGCATGATACTCCAACAAACCCAACATGCCAAACTTAATATGACAATACATTTCATTCTTGGTTTCGTTTCTTTTGCTTCCTCGTCACCCACCTCACATCAACACAAGAGATGCTAATTCCATCACCTCCTTAGTGTACTTATGTTCCCCCCAAATTGCTATTACCCAATGGACAAACCTAGAAACCATTGGGAGGTCAACTAACATCAATTTTAACAAAACTAATTCCTCTTCCCAACTTGTACTAACCGAATCTTTGATATGTTGTGTGAGGAAGTCAACTATTGTGGAAGTTATCAACTTCTCCCTCGACATGACACAAGGATGATAGGCTTAGAACTAGCATTGATCTTCATGCAATCCCAACTTGTATATTGATGAAATGTGTCGACATCCATTTGCTTCCCCTTATCCACACATGGCCCTAAAATCTTTCCAAGGATCCTTGTAAATCTTTCAAAGGTCCTTCCAAAGATCTTGCAAATCTCCCAAGAATCCTCCATCTCTGCCAAAGATCAAATGAGATCTCAAGCAAATCCCACATTGTCCTTGCAATATAAAATAAGTAGCAACATGCATACCACCTATAAAAATGTATACGTATGATGATATATATATATAACAGTACAAGAAGTAAAATATAGTTATATATCATACTTTCAAATCTATATTTGCAAATTGATAAGAGCACATGCCACTGTCAGAGAAGCAAATATAATTCGAATATTTACTGACAATATATCTCGTATTAAAAAATTATTCGAAATTTATCAGTGACTCTGATACCAATCTGTAACACCCCCAAATTACCGCAGCGGAAACAGTAGTGTCAAGGGGGTGTTACTTCATAATACAGATCAAGGTATAGAAAACGACCTCTAAATGAGACGTTTTGAAAAGTTATCATTCGAATTATTAAAATCAGAGTTATGACAATAGGTTTCAAAGTAAAGATACATAAAAGTTTTCAAAGCGTATCGAATGATAAAGATAAGATATAAGTCTTCAAGTATGCAAATGACTCTAGAATCCATGCATCCACTATCGCCTTATTAACCTGAGATAAACATGCTAAAAAGTGTCAACCAAAGGTTGGTGAGTTCATAGAGTTTAGTTTAAAAGTAAAGTATTTGAATAAAGATTTCCCAGCAAAGGCCTTGTAAATCCACTCAGTTCCAAGCCCCGCCCATACAAGACTTGCAACCTGTGTGTTTACAATCCACTGCTAACATAGTATGTCTATCAAGTATGGTTGAATAAAAATGACACAGCAAAGGCCTTGTAAATCCACTCAGTTCCAAGCCCCGCCCATACAAGACTTGCAACCTGTGTGTTTACAACCCATTGCATAAAAGATTGTACGTTTTATAGTCAAACACATATGGTTAACAAGTTCACATTAAAAATGCCATGTACATAATAAATAAAGACTGCTCCGAACAAGGGAGACTTTGCACTGCTCCGAACATGGGAGACTTTGTCACTCCACCACCTAGGCGAGAATTATTAGTCACTCACCGACATGGCGAGAATTATTGTCAAGAATGCTCCGAACATGGGAGACTTTAGATCGAGAACGCTCCGTAACATAGTGAGACGTTCTGCTCCGGACCTGGGAGGCTTTAGGTCGCTCCGAACATGGGAGACTTTATATTTAGTATGTACGGCACATAAAGTTCAAAACAAGTCATATGTTCAAAAGTTTAAGTCTAGTTCAAAAGTTCAAGTCAAGTTCAAGAGTTCAAAACAATTTATAAGGTCAAGATAAGTCAAAAGGGTTCAAAATAAGTTAAAGGGTTCAAGATCAAGTCAAACAAGTTCAAAATATATATCGTATGGTTCAAACCAAAGTTCAAAGAGTTCAAGTAATAATTGTATGAATAAATAAATCAGTTTTGAGCATGTATCTCCCCCAAAAGAGTTAGTAAAACGAGTATTGAAAAAGTAGGGGCTATGAAACTCACCTTAGTAGTGTAGAAATCAAAGAGTGATCAAATGGTGTAACTGAATAGCTCCCAACTTGCGACCTAAAATAATGTGATAAGTTTAGATTATTATTGGCTTCTCGGTTTAATGAGTGAGATGATGAGTATGGAATCTACGAATGTGGTAGTGTCGAGTTTGTGTGATTTAAAATGTTTAGAGCTCAACAAAATAACGGCTTATGATTAATATTGGTGTTTTTGGGTAAAGTGTTTGTGATTTAGAGTTTTATCTAGTTCGAATACAAAGGTCTCGAAAACGGTTTTGTACGCTGCCTTGTGACACGAAAGTGTTTGCATGAACTCGTTTATATATTGCCTATATTACTCTATGTTTTCAGTGAGCTCAAAATATGTTTGCATGGTCTTCCAAGAATGTTTATATTAGCTTAATGTATGATACAGTAAGGTTTGTATGAAATATACATTTCGTGTTTGACTTTATTTGTTCAAGTGGGTTCATCATTCATACACCTATTCAACACAGTAAGTGTGGCATGAGTTTGAATATCTGACATGGTTTAGTGTTTCGTCTTTGTGCTCATTTATCACGTTAATATAGTAAGTTTTGCGATTGGTTTTTACGTTATCATGTACGTTCATTTTTAGCATGCATGTTTCGAAAGAAAGGAGAATGTGTAGAGATTTGAGATGGAAATGGAAACTTACTACACCAAGAAGAATGGTGGGGCGCTCGAATGGGAAAGGTGACGAATAGGATCCCAAGACAAACAAAACCCAAGCTTTTTTCTCCAAATGGTAACCCACGATTCCAAATAAACCCCCAACGCTTGTAAAGTAACCCAAACAATCTTGCTTCTCCTCTCTTTTGCTCGATAGTATCAAGGTAGGAATGAGTGTGATTTGTTTTGAGTTTGTGTAGTGCAAATGGTGATGAGTAAGCCTCCTTTTAAATAGGAATCGAGAGTAGAGTCTTAGGGGTTGACATTTTACATCTTGTACTTGTACTAGGAACTCAAATCACACAAGGTTCAAAGTGGTTTTTTTGATTAAACAAGGGACTTATGTCCGGTTTTGTGGGTGACAAGAAACAAGGACGATGTACTAAAGCTTCCTAGTCGATTCATCATGCATGGGAAATAAAAGAATAGGTAGTTTAGCAATCCCATAATAGTTGACCTTGAGTGTGTATTAGCTTTGTCCAATGGGTAATAGGTTTAGGAGGGGACAAAGGTACACTAATGATGTAATTAGCATCTTTTCATTTGTCTGAGATTTAGGGTGTGTCGATGGCTTTTGTTTGTGTCGAGTGAGGGTAAAGCAAAAGAGAGAAAAAAAATAAATAAGATGGCAAGTTAAACAAAGGTCCTAATGTTGGCTTACATTCGAGGTCTGGTACAAGAGAAAAGAATGAAGCAAAATGTGTTAAAGCTTGAGATGTTGGCCCATTTCAGAAGATAGAAAAAAATATATATATACAAGTGGGTTGTAGGTTGAGTTCGGCCCAAGTAAAGATAGGGAAATAAAATATATATATGAGATTAATGAAATAATAATCTTTGCGTATTATATGTTTATTAATTAGATTGGTGCAATAATTCTTGGAGTTTGTTTTGATTTTAGTGTCGGTGCGCAAGTGAGCTATTCATGACAAGTTTCGAAATCGTTTAAGGGTGACTGGTGATCGTTGTTTGAAAAAAAAAGAAAAAAAAAGTTAACCCGTAAAAATAGGTTATTCAACTTAAATTTAGAATTACTTGATGATTAATATTATTAAATAGACATGGGTTTTTACGAGGTATTACAGTACCCACTTCTTATTTTTGAATCTTGTCCCGAGATTCAGTCTGTGTTATCCCTTAAAAGATGCTAACGGATAGTCGATGTGCAAAAATTTAAGGTAGTAAGGCAAAAACTTACGAATCTAGGGTAGAATACTACTTGACCAGGGAAAACGTACGCATGGTTACATATGTCCACGTGTGTCGTGACGCACTTATAATTATGTTGGCCACCATAATTATAACTGCCTCCTTTCATACGTGTACATATCACCAAGCACACATATCTCGACGTTACTTAAATGGTGAAAGAGTCGGGTGATTATCTCTCAAAATCCTCGAGTGAACCCATCAAATTTCTGCGGCTAAGTGATAACCTTTATTTAACTTAATCTCATGTCTCATCAAACAAGAACTGTCACAAGATTAAGTTAAATAGCCAGTTATCACTGAGCTCCATGCTTTTGATGTCTCGATTTAGATTCTGAGATTTTTCCCTAATAGTATTCTCAAGAGAAATCCCATTTACGAGCAAAATCATCAAATTTCTCTGCGGCTAAGTGATAACCTTTATTTAACTTAATCCCATGTCTCATCAAACAAGAACTGTCACAAGATTAAGTTAAATAGCCAGTTATCACTGAGCTCCACACTTCTGATGATTCGACTAAATTATGAGATTCCCCTATCGGTGTTGATACTATAACATTCAACAGTGCGCATATAAATGGGAAAAGTTCTACGTATGCAAGGCGATAGGGATAAGAGTCCTAAAGTATATAGTAGTTATAGTCTAGGCTCCTAAATGCAACCTAGTTCTCTATAAAACCCAAAATGCCAATAATAGTCTAAACTTATCACATTATCTTAGTGTTGTCGCAAGTCGGGAGCTATTCATTACACCATTTGATCACTATTTGATATCTACGCTACTAAGGTGAGATTCATAGCCCCTATTTTATACATTTTGTTTTATACTTTTTGGGGGAGATACATGCTCAAAACTGATCTATTTATTTATACAAATACTTTAGAAACTTTCACGGTTTACCGTGAGTCATAGCCCCACTTTTACTCTTTTACTCAATTTAATAACTCTTTTGGGGGAGATACATGCTCAAACTCTAATTATTTACTCGTTTATCAAATACATGATTTATTCAATTACTCAAAACGGTTACACTTCTATGATACACTCTATTGATATTCGATACTCTATTGATACTCTATTACACTCTATTGATAATCTATGATACTCTATGGGTTCTTGAATTCTATTGATAACTATATGGACTCGACTCGATTCAGACATACATCTTGACATGGCTATGTCAGAAGACTATTATCATTTGATACAGACATACATCCCAACATAGCGATGTTGGAAGGCCATTTATATGGATGATACTCGATATAGACATACTATGTTAGCAGTGGATTGTAAACACACAGGTTGCAAGTCTTGTATGGGCGGGACTGGGGACCGAGTGGATTTACAAGCCCTTTGGTGTGAAATCTTTATTCAAATATACTTGATAGACATACTATGTTAGTAGTGGGTTGTAAACACACAGGTTGCAAGTCTTGTATGGGCGGGGCTTGAAACTGAGAGGATTTACATTGCCTTTGCTGGAAAAATCTATATTTAAACACTTTACCCTTAAACATCTTTATTCAAATTTTTGAACCAAGATCAAGCCCAATCTAGGATTATAGAAACAATGATTATATGCACAGCGGAATAACAATTATAAGAACAATCAAAGTTTCACAAGGTTTTTCTAATAACAAGAACAATGATCCTCTATGGATCTCTATTATTTTTCTCTAAACTGTTTTTCCTGGTGTTGTGTTTTTCTCTCAAGAAGCGTGCTTAATACTAAAGCCTACAGTTCCTTTTATACATAAGGAACCCTAATACAATAATAAATAAAAATATCAATGCATATCACTACCTAAAATAGTTCATGCATATCCTAACAAACTAATAATAAAGATACGGATTCACTATATCCGTAGAAACAAGTCTTCAGCAGGAACACTATGTCAGCAGAAACCATCTATAGCTTTGTTAGGAATATGAATATTCTGTTGAAGACTCGGTCACCCCGAGTACTCAGTAGCACATCATAGCTCGTAGGATAATTAGTAATAGTATTAGTAGTTTAGTTGTTAGTAATATTGTGGAGTGGGTCGGGTCTTTACCCACTGTCAGCTCGCTCCACAGTCCACTAAGGACATATTATGTAGTACTATAAATACTCCCTTCCCACCCATGGGAAGGGTTGGACCTTTCATGATAATCTAATCTCATCTTATTTCTCTCTCTACAAAGGCTCCCAAACTCTCCTACCTCTCTCTAGAATATCTTCCATTCGATCCAAAACTAAGCCTCAAACAAGTGTTTCTTGCATTGTGAATACCCTACAATTGGTATCAAGAGCCATGGTTAGGTCCATGAGAGTTGGTATTCACGGATTTGTGTAGTTTTTGAGGTTTTTTGGTTCGATTTGATAAGTAGTATAAATTCCATTTTGTGCTTTGTTTAGTGATTAGAAGTTGTTATACCTTGTACTTTCTAGCTTAAGAATAGTATTAGAGTGGTATTTGGTGTTTGGATTCACAGATCTAAGAACGGTGTGGTGATTTTGGGGTAATTCGTGGGTGTTTATTGTTGTGTTCTTCGCAGCGGTTTGTGTCCTTGGGACATGTTCTTGGACTCGGTTTGTGTCACCTCGTAGATACGGTTTGTCTTATTACTTGTTTAGGCAAAAAGACAAAAGGCAGTGAAAGCGACGTGCTTGGGAGTTTGTGTCTACTCGGTTTGTCCCTGCTGCGTGTACTCGGTTTGTGCCTACTCGATTTGTCCCTCCAGCGTGTACTCGGTTTGTGTAGACTCGGTTTGTCTCTGAGGAATTTACTCGGTTTGTGTCTACTCGATTTGTCCCTCCAGCGTGTACTCGGTTTGTGTAAACTCGGTTTGTCTCTGAGGAGTTTACTCGGTTTGTGTCTACTCGATTTGTCTCTGCAGCGTGAACTCGGTTTGTATCTACTCGGTTTGTTCCAGCAGCGTGTAGTCGGTTTGTGTATACGCGGTTTGTCTCTCAGACTTGTATGCGGTTTGTGTCTTGGTGATTTTAGAAATTCCCGCGAAAGATTCAATTTCTCGGTTAAATCACAAGATCTGTAAAATCCCGTAGTTACTATGGCTACCACATCAAGCACATCATCAGAAGATATTCAAGCAGCAGGATCTGACACACGTCCACCTATGCTAGATAGGACGGATTATGAGTTGATGCGCGTGATGTGTTGTTGCGGTTTAGCAGTTTTAATGCCTACTCAAGTTTTAAATTTATATTTAGCCGACTTATCAATAACACACACACTTAACGAGCAGTGTACCCGGTCAGTATGAAGATAATGGTAAGTAGAGTGTCGATCACTAAGAGTGGAACGTATTATCTAGTTATTCTAATCAGTATTTTAATATCCTAACGCAAGGGGGTTTCAGCCTGAGAGACTGGCACAGTTTTGTTTGCAATTAAATAATAAAATAAACAATAGGCACGAATCAGCAAGTAGCACACACGTACACAGATAGATACTCGAGACAATAAGAGGGTTGTCCTTATGATTAAGTAGTTTGTCACTTGTTTTATTGATAGCTTTATATGAAGTGTATGTAATTAACCCTTTCTCGTTGGTCCTATTCTCATCGGCGAGTAAACCCTTAATGATTACTTATGTCTAAAAGTTATTCCTAAGTGATCAATTTAGAAACAACCGTGGGAGCCACATCTTGTCCCGCAGTCGGATGCCCGCAAGCCACTAATAAACACAGAGGTTATCAATGCACTAATAAGTAGTAACCAAAGACATCAACATATAAACTTTAATTGATGGGAAAGCAAGTATTAAAGGGAGTGCAATCTTTCCGTTGTCACATTACACAAGCCACCAATCCTGATGAATTAAAGTTTGCTAACACAATAAAACAAAACTACTTAATGAATTAAATACATGCAGCACCTTCTTACAGCTCTTGTATCTTAGATTTGGGTGTGTCTTGTGCTGCCTCCTTGACTGAATTCGTCCTTTTGCTCTGCTGTCCGAACTTCGGTTTTTGGTTTCGAACTTCCGGATCTTCGGATCTTTTTTATGCGTCTGGTCTACGGGGTATTTATAGTTTGTGTCTGAGGGAAGATGCGGCGCATCTACTTAAGTAGATGCGGCGCATGTACTTAACTTCGCGTGGGGTCCAAGATTATAATATTCAGGAATATTCGTACACCGCCAGAAGATGCGGCGTAACCCTTGATTAGATGCGGCGCATGTCCTCTTGTATCTTGGATCGTATCTGGTGATATCTTGATAGAGATGCGGCGCATGTTGATAGTGAGATGCGGCGCATCTGGAGCAGAATTGACTTGATCTTGTCCATGTCAGTAGACTTCCACTTTATGCACGTTTTGCTCCATTATTAGTCCAAAATAGCTAAGTTTCACCAAATGCTTGTTTTTACCTGAGAATTACAAAAGTAAACGATTAGGTATCAATCCTCATACATAATATAGTAAAACAAGTCAAATTAATAGGATAAATGATAGTAATAAAATGTACTTATTTGAGTTCATCATGAGTCTTGGGCACAACGAATAAGACTTTACTGCTTGGGAAAAGATAATGGTGTTAACATTCTTAAGTCAATTGATGAAGGACCTTATCAGATGGGTACCACCAGAGACGTTGTTACAACTGGTGAAGATGGGACTGTAACTTGGGGCATCGACAGACCTAGAAACTACAATGATCTTAATGAAGAAGAAAAGAAAAGGTATGATGCTGATATTAGAGCCTCAAACATAGTCATTCAAGGTCTTCCAAAGGATGTATACAAGCTCATCAATTTTAACACTGAAGCCAAAGCTGTGTGGGACAACGTTAAAATGTTGTTGGCAGGGTCAGAACTCACGAAGGAAGATCGTGAGTCACAGCTGTACGATGAGTTCGAGCATTTCAAAATGAACCCAGGAGAGAATGTCACAGACTACTATGTGAGATTTCATAAGTTGGTGAATGATATGAGGATGATCAGAATGACTATGCCCAATATCCAACTAAACTCAAAGTTTGTGAACAACATGACTCCTGAATGGGACAGATTTGTTACTGCTGTCAAACTCAACAAAGGTTTAAGGGATACCAACTATGAACAGCTGTATGCATACCTGCAACAACATGAGAAGCATGCTGTCTATGATCGGGTGCTGAGAGAAAAGTTAAGTCCTTCAACTACAAATGATCCACTGGCGTTCATGACAAATGTTCAACCGACAATCCAAACATCATCCAACTCGAGCTATCATCAACTTAACTCACAAGTACCTGCTATGAGCTCTCAACTTGACTCAGGCTACTCTCAGACCAACAAAATGATTGACAATCTCACCAATCAAGTTTCATTACTGGTTCAACAGTTTCAAGCATCACTCCCTCAGACCAACAATCAGTTAAGGAATTCATCCAACCCACGCAATCTAGCAATGGTGGAGGATGGGAAAATTGTGGTTCAAAATGTGCAAGGGAGAGCTGGTAGAAACATGGGTCGAGGTTATGTGCAGAATAGAGCAGGGAATGCCAATCAGGGGCAAGGGAAACTGATCAAGTGTTATAATTGTGGGGGGCTTGGACACATTGCTAGAAACTGCAATCAACCTAAACGTCCGCAGAACTCAGATTACTTCAAAGACAAGATGCTGTTAATGCAAGCTCAAGAGAATGGAGCTGTATTGGATGAGGAAGAGTTATTGTTCTTGGCAGGAGATGGAGGAAATACTTTTGATGAAGATGTGGATGAGAAACCTGTTAGGATCTAGCACTTAATGATCCTAACATCTTCAAGGCAGATGACTGTGATGCATTTGACTCTGATGTGGATGATGAACCTACAGCTCAAACAATCTTCATGACTAACCTGTCTTCCCTGGTCTCATCTCCCCGTCAAGCTGGTCCTTCTAATGCATCCGTGATATCTGAGGTACTCAAAATTTATGACACATATAATATTGTCGAGGGACAAAAGAATCCCGAAGAAGTACATCAGGTAGATGTTTCTGACTCAAGTAATGTTGACATGGAAAATAGCAATATTATTTCATATGAACAGTATTTGCATCACAACAACTCGCCTGATGTACCAAATGGTGAATCTTTTGTCAATAATGATGTGTGTGTTATGAGTAATGTATGTGCCTTAGATAATGCGGGTAATATAAATAATGCATGTGTGTACCATGAGAACAAATTGCCTGTCCCTGATGATAACTTGATCACTAGACTAAACATCTATAAAGAACAAGTTGCTATGTATGAACAGCGTGCTAAGTTTGAGCTTAATGATCGTGAGCAGAAATTAGAAGGTCAAATGAGTACACTTATTAAAGAGTCTAGAGTGCGAGAAGAAACATTAAAATTAGAGTTGAGTTCTTTGAAAAGTCAGCTAGAACAGTCTGTCAAACAGAAACAGGAAGCACAAAAGTGTGTAACTACACTTAAGCAAGAATTCAAACAAAAAGAAACAACTCTTTTGAATGATTTCTCTAGACTCAAGACGTTAAAAAATAAGCTTGAAGATAAGTTGTACACACAAAATCAAACCATACAAACTGCTCAAATGATTCATAAGCACAGAAAGTTGAGTGATAAGCATAGTAAAATCATGATAGGTGAACCTAAGTCAGCCATCCTTAGGGACATGAAAGTACTTCAACCAGCCCTATATGATGGTAATGTGATGCTTATACCTATTCATGACCAACCTGAGCATATCTACACTAATGAAGAGGATGAGATAAGTGATAAAACGAGGGAAAAAATGAATGAGAAAATGAGGGATCCCGAGTGCATAGCCAGACGAATAATAATCAAACCCCATGATTATTATGAGGAAAATCGTTTGACTGTGTTTGCTCCTCAAAAGAAGTTAACACCTGAACAGATATTTTGGAAACAAGATAATGAAAAAATTAAGGTAGATAAACTTAAGGCTAACACCCCCCTCATTAGAAAAGTTGCGTCCATAACAGTGTATCCTCCCAATACACCTAGGAATCTGGTGCCTTTGTCTCTTCCCACTGAATGCAAAACCTTTATTAGCTTATATGTGCTTTGGCAATTATTTGCTGATTTTGATAAAACATGTAAGAAGAGAATCACACCAACCGGCATTACTGAGGGGGAAAGGTGTTTTGAACATGCAAAAAGGTGTTACTTAACTGAGGTCATGCCATTCTTTAAACTACTTAAAGAACATTTTGAAGGGTTGCAAACTGCCCTTAAAGTCGAAATAAAAGAAATGGAAGTAGTGTTTAAAGACATGGAAAATGAGGTGAATGAATATGCAATAGAGCTTAAGAGTCGAGAGATTGAAAGAAAAAACATACTCATTACTAATGACAACTTGATTGCTAAATGTATTGCACAAGATGTATTTTACACTGTTACTGATTCTGCATTGTCCGCTTGTCAATTTAATGAGTATGCTATTGCGTTAAATGTCACCCAGAATCGTGTTGTTGAGCTTGAGGGGGAGAATTTAAAATTGCTTGAAAAAATTCAAAATGATGACCATGATAATATGGTTAAACGTTTTTCAAAATTAGAAGTTGAATATCTTAATTTGCAATTGAAACATCAACATTTAAATGAAAAACATAAAATATCAAATGACAAGACATCCTTGGATGCTCCTGAATTTGATACTTATTTTGAATTAAGCAAACGAGATGAGACAATTCAAGCTCACACGAACACGATTCGACTGCTGAGGGCCCAAATTGCCCAATTGAAATCCAACAAGTATGAAGTGTATGGCACCAATAAACCTTCGTCTTCAGATTCTCAAAATTTTCAATATCAAAACACCATAAATAAGTTACATTATGAAAATGAGTGATATCGAGAAGAAAATTCAAAGGTCAAACAACATTTCAAAGAGTTATATGATTCCATTAAAGTTACAAGAAGCAATCACAATGATCAAATAACCTCTTTGACAAATGAAATTGAGAATCTTAAGGCTCGGGTGAAAGGTAAAATGCCATGCACCACTTGTAATTGTGATGCACCAAAGGCTAGTGATAGTAAAAAGTATGATGTTGATGTTGGGCGTATTCCGTTTAAGCTTAGAAATAACAGCTTTGCTCATCAAACATATCTAGATCATCTTAGAGAGGGCCTTGACACACTTCGTGAGGTAGTTGAAGAGGATAGGACTGATAAGCCACTTGATAGGGCAGTTGTCTATGCCTGCAAACTCACGAAAAGGATTCAGGAAAACTTAGAATATGCCATAGGATCAATTCCTAAGTTTAGCAGCCATAGAGATAGATTTGTTGCATCATCATCCACTGTTAAGAACAAGCATGTAGCCTTTGATCTACCACCAAAAACATCAGAACCCAACACATCATTATCAGGAAGGCATGTGACAGACAAACAAACTAATGTTACCTTCGATGCTTCTACAGGAGTAAAAAGTGACACCCAAGCTAGCGGGTCAAGGTATAGAGGAAATGCAAGAAAGGATAGGACCGCGCCAGCTAAGAATGATCACTTGAAGAATGTAGAAGCCCAACCTAGGAACAATAAGTTTGCAATGAGTAGGATGAATCGTGTTGATTCTAGTATCAAAAGTACTGTAATTAATTTGAATTCTAATGCTATCTGTAAAACATGCGACAATTGTTTAATTTCTGCTAATCATGATGAATGTGTTGTGTCTTTCTTGATGACTTCTGCATCATCCCATGTTAAGAATGGTAGAATAACTGAAGCATGCAAGAAAGTTTGGAAAGCAACAGGAAAAACATTTGCTAGCATAGGCTATCAATGGAGACCCACTGGAAGGAAATTCAATTTAGGAAAACAGTGCACGTTACCTAAAATGAATGAGCATAAAATTGTGAAAGCTAAGGAATGGAGACCCACTGGAAGGAAATTCAATTTAGGAAAACAGAGATCATTACCTAAAATGAATATGCATAAAATTGTGAAGAATAAGGAATGGAGACCAACTGGTAGAATCCTGTCTTTAGAATCACAATGCCTTCCATCTAGGTCTTGTCCTGCCTCTAGTTCTGTCTCCTCAGTAAAGACAGTAGCATCTGTGAAATATGTAGTTCCAGAATATGTGTGTGCTGACCAAACGGACCCCAATTTCACTTGGGGATCCACATTTTTCAGTTATCCATTGTTGTCTGGTTTCAAATGCAGGTCGTACAAATCGTCCTATGGTATTTGGACTCAGGCTGCTCATAACATATGACTGGGGATCGCTCACGGCTCAAGAACTTCGTGAAAAAGTTTATCGGGACAGTTAGATTTGGGAACGACCACTTTGGTGCTATTATGGGTTATGGAGATTATGTGTTTGGTGACAGTGTAATCTCAAGGGTATACTATGTGGAAGGACTAGGGCACAATCTGTTTTCTGTGGGTCAATTTTGTGATTCAGATCTGGAAGTGGCTTTCAGAAAGCATACATGTTTCGTCAGAGAATTGGATGGTATAGATCTCCTCAAGGGCAGTCGGGGCACCAATCTATACACCATATCGATTGAAGAAATGTTGAAGTCCTCTCCCATATGCTTGCTTTCTAAAGCCTCTAAAACAAAATCATAGCTGTGGCATCGTCGTTTGAACCACTTAAACTTCGGTACCATAAATAATCTTTCCCGTAAAGATCTTGTTAGAGGGATGCCCAGACTGAAATATGAGAAAGATCATCTCTGCTCTGCATGTCAACTGGGTAAAAGCAAGAAACAAACCCACAAGCCTAAAACCATCAACACCAACTTGGAAGTTCTTCATACCCTCCACATGGACTTGTGCGGTCCAATGAGAATACAAACCATAAATGGAAAGAAGTACGTTCTGGTAATAGTAGATGATTATTCTCGGTTCACATGGGTAAAGTTTTTGAGAACCAAGGACGAAACTCCAGAGGTTATCATTAAACTGATAAAACAGCTGCAAGTAAGGCTCGATAAAACTGTCAGAATCATCCGCACTGATAATGGTACTGAGTTTGTTAACCAACAACTCCGTAATTTCTATGAAAGTATTGGCATCACGCATCAGAAAAGTATCCCTCGCACTCCTCAACAGAACGGAGTGGTTGAACGAAGGAACCGTACTCTGGTAGAGGCTGCAAGAACTATGCTTATATTTTCAAAGACACCGATGTTTCTCTGGGCAGAGGCTATTGCTACAGCATGTTACACTCAAAACCGATCCCTAATTCATCCGGTTCATGAGAAGACTCCCTTCGAGTTAATTCATAACAAGAAACCAGATCTTTCCTTTCTTCGTGTGTTTGGTGCACTTTCCTACCCAACTAACGATAGTCAAGACTTGGGAAAGTTAAGAGCTAAAGCAGATGTAGGTATTTTTGTTGGATACGCACCAGACAGTAAAGTGTATCGAATCTACAATAAGAGAACCCGTAAAATTATGGAAACCATTCATGTTATGTTCGATGAGCTGAGTGAGCAACCTGCTTCAGGACAAATTAGTTCTGGACCCGATATTAACCTTTTGTCTCCTGGACCCATTAGTTCAGGACTTGTACAGAATTCCACGCCTGCAGATTCTTATGTGCCACCTACATGCGAGGAGTTAAAGAAGTTATTTGATTCTATGTTTGATGAATACTTTGAGCCAACGAATGGAACCATCCCAAGTGAACCTGCTGTACTTCCTATGGCTGAGGTTCAAGCCCCACAAGGTTCGGAAGGCCTTACAGCTTCAGTATCAGTCAGTCACAATGCTCCAGCTGCCAGTCAATCGCCTTCGTCATCAAACGCTCAAACTTCTCCAGTAACACAAGAATCTTCAGATAATAATTCATTGGAAGTTAATCCTTTTGCTCCTGTTGATGAGGTTCCTTTTGAAAACATATTTGCTCCTAAACATTCATCAGACACATCCTCACTTGAAGGACACAGCACTGCTACGTCTGTTCATAACCCTCAACCTCACGACCATCTCAGGAAATGGACCAGTGATCATCCAATCGACAACATCATAGGCAATCCCTCACGTCCAGTATCCACACGTAATCAACTAGCCACTGATGCACTATGGTGCTTCTTCAATTCTGTACTGTCCAAAGTCGAACCAAAAGATGCCAAAGAAGAAATGACTAAAGATTGCTGGTTCCAGGCTATGCAGGATGAAATCCATGAATTTGATCGACTTGAAGTATGGGAATTAGTGCCTCCTCCAGAGCTTGCAATGATCATTGCGTTAAAGTGGATCTTCAAAGTGAAGCTTGATGAGTATGGTGATGTGTTAAAGAACAAGGCACGGCTAGTTGCTAAAGGGTTCAGACAAGAAGAGGGCATTGATTTTGAAGAATCGTTTGCTCCGGTTGCTAGAATTGAAGCTATAAGAATCTTCCTGGCAAATGCTGCTAGTCGAAATATGATAGTCTACCAAATGGATGTCAAAACGGCATTCTTGAATGGTGACTTGAAGGAAGAAGTTTATGTGAGTCAACCAGAAGGATTCGTGGATACTGAACATCCTACTCATGTTTACCGCTTGAAGAAGGCTCTTTATGGGTTAAAACAGGCACCAAGGGCATGGTACGATACATTGTCCAAGTTCCTCCTAGTGAACGGATTCTCCAAGGGTGTTGTTGTGATCCTACACTATTCACCAGGAAGTCAAGAAACCATCTACTACTAGTTCAGATCCATGTAGATGATATCATCTTTGCTTCAACAGATCCTAGTGAATGTGATAGTTTTTCAAAAGAGATGAATTCCAAGTTCCAAATGTCTATGATGGGACAAATGTCATTCTTCTTAGGATTACAAGTTTCTCAAAGTCCCGGTGGCATATTCATTAATCAATCCAAATACGCCAACGAGATCTTGAAAAAGTTTGGATTTCATTCAAGTGAACCTGTTGACACTCCCATGGTTGATAGAACGAAGCTGGATGAAGATCCTTCAGGGATTCCAGTGGATATAACGAAATATCGAAGCATGATTGGATCTTTGATGTACATCACGGCTAGCAGACCAGATCTTCTGTTTGCTGTGTGTATGTGTGCTCGGTATCAATCCAGACCAACCAAGAAGCATGTTGAAGCTGTGAAAAGGATCTTTCGATATCTTCAAGGCACGGTTCATATGGATCTCTGGTATCCTAAGGACACTGCAATGGAGTTAACGGCTTACGCAGATGCTGATCATGCGGGATGTCAAGACACTCATCGAAGTACTTCAGGAGGAGCTCAGTTTTTAGGGGAAAAGTTGGTTAGTTGGTCTTCTAAGAAGCAGATGAGTACTTCCATATCATCTACTGAAGCTGAGTATATTGCCATGTCTGCTTGTTGTGCACAAATCCTTTGGATGCGATCACAACTTTCGGACTATGGATTCTCATACAACAAAATTCCCCTATATTGCGACAACAAAAGCGCCATTGCTCTTTGTTGTAACAATGTTCAGCACTCCAGGTCTAAACACATCGACATCAGGCATCACTTCATCAGGGAACAAGTGGAAAAAGGAATTGTGGAACTATACTTCGTGAGGACAGAGTTTCAGTTAGCTGACATCTTCACCAAGGCCCTCCCAAGAGAAAGGTTTCAGTTTATTCTCCCACGCCTTGGCATGAAAAGCATGACTCCTGAAACCCTCAAGTGTCTTCAGGAAGAAAAGGAGGAGTAAAGGATTGTCTTCTTATATCCTTGTACATAGTTGTATATATCTTAAATCAAAAAGAAAAATACAAAAATATAAAACCTATAAAAACCATAAAAATCGAAAAATCAGAAAATACCAAAAATAGTTCTACCTAGGCATGTCTTCTGTTTATCGATAACATTTACGGATCTAGAAATGTCATTCAAAAATGGCACGGATTCTTAAATGAAGCTCGAGCAGAAGTTATACTAATCAGTTAAAACATGTCTTAATGGCTTGCAGTTACCTCATACTGCAACCCGCACTGTACAATGGGGAAAGCATGTCGCCAAAAAGACAGTTGTTCCTCCAACCGGGTGATGTTCACCTGGGCATGGATTACTTTATATCCATGTTATCCCGACTTGATGTACGTTTCAGTGCGTCATTTCGTGTATTAGAAGAGAAGTCTTCTTTACATCAGACTCTTTATCTTGTTTGACTCTTCAAGAGAGTCTTGATGTTACACAAGGTGGTAAATTGATTTAAATTTTCACAAAATACCCGTCGCTCAATTGAATGACTACAGCTCCTTTAATGGAAAACGGGTCATTAATTGAGGGGGGGCATATTTGTTCAAATTTCTGACACGTTGCCAAATTTGTGCAACATCAGCAGTGACACTCTCTCGGTGTTTCAAGGGAAGCATAGTATGCTTCAAAATCAGAATACATTTAAACCTGTCCACATTTTCTCCCAAATTTTCTAAACTTATTTAAATCACTTGGGATCACAAATCTCAAATGGTTTGAAATTTTTGATCGGGGGAGAGAATGTGATTTAAATAGGAAATTCTGATAAAATGTGATGATTTTGGAAGTTAATGTATGCTCTCCCGTATGTGCTAAACCATTTTGTATATCAAGGCACATATTGAGGGGGAGCAAAATGTTTTGGTCATTAAAGCAAGCTCTTCCATATGTGCGAAAATCTTCTTTATATAGATGCACATATTGAGGGGGAGCAAATGGTTTTAACAAAACAAAGGATTTGGCATCTCACGTGAGCAAGGCTCAGACTTCACCAATGAATTGACGAAACTTGAATTGCCATCAATCAAAAGGATACGTCTTGGCCGGGTAATAATTTCAAGCTGGTCTAACCAGTGATGTAAGCGTGTCTCGAAAAAGATGTGTCTGAGTAGAGTGTACCGTTTCGAGAAACTTTCTGTGGACTTGACCAGGCCGGGTAATAATTTCAAGCTAGTCTAACTAGTGATGTAAGCGTGTCTCGAATCGGTCATGTTCACTGAAAGTTGATCAATTCAAAAAGTGCAAGCTCTACCTAACATGTGCAAATTTATAAAACAATCAACCGAGCACATGTTGAGGGGGAGCATTTGAAAAATATAAAACTCTCAAGTGTTTACAAAAATGTGTTTCAGAATCATGAACACTTTGAGAGATTTTTCAAAGATTTGGTTTGGCAATCGTGGAAGTACACCAAAGACCGACCATTTTAATTAACGCATGGAGTTATAAGGATGGTTAGGTTAGGCTCAAGTTCCCACGATCCCGCCAGAGCCGGAGGGATCTACCCAGGGACAATCCACTAGTTAGTGTAGAAGTCCTTAGGTATGATTAAAAAGGAGAAAAGTGTGATTAAGGGAAGAGTGCCGACTGAGAAGGAGCTAGTACTGGAACAAACCCAACAAGGTACTAGTAATGAAGTCTCGGTAAGCACTGAAGGGGTTGAAGAATGAAAAAGAATTGTAAAGATAAAGGGTGAAAAGAAATAGCCCTCCTTACAACTTAGGCAGAAACCGGGTCAATACATATGCTGTCAGAATCACATAGTTGATTGCTGGCATTGATGACAAAGTATCATGGACCCAGTGATACGCTGCACAACCCTCCCTAGCCACTCAAGGTCCCTCAAAGGATTCTTGTTTCAATTGTCACGGAGTTCAATACATTCCTATCGTCTCTCTCACTCCGAGTTAGATGATATTGAATAGGTGGCAGTTCTCTCCAGCCTCCGCTCACTAAATCAAAACGCACTATCGAGTCTAGAGCCACGAGATGCATAATAAGATCTCATAGGAACACGAATTATTTCTACACTGGTTGTTCATCATTAGGGACACCAGTTGTAAACTTATGAGTCCTACGAAGATCTTAGCAATCTGCCAGAACATTCATGAGAGACTTTACTAATGTAATTCTCAATGATTGAATGGAAATTCCTGCCAGGGTCAACATCAAGCAGCCCTGAAAGCAGGTCACTTCGGTAATTCCTCGTGGATTACGCTTAGTGGTCACGGCGGTTTCAAACGGTCTACAGTCGTGGAGTGATCTCCAGCGACTCACCTAATCGTTGATGTGCTACGGTTCGATCTTAAAAAGCCCTCTGTGGGTTTTCGATTAGGAACGGTCTTGGTAAGGATTAGAGAGAGTTTTCACACTATGCTGTTAACAATCTCGAAGTCCGAACCTGTAAGTACCGGTCGATTTGTTGCTAACTGTCGTATGCAGGAACTTCTGGCGATTGTAGCTGTGGAATGCTGTAGCTGGTTGCTGTTGTAGCTGGTTGCAGAAAAGATGCCAATTCTCTACCACATGCTCACACTACATCATCATTGTAACTCAACAAAGTCATGATCAACCTAAAAGACCTTTAATACGGCTTCTGCAAACTCTGATGCTAAAGATCATGACACCAAATAGTGTGAGCATGTCGGCTCAAAGATTTACACATCACATGGAAACATACTGCTGAAAGATGACATAAAGACAAATGTTGGATGATAACTCCAAAGAATCAACAAAGATCATCCAAGACAGAAGAAAAAGTCATCTTAAGATTTGCTGCTGCACAATGATCAAGGAAATTGAAGAATCAATGAGTACGAGCTATGAAGTCAAAATCCAAGGATGAAGTGCTAGAATTCAGAACATGACTTCCGGGGTGACCTCCCTTAGGGGGAGATTGTTAGGAATATGAATATTCTGTTGAAGACTCGGTCACCCCGAGTACTCAGTAGCACATCATAGCTCGTAGGATAATTAGTAATAGTATTAGTAGTTTAGTTATTAGTAATATTGTGGAGTGGGTCGGGTCTTTACCCACTGTCAGCTCGCTCCACAGTCCACTAAGGACATATTATGTAGTACTATAAATACTCCCTTCCCACCCATGGGAAGGGTTGGACCTTTCATGATAATCTAATATCATCTTATTTCTCTCTCTACAAAGGCTCCCAAACTCTCCTACCTCTCTCTAGAATATCTTCCATTCGATCCAAAACTAAGCCTCAAACAAGTGTTTCTTGCATTGTGAATACCCTACAAGCTTCAGCAGGAACCTGTCAGTAGATCTCTATCAGCAGGAACTTCCAAAATTCCCAACAATCCTCCCCTAATCTTGAATTTGACATGGTTAAGTTCAAGATTCTTGATAGATCTTTAACACTTCAGAAAAAGAGGATTGACTTCGAACATCAGCAGCAAAGAATCAAATGAACCATATCTCTATAAATGGCAAAACTTTAAACTTCAGGTCTTTGCAGCAACAAATGACATAGTGTACATCAAAACATAAGTTTCATACTATTCTCATCACTTCCAGGTGTGTGAATTCCTGTGAGAGGTGAATCATTGAAAATAATGGATTTGATGTCTCTTTACCAATAGCCATTACTACTGGAGTAGCCAAATGTTTAAGTTCAAAAACTATGGTACACTGATAACCATATGATTTTTAGCAAATCATCATCTATAAACGGATTTGAGATGTCTTTACCTGTAGCCGTTTGCTCAGGACTAGTCAATTCTTGGTTTCAACTGAACCTTGGTGAATTGAATACCAAATATGGATACCAAATATCTTTACCACAAACCATACTTTTGTGGACTAGCCAATTCTTTGGATCCCATAAAGGGTTACATCCATGGTGAATTGAGAACCATTTCAACTCTCAGGAATGAACCATGGGTGAGTTGAAGTACCCTATAGCTTTGAGCAAGCTATTACAGCTATCAACAGATTTGATGTGTCTTTACCAAAGCTGTACCCTTTGGACTAGCCAACTCTTTGATGGACACAAGTCACATCTGGTGAGTTGATAACCATCAACAGAGTGATGTACAACAAACCTGCAGAAAAGTTAGTACAAATATACAATGGTTTTTTTTTTTAACTAATAAAAAGAAAATAAACGAAAGAAAGAAAATGAAAAAGAGAAATTAATTTTTTTTTAACTCACAGCAGAATCCAAGCAGCAGAAACCGAGCAGCAGGAACAATATTACCAGTAGAAATGGTGTTACCAGCAGGAACGGGAACACTGCCAGCAGAAACCATTCAAGCGTAGGAGCAGAATCCATGTGAGAGCAGCAGCAATGAAATTAATGCAGCAGAATCAAAATAGCATAGCAGCAGTATCAGAATTAATTAATTACCGCTTCGACAACTCAGCACCTCATGCACATGTCGACAAGAGTATTCAATTGACCATATTTAAATTCAATGATCACTGACCAATTAATTTCGCATCAGATCAGTTAAAATATGGTAGTATTATCCCCACTGACAAGCTTCACAAATCGACAAACACTCCAATCACCACTTCACTTTAATAGTAGCAGCACTTATACGAACCAATAACTGACACCAACCATTGACCACAGTACGCAGCTTCCTTAAAAATTTCACAATGAGTCCACCAATCACAAATTTGCCACTAAATTAGTTATCCACTTGCGTATAATGATCCAAACCCACTTTCAATTGCTTCTGACATAACCACATTCGAATGGACCATAACGCCATAACTAATTTAATATTCAACAGCAGCAACCATTCACTTAATAATAGGAAGCGACAAATTCAACAACTGCATTATTTTAGTTAGTGAACACAAAACAAACTAAAGAAAATGTTAGTTAGCACAAAATATACAACAATAAGCCTCCCCTTAGGCTTATGCCTCCCCTCAATCAGTGCACCTGACAAGGACTATTGTTCTTGGGTACCCAGAATGAACCTTTCCTTTTCTTTGTCCAAGAACAACCGGTTGAGGGCTTAACACCAGTATCCTATCTTGTTCCCCCATATACTTTGGGTCATAATAACCAGGCCAAAAACCATTCTGAAAGTAAGTGCTAGTAGGTATGTAGAATGGTCTAGCAACATGTCTTTTCCAATGAGCTGGAAAAGATCTACCTGCAGAAACTGGCTTATCAGCAGGATTGGGTCTGCTGGTTTTATGTGTTGCTTGTGGAACATATGGGGGAATATCATTAACATTGGTCCACATTGGTCTAGATCTCTTTTGGTAAGCACACACACCCATTCTTTTCTCATGAAAATCACAATCCTTAATGAGATGAGACTTACTACCACACACAAAACAAGTTTTCTTCTTAACATTACCAGCCTTTTTATTAAAACAACCATTCTTATTACAAGAAGTCCTAGAATTGTATGTATTCTTATCAGATTTATTACAAGTGAAACTAGGTAAATCTTGAACAACAATGGGTTCTTGTCTGGGTGCCCTAACTTTGGATTCAATCTTAACTTTACTCTTGGATGTGGAAACACTAGAAGTAGAAGTAAAGGAGGTAGACTCAGTTGAGATGGACTCTGAGCTTTTAACATTAAAAACACTGGGGGCAGAGACATTGACCTTGGAAGACTTGTCACTTGAATCACATGAGGCATAGTCAGTAGACTTACAATCAGGGTCTGGCAAGTCACTTGACTTTTTGCCATATAGATGGTGTGATCCATCAAAGTCTTTTTGAGGAGAGCTAGGCATAAACTCACCTCTAATAGGTCCAGGGACAGCATGCAATTCTCCTTCTTTAACATAATTTGCTAAGCCTGGTGGTGTAGATTTACCCATATCATTCCTAGCCTCTAAACCAACATATTTTTTAAAGCCTAAACCTATACTAGAGTTTACAGGTTGACTATTATAGAGACAGTTAGATAACTTATCACCTGACATTAACCAAGTGTTATGATTAGCTATTTCCTTCTCTAATTTCTCTTTCAGTACTTGGTTTTCAGATTCTACATTAGCTTTTTCTTTCTCAGTACGTTTTAAATCAATTCTAGTACATTCCAAATCACTTTCTAACACCCTTATCTTTTCATCATAAGCAAGCTGATTCTTTTGAAACCAAACCTTTTGTTTTTCTAGAGTTTTTAAAGCCTGTTTGTAAGACTCAACTTCTACATAACATTTATTATATTTAGGTTTCAATTCATCATAAGCCTTCTTAAGTTCATTATATCTTTCACTACAACCAAAGACACAATTATGTACCTGAGAGATGCCCATAAAGGCAACTTGATCATGCTGATCCTCTGTAGAACAGCTGGCCAGCAATCCACTCAACTCAGGACCAGAAGCTTCATCATTAGTTACATTTGCCTCACCTTTTGTCTCATGTCCAGCAGCCATTTCCCTCACTTGAGTGGCACATCTTTTATAAAGGCCCGGCAAGTGTTTATCCCAGACACTTGTAGTTTCGATATGGTATACGTTCGTTTGCCTATCCGGTCAACCCGAACGGGGACGTTACTCCCAATAGATCTATTTATAACAATCGCGCTTCCCAGCAGGAATTGACGGTTCATGAATTTGGGAAAATTGGGACATAATAGGGCTTAGGCTAATCCACGTAATAGTTTTGATAAAACAATAGTGTTGGTCCATAAAATGTTTTGCATGTTTCTCACCCCAATTGTAAAACAAGTTTAAATAAGTGGGGCTATAAACTCACCATCTTTTCCTTCATCTTGTGACCAGTCTACCCCAGAATGAATAGGTAGGAGGTTTAAAACCTTCATGGCACATGTCTCAAGAGAATCATCAGGTCCAAATATAGACATTGTATGAGGGTTTAAGAGATTTGTTTCAAAGGGTTTCTCACAGACCAGAATTAATGCCCACTTACTGACACTTGCAGAATACAATGATCAAGTCACCAATGAATGAACAACAGTAGCAACGACAAAAACCCACTCTTCTATTTGAGTCAACAACACCAGCTTCTTAATAAATTGTAAACGACACACAATACGATACATTCACAAGCGACAAGAAAGTATATAGAATACTAGCACCAAAGCCACATGATCACAAGCACATTCAACCCCAATATATTCAATACCAATTAATCAATTCGATTGACCAAATTGTAAGTGACAATCAAATTCAGTGGCCCCACACAATTAACAATTGAATAAAGGAGTCAATAGCAGCAGTAATAGCACAAATCAACAATAGCACAAATCAAATCTTCCACCGACCCCACTTACTTAAATCAATGAAACAAACGACAATACCATTGTAATTTCAACTTGCTATCTTTCTTCAATTAAAGCAGTACGAGGTAATAGAATAGTAATAAATAGTAGCAGCTAGGCGACAAACACCTCAACTCCACCAATTACAATCTAAAACAGCACGAGTAATAATAATCAAAAACTCAAATCGAATCAATGTAGCCCCACAAGTAAACCCCTCACATTAATCAAAAGATTCGATATTATAAAATAAGATTACCTCACGTTGACCGGCCAATATTATCAGATCTGCTACAAAACTACTTCTTCTCTAAATCTGCTTCTCATCACCACGAAAAACCTTGTAAATCACTAGATATCAAGAGCTCCCGCTCTGATACCAATTGTGGAACCAAGATCAAGCCAATCTAGGATTATATAAACAATGATTATATGCACAGCGGAATAACAATAATAAGAACAATCAAAGTTTCACAAGGTTTTTCTAATAACAAGAACAATGATCCTCTATGGATCTCTATTATTTTTCTCTAAAATGTTTTTCCAGGAGTTGTGTTTTTCTCTCTAGAAGCGTATTTAATACTAAAGCCTACAGTTCCTTTTATACACAAGGAACCCTAATACAATAATAAATAAAAATATCAATGCATATCACTACCTAAAATAGCTCATGCATATCCTAACAAACTAATAATAAAGATACGGATTCACTATATCCGTAGAAACAAGTCTTCAGCAGGAACACTATGTCAGCAGAAACCATCTATAGCTTCAGCAGGAACCTGTCAGTAGATCTCTATCAGCAGGAACTTCCAAAATTCCCAACACAAATGCTTTACTTTTAAACTAAACTCTATGAACTCACCAACCGTTGGTTGACACTTTTTAGCATGTTTAGCTCAGGTTAATAAGGCGATAGAGGATGCATGGATTCTAGAGTCATTTGCATACTTGAACTCACCACTGTCAGAGAACCATTTTTATCTGTTTTCGTCCGTTTTTATATGTTTTCGTCCGTTTTTTATACGTTTTCATTCGTTTTTTTATGTTTTTGTCCGTTTTTTATGTTTTCGTCCACTTTCATCTGCTTTTTTACGTTTTTGTCCCTTATAAAAACGGATGAAAGAATATAAAAACGGATAAAAACGTATAAAAGCAGACGAAAACGTAAAAAAAATAGACGAAAACATATAAAAACGGACGAAAACGTAAAAAAAGGGCCGAAAACATATAAAAACGGATGAAAACAGAAAAAAACAGACAGAAAACGTAAAAAGAGTACGACAATGTAAAAAAATGGACGAGAACGTAAAAAACGGACGAAAATGTATAAAAATGTACGAAAACGTAAAAAACGGAAAAAACGTAAAAAAATGGACGAAAACGTAAAAAAAAACGGAACGAAAACGTAAAAAATGGACAAAAACGTAAATAAACGGACGATAACGTAAAAAAAACGGACGAGAACATAAAAAATTCGACGAAAACGTATAAAAACGTAAAAAAAAAAGGGACGAAAACGGATAAAAACAAGTTTGAGCCAAAAAAAGGTTAAATATAATTTATTCTGATATAATTACACCACTGGATGCTTAGTCCAGTGGTTGGGGCGTTGGTTTTTGGGCAACAAGACCCGAGTTCGAGCCTATGCTGCCCTTTTTAATTCATTTTAAAAAATTAGGACTAACGGTGCAAAAAAATATTAACGGAGGAACTAACGGGCAAATATTATTTAAACACTTATCGGTCAAACTAACGGTCCATCCAAAATAGGGACTAAATGAGTGCAAGGTTTCAAAAATAGGTATCTCTGATGTGATTAAAATGACTTAAGGACTAAACATGAAATCTTAGCAAACCACAGGGACCAAACGTTTAAATTTTCTATTATTTACATCATTTTTAACTATGTTAAACCATTTATACTTAAATTAAATCATTTAAAATTATTTTTATATCATTTTAACTAAGTTAAATCACTATTATATACTAGATGTTAAACGAATGAGCCGAGATGATATGTTTATACATGAGATGTTAAACGAATGAGCCGAGATAATATGGTTATACATGAGATGTTAAACGACTGAGCCGAGATGATATGGTTATACATGAGATGTTAAACGACTAAGCCGAGATGATATGGTTATACATGAGATGTTAAACGAATGAGTCGATATGTTATAGATATACATAACATGTTAAACGGATGAGTCGAGGTGTTATAGATATACATCACATGTTAAACGGATTAGTCAAGATGTTATGGATATACATAATATGTTAAACGAATGAGTCGATATGTTATAGATATACATAACATGTTAAACGAATGAGTCGAGATGATATGGTTATACACAATATGTTAAACGGATGAGCCGAGAAGATATGGTTATACATGAGATGTTAAACGGATGAGCCGAGATGATATGGTTATACACGAGATGTTAAACGAATGATTCGAGGTTATATGGTTATACATGAGATATTATGGATATACATAATATGTTAAACAAATGAGTCAATATGTTATAGATATACATAACATGTTAAAATGACCAATTCAACCCTAATGGTATGTCTTCCTCAGATCCACAAGTAAAGTCCAAATCCTTGCAGTTGTCTACTAAATCCATCTTACCACTCTCAAAACATTCCCAATGCTTCCCATCAAACGCATCTCGAAACCTCAAAGCACCAAACACTTCCTGCCAAAACTTCCCACCAAACACTTCCTGCCAAAACACTTCCCACCAAAATATTGGCGCCAAAACTTCCCACCAAAAGCTAGCAGATCTGCTCTATCCCACAAACACATTATATACACTCTTATCCTCAAAACCACTCAACCTCACAACCTCTTATCTTCACACAAATTTCAAAACCTGAGATGCAGCGATATAATCCTTTTATGTGTTCTTGTGGAACAAGAGATAAAACTAAGAACATCACATCAAGAAGATACCTTTGGATGGAAATATTATGTGTAAGATACTGTAAAAATCCATTGTAATAAGCTTCATTAATTAATAATAACCTCGAGTTACTGTCTAATAAATCCTATTTTTACGGGAAAATTTAAATTTTTATTTACTTACTATATTATTCCTGCCACGTCACGTTATCACAACAATTACCAAATGTTAACACTAGACCACGACATGTATTTTGAAACGTAACTAGTTCACAAGAATTAGTATTTCATAAATCACAATATACACTAATTACAAATCTCACTAATTACCACTTAATTTTCACTAATTACATTTGTTTTCTCTAATTCTCTACTAGCCAAATGGGCTGCCCCATTTATCAAGCCCATCACCATCTCACTTCACACGGGTCAAAGCCCAACTCCAAAACCCACGCATTTTTTTAGATCATGTGAAACTCGACCAGCCACACGCCTCCAAAATGACTCGAGATCTTTCGATTTTTAAACTCAACACACGAATATTTTTGCACCACCTCGATCAACACCCACCAGACTATACATGTGCCAAATTCCAGACTTAAATATCGAATATTACCATAACTTTGGAAGCCAAAGTGTTCGTCCCATTTCACACCCATACGTATAAACAAAACTCCCAAAGCTCGACCATTTTGAACCCCGATTCTTCCTACGTTCTTCTAATGATATTTTCAGCATGATGAAATAATGTTAGAACCACGAGAAACTAAGATGGTACGTTAGTTTCATTTCTAGAACACAATAAGAAATAAAAACATGTGTATATGTATACACAAGTCAAGATATGACTATACTACTTATCAAATATCTTCCAAGATCTTACAAGATCAGGATAAGATTGTGGGTGTAATCCAAAGTCCTATTCTTCCACGGTAGTCTTGTATGATTGATTTTGAGAGTCAAATAGTCAAAATGTGTGTGTATACTAACTCTATATAATCTACTTCACATAGCAGACTATCCTACTCGACCCACTCTTCTTTCATATTCCCTAACAACCCTAAAATCCCAGAAAGAAATGTCTCTCAATTAGGAAGCATCGGATAAGAAATACAATACGTAAAGACGTATTAGTGCTCGACTAGTGAACTGTCTTCGTCCTTGTGTTATCATTCGAACATCACAGGCTCTTCACCACCTTTCTAAGGTGAAGTAAGTGTCTTATGATCCCATTCTATCTCAGTTCCCACGTTAAGCATTTTATTCATGCATGGCACACGTTTATTCGAACGTATCATATTTTCTTTTGCATTATAGCCACGTTAAAATATTAGAGTAAGTTGCATTTGAAGATCAACTGTCTCTGAAGACTACCTAGGACCATCTCATTTCACTTTAGTGTCGCATGCGTTGCATCATTCATACTTGTTTTCACTCGAACGCATACCTTCTTATATATTACGTGCATATTTAAAATGTATTGAACATGTATAAACGACGAATAAACCCACGCAAGACCTTAACGACCACTACCCACTCTCCTCTCGATTTCACAGGTCACCAAACACGTTAACACAACCCACGAATAACTTAAAACTACACGTATAACACATATATGAAAGGTACCAAAAATTATCTAAGTGTTTTGAATATTACACGTTCCATGAGGCCTAGAAAACCAACGTATATCTCACAAATTCGTCACACAACCTCATGTTTTCTTCACACGTCCTATTTAACAACCCAGCTAGCTACGTTTTTCATTGATACAACTTAACATGAAAACCACGATTTGACCCTTTAAAATAGCCAAAGTGATTCGCAAAAACTGTTTTTGAAAACTCTTTTAAAATAACGAATGGGCTCTAAGCCCATTTCACTGTTTTAATAAGCTACCAATAAGCTGACTTAATGGCACTTTTAATACAGACATATGATGTAAAAATAAGCCCTTTCGATATGCCAAACCCTCCCCAAGACCCACGGATCAATAAACGTAAATGGGCTAACTTTTTGGCTCGTTAAAAGCCCATTTAAGGTGATAATAAGCTAACGACCAAATAAGCAGTTGAAATAAGTTACATTTGACTTGAATAAGCAGTAGAAAAACTCGCCACCTTTTTCCCACCATTATTTACACTTTTGGACTAAAAATGTAACGCACATTGACTAGAAGGACTAAAACTGCCAAACCAAGAACTGTGTGGACTGAAGCTGTGAAAACAGAACATATAGGGTATAAATTGACATATTATTGAATTCCAAGCCTTATTGATACTTTTGGACAATTTTTGGACTATTTATGGACTATGGACCTAACGAAGGACTAACGGTGTGACGCAATCGCAGTTAGGGTGAAAGTATAAAATCTGGAAAAGGACAAGGACCAACTATTTTCACTTGATATTCTTATTTCATTTTCTCTTTTTCACCCCATTATTTCATATGCACTTTTATACATTTTGGTTATGCATTATTTAATATTCGTTATTTATTATAACTAGGAATTTAACGATTTCACTTTGCATATCATTTCATCATATTTTGAGGAAGTAATATTTGGAGTCAGTAGACATAAGAGTCAAGATAATAGTATATATATTTTTAGCTTGAGGCATTTTAAGCATATCACACTCATATCATCAAATCGTTATACGATTTCTCACTTTCACACTCACTGTTAGTAGTAAGTCAGAATCTTAGACTTCCCTCATATTCAGGTTTCGTATCGAAGGCGTTTCCGTGATCGTTTCCATAGATCTTATAATTCTATCTTGTCAGATACACTCCAGGTGAGTCGTGGCCCCTACTCTTTTAATACTTGTTTTTAATAACTCTTTTGGGGAGATACATGCTTCAACTGTTTTAAGTTACTTTTATACTTTGAAAACTCTCATGATTTACTCAAAATCATCAACTATGCTTTACATGTTTTGAATCACCCATTGGAAGGGATATATGCTCGTTATACTTGCAAATTGCTTGCTTAGCTGAAACATTGTGCTTGAAAGATAACATTTCAACTACTCGTTGTAACATGATATTGAGACTCATTATATGCATTCATATCGCAATTGAATGTACAGTTAACTTCACTATGATAGTTCTACATTTCAATAGAAATAATTGCCAAGAATAAAATACGCATATTCCATGAACCCCTGAAACCCATATTGCCTAAGTTTACTTTATTGCCATAAAGTCCCTCGATCATGAGCCATTAATCACTGCGGTGAGCGCGAATATAGTAAACAGCTTCGAAACCTGTTGGAGGTTGACGACCTATCCCACTAAATACTTTGACGGAATGCCTATTGGTTTGTCGTATTTAGTCGCGATGTACTATATTTGAGAAAAATAGGAACGGGCAAGACACCTATTACTTGAGGGCAAAACCCATCAGTAACCTGATGGTGACTCCGCCGTCTTACGGTACTTTGTTAACGTTTTGCGTGTCATGAGGCTTAGGGCAATATAACTTTATAAGTATATGAATGTTTCATATATATATATATATATATATATATATATATATATATATATATATATATATATATATATATACAGCTGTATTAGTTAAACACCACTCCACACTGATAGACTTCAGACTTTACACTATTGTTTTCACTATGTGTTTGGATTATGTATCCTGTACTTGGAACTTAACTGTTATCATATGTGACTTAGTTGTGTCTTCTAATAAAGACAGCTCAATACTTGGTATATCGTTACTTTTAAAATTTGACCCATCATTTCATTTCGAGCGTATATCAACGTAGCTCATTTTCATTTAAAACTCGAAACTTATGATCATCTGAGTTCATAAATGATTTACTTGTGGATTTTTTTTACCCAATGCAACTTGTTATTTACTTCATGATGTACTACTATCACTGTACACCTCTTGAATTTATTAAAAGAAAGTTATTTTCTATTAAACTCCACGAACTCACCAACCATTGTGTTGACGTTTTAAGCATGTTTATCTCAGGTAATTAACGGAGCAGGACAAGACACGGAGCGGGCATCTTATACTCTGATAAATAAAATGGTGTAAAATCAAATATGTCATTCCTTCCAAATTATCACACCTTTTTAATGGGATTTTCAAATCAAATATTTCACCTTTATAACAAAAGTATGATTTTGAATGACATATAACTTTCAAAACGCCTCTTCTGGGCCATTTTCTGAAATTTTAACTTCGATCCTCACCGTAACACCCTAATTACTTTTCCGCTGCCACAAAACAAATTAGGGGGTGTTACAGATTGGTATCAGAGCCACAGGTTATAGAGAATCAAATGTTTTAAAACATTGAACTATAACTATATTTTCAAAATAAATGATTTTACACCATATCATCTTATGCCTTCCGTGTCTGCAGACTGCCGTGTTCAATACATTACCTATTAAGATTACTTTGCATTAATCTTTACATGCTTAATGTTTACTCTTCACACATTACACACCGTATTATTTCACACTCAATGTTACACCTTAAACGTATGAATATTCATAATTACTATATTCTGGTGCTGCAGTACCATGTCTTCCATACCAGTCGACATTACAAAGACTGCCCTCCGTACATGACCTACTCGACAAATTGCTCCGGATACCGAAGATCCCTATGTACTTATGTCACAATCCCAATTCAACATAGAACTTACTCAAAAACCACTCTCATCATCACCTACCTACTCACCCCCACACCGAAGACTTAGGAGAGATACCGAATCTTATGGAGACTTGATTGGTGGGCAGGCAACATTCGAGACTAGACAAAGTTCACGTCAAGAAATGACTTGGAAGGATGTTGATCTGAATTCTCCCTTACCTAACACTCTAGACTCCTCAATACCCGACATCCCAGACGATGTATCCTCACCCAATTCTCCTGACTACAATATAGACACCCGTGACTCCATATGGACTCGCCTTCACCAACACGCCAGCATACTAGACGCTCACTCTGAACAGCTAAAAGAATTACACCCATTACGATTCGAATGGTAAGATCGTAACATTGATACCCTATTCAAAAGGACAGATGCTGAGAGACGAGAAGTGTTTGGTTTAGGAGTAAATGTTGGTAACATGAAGGACAATTACGAACAAGAACTTAGAAACTTGGATGCCAGAACCCGCTGTTTGGGTAGAGGCCATACCCAAACACACATTAGGATTGAAGACGTTGAAAGAACATTATGGTTGGCTAGAGACACAGCAAAAATCCAAAGCTAAAAGATTGCAGCCCTGGAAAACATGTTGGCTAATCAGATGAATGCGTGCCAGGAATGTTTCTCAACCATGGAAGCGGCACAACTGGATCTTGAGGCAGAAGTTAGATGTCTACGTCAGAGACGTAACTAATCTTAAGTATCATTGTTGTACTCTATAAACCAAATAGTTTTGGTTAGTATCCCATGTATTTCGCAATAATTCTGTAACTCTCAGAAATTGTAATCGACTTTTAAGCTATGACAGTCTTTTTCCATTATATCTTTCTGTTGCAAACAAATTCCTTCCATCAAGCCCTATTATAATACTATAAGTGCAAAGAGCCATGCAAAACCTCACCATTTGTTACTCTCTTAGGTGAACAAATGACTCTACGTAAATCAATGAGACATTAATAAAAGACCTTGTGTTGGTTGTTTTGCAAAAATCAATCAAACAAGTTATTAGAGTTATGTCAACTTTGATGATTATATCCAAACTTATTATGATATTATCGGTGATTGTAAATCAAATGTACCACGACTAAACAATAAACCATAGAATTCCAAGAACAAATTTTCAGAAGAGAACTTGATGAATGAAGAGAAAGTTGTTGAACTTCAGCTTTTGTAGATGAATCCGTTTGTTCCATAACAATTCCATATCAGGAGATGATTATTATCTTACGATACTACTTAGGCACATCGTATCTTTATGATCCTTAGTTAGTTGATACGTATTAAGACCACATTGTTAGCACTAATATACAAATATTTCATTATTTGAAATATTCTAACAATAAAGTAAAATACTAAATCAACGTCGTTTATGATATAGGAAATGGCCCACATGAACAGCCCAGTGCCCACAACAACCATGACTCCTAAAACTATCGAGAAGTTGGTAAACAATATCATTGCAGTAGTGCTAGAAGTGACTACAACGGCTCATCCAAGTGACAATGACACGGCAAGAGAAGCCAAGAAGACGGCTATACCTTGTAGGTATGACCATGAAAGTTTCATGGGACATAGGCCAATCTACCAAAAGGGCCCAAGAAGAATGACTAAGCCTGCCCGCACCTGTGCCCAGGAGATCAGGCAAGGTATTGCATTTAAGAAAAATAACCAAAAGCGAAAACCTGATGAGATAAGGACTGCTATCCCCAGCAAATGTGAGTTCCACAATAATTTCTGTATCCGCAATCACCTACAAGATCGCATGGACTACCTTCGCCAACAAAGGTCCAGACCAGAAGTTGGAAGAAATTGCATCATCAACCCTAGTAACGAAAACAAATACCATGGGAAGCAACCTCTATGCTCAAGATGTAAGATGCATCACACCGGGCTTTGCATTGCTAAGTGCGGGAAATGCAGAAAGACAGGCCACAAGACGAGAGATTGTAACGCTACGGACGAAAGGGAAAAGCCATCGTCCATAAAATGCCACGGATGTGGTGGAATGGGGCATTACAAGAGACATTGCCCAAACTACAATGTCAACTGGAAGGCCAAGATTGATGCAAGAGAATGAAGACTCGTTAAAAGACCCTAATAGTGTCGAGAAATGACACCTATGTTTAAGCAGAAGAATAAATTCCTGCTGTAATAAAAATAAACCCTAGTTTAAGATTTCCCAAGTTGTATTTCCTTATGTACTTTGCCTTAGGTTTGATGGATGTAACCTAAGTGCAACAACTATCGTTCTACCGTATGAATCTCTACCTTGTAATATTTCAGTAATCGTCGTAATCTATGTCTATTTCCATTTCTATTCCACTTTCTCTATTCATAGTGGATATGTAACAATACCTTGATATCACCCTAAGAATTTGACTAAAACACCATATCTGATCAAACAATAGACTAATACCACATTGTAAGGAACCTTCATCTAAAACCTAAGCTTATACCAAAGATATCCTAGTATCACTTTAGAAATTCCTGACTTATCCTCGAAATATGAACAAAAACTTTCTAATCCTTTTAGAAATAATCAAAGGGTGTCCGACTTCGTGACGGAACCATTATAATTGAACCATATAAAATTCCTTGAAGAAACATAAATATCATAATGACTGAACCAAGCATTACATCATTTGGTCCTCAATTATACATAGCCTAGCTACCTATGTATAATTTAGGAAGAATCATGTCATAAATGGAACAGTGATCTTTTCAAAGTCTTTAATAACAATTTTCATTCCAAAACAGAATCTCGAGACAAAATATATTGTTCATAAATCAACCCCAGTAAGATCTACACTTATTATCTATTACTTTATTATAAGAAGTCGAGAAAAGTTCGAAATTAGAAACTATAAGAATTCACAACAATATGTGGCAAACACAAATAACATAAATTTTATTAAAAACCACGAAAATTAATACATAGCGAGATGATTAACATCGGAAGTGCTAATAATACAATGAACACAATATAAGGCATAGAATCTTCGATAGGTTGGCCCACCATAGCAACAAAAACCACCACCAACCCAGCGATAGCAAGAGCCACCACAGGATGAATCACCTTGATTATTCTGCGTCGTAAATGCAACAAAATATTAAAAGCCACAACGAGACTAATTCGCAAACATAAAGGTAAATGAGTTTTATTCCACACTTATTAAAGGTTACATAGAAGCACAACAAAGACCCATTACAAACAACACTAGCTTAAAAACTATTACCCCCAAAACTTATCCACAACAACGGCTAGGATTGTGAGGGGTACGACAACCAACAAGATCCCGATCAAGTGGTCGGAATCTTCGCCGGGGAAGAGAGCCAAACAAGCGGCGACAATGACGATGAACACAGTTGCAAAAACAATGGCGAACGGCGGCATTTTTTTTAGGAGATGGAATGGGAGAGATGAGTGAAAAAGGTAAAGTGGGGAAGAAAAGGGGAAAAGTAAATAGGGTATAAATAGGGAAAAACTAGCCGTTATTTTACTATTCACGACCATTAAGTTACAAATCACTACCATTAAAAATCCACTATTCTCGATCACTAGAACACTGAACATTAAGCGTTAATTACTCCCTATTTCTAACCGTTATTTCACTATTCGCAGCCTATGAATTCATTGGTTGACCAAACATTCAAATTTATTTCGTCTAGTACGAATAAATTTAATTGGACCCCGTTTCCTCGATATTCAAATGAAAATCTCTCAACAACATTTTTCCATAAACTCTCATCCCTGAACACCACATTTTTCAACACCTATCATAGACTGAACTTCGGGACGAAGTTCAAAATTTAGGGGTGGGTACTGTAAGATACTGTAAAAATCCATTGTAATAAGCTTCATTAATTAATAATAACCTCGAGTTACTGTCTAATAAATCCTATTTTTACGGGGAAATTTAAATTTTTATTTACTTACTATATTATTCCTGCCATGTCACGTTATCACAACAATTACCAAATGTCAACACTAGACCATGACATGTATTATGAAACGTAACTAGTTCACAAGAATTAGTATTTCATAAATCACAATATACACTAATTACAAATCTCACTAATTACCACTTAATTTTCACTAATTACATTTGTTTTCTCTAATTCTCTACTAGCCAAATGGGCTGCCCCATTTATCAAGCCCATCACCATCTCACTTCACACGGGTCAAAGCCCAACTCCAAAACCCACGCATTTTTTTAGATCATGTGAAACTCGACCAGCCACACGCCTCCAAAATGACTCGAGATCTTTCGATTTTTAAACTCAACACACGAATATTTTTGCACCACCTCGATCAACACCCACCAGACTATAAATGTGCCAAATTCCAGACTTAAATATCGAATATTACCATAACTTTGGAAGCCAAAGTGTTCGTCCCATTTCACACCCATACGTATAGACAAAACTCCCAAAGCTCGACCATTTTGAACCCCGACTTTTCCTACGTTCTTCTAATGATATTTTCAGCGTGATGAAATAATGTTAGAACCACGAGAAACTAAGATGGTACGTTAGTTTCATTTCTAGAACACAATAAGAAATAAAAACATGTGTATATGTATACACAAGTCAAGATATGACTATACTACTTATCAAATATCTTCCAAGATCTTACAAGATCAGGATAAGATTGTGGGTGTAATCCAAAGTCCTGTTCTTCCACAGTAGTCTTGTATGATTGATTTTGAGAGTCAAATAGTCAAAATGTGTGTGTATACTAACTCTATATAATCTACTTCACATAGCAGACTATCCTACTCGACCCACTCTTCTTTCATATTCCCTAACAACCCTAAAATCCCAGAAAGAAATGTCTCTCAATTAGGAAGCATCGGATAAGAAATACAATACGTAAAGATGTATTAGTGCTCGACTAGTGAACTGTCTTCGTCCTTGTGTTATCATTCGAACATCACAGGCTCTTCACCACCTTTCTAAGGTGAAGTAAGTGTCTCATGATCCCATTCTATCTCAGTTCCCACGTTAAGCATTTTATTCATGCATGGCACACGTTTATTCGAACGTATCATATTTTCTTTTGCATTATAGCCACGTTAAAATATTAGAGTAAGTTGCATTTGAAGATCAACTGTCTCTGAAGACTACCTAGGACCATCTCATTTCACTTTAGTGTCGCATGCATGGCATCATTCATACTTGTTTTCACTCGAATGCATACCTTCTTATATATTACGTGCATATTTAAAATGTATTGAACATGTATAAACGACGAATAAACCCACGCAAGACCTTAACGACCACTACCCACTCTCCTCTCGATTTCACAGGTCACCAAACACGTTAACACAACCCACGAATAACTTAAGACTACACGTATAACACATATATGAAAGGTACCAAAAATTATCTAAGTGTTTTGAATATTACACGTTCCATGAGGCCTAGAAAACCAACGTATATCTCACAAATTCGTCACACAACCTCATGTTTTCTTCACACGTCCTATTTAACAACCCAGCTAGCTACGTTTTTCATTAATACAACTTAACATGAAAACCACGATTTGACCCTTTAAAATAGCCAAAGTGATTCGCAAAAACTGTTTTTGAAAACTCTTTTAAAATAACGAATGGGCTCTAAGCCCATTTTCACTATTTTAATAAGCTACCAATAAGCTGACTTAATGGCACTTTTAATACAGACATATGATGTAAAAATAAGCCCTTTCAATATGCCAAACCCTCCCCAAGACCCACGGATCAATAAACGTAAATGGGCTAACTTTTTGGCTCGTTAAAAGCCCATTTAAGGTGATAATAAGCTAACGACCAAATAAGCAGTTGAAATAAGTTACATTTGACTTGAATAAGCAGTAGAAAAACTCGCCACCTTTTTCCCACCATTATTTACACTTTTGGACTAAAAATGTAACGCAAATTGACTAGAAGGACTAAAACTGCCAAACCAAGAACCATATGGACTGAAGCTGTGAAAACAGAACATATAGGGTATAAATTGACATATTATTGAATTCCAAGCCTTATTGATACTTTTGGACAATTTTTGGACTATTTATGGACTATGGACCTAACGAAGGACTAACGGTGTGACGCAATCACAGTTAGGGTGAAAGTATAAAATCTGGAAAAGGACAAGGACCAACTATTTTCACTTGACATTCTTATTTCATTTTCTCTTTTTCACCCCATTATTTCATATGCACTTTTATACATTTTGGTTATGCATTATTTAATATTCGTTATTTATTATAACTAGGAATTTAACGATTTCACTTTGCATATCATTTCATCATATTTTGAGGAAGTAATATTTGGAGTCAGTAGACATAAGAGTCAAGATAATAGTATATATATTTTTAGCTTGAGGCATTTTAAGCATATCACACTCATATCATTAAATCGTTATACGATTTCTCACTTTCACACTCACTGTTAGTAGTAAGTCAGAATCTTAGACTTCCCTCATATTCAGGTTTCGTATCGAAGGCGTTTCCGTGATCGTTTCCATAGATCTTATAATTCTATCTTGTCAGATACACTCCAGGTGAGTCGTGGCCCCTACTCTTTTAATACTTGTTTTTAATAACTCTTTTGGGGGAGATACATGCTTCAACTGTTTTAAGTTACTTTTATACTTTGAAAACTCTCATGATTTACTCAAAATCATCAACTATGCTTTACATGTTTTGAATCACCCATTGGAAGGGATATATGCTCGTTATACTTGCAAATTGCTTGCTTAGCTGAAACACTGTGCTTGAAAGATAACATTTCAACTACTCGTTGTAACATGATATTGAGACTCATTATATGCATTCATATAGCAATTGAATGTACAGTTAACTTCACTATGATAGTTCTACATTTCAATAGAAATAATTGCCAAGAATAAAATACGCATATTCCATGAACCCCTGAAACCCATATTGCCTAAGTTTACTTTATTGCCATAAAGTCCCTCGATCATGAGTCATTAATCACTGCGGTGAGCGCGAATATAGTAAACAGCTTCGAAACCTGTTGGAGGTTGACGACCTATCCCACTAAATACTTTGACGGAATGCCTATTGGTTTGTCGTATTTAGTCGCGATGTACTATATTTGAGAAAAATAGGAACGGGCAAGACACCTATTACTTGAGGGCAAAACCCATCAGTAACCTGATGGTGACTCCGCCGTCTTACGGTACTTTGTTAACGTTTTGCGTGTCATGAGGCTTAGGGCAATATAACTTTATAAGTATATGAATGTTTCATATATATATATATATAGATACAGCTGTATTAGTTAAATACCACTCCACACTGATAGACTTCAGACTTTACACTATTGTTTTCACTATGTGTTTGGATTATGTATCCTGTACTTGGAACTTAACTGTTATCATATGTGACTTAGTTGTGTCTTCTAATAAAGACAACTCAATACTTGGTATATCGTTACTTTTAAAAGTTGACCCATCATTTCATTTCGAGCGTATATCAACGTAGCTCATTTTCATTTAAAACTCGAAACTTATGATCATCTGAGTTCATAAATGATTTACTTGTGGATTTTTTTACCCAATGCAACTTGTTATTTACTTCATGATGTACTACTATCACTGTACACCTCTTGAATTTATTGAAAGAAAGTTATTTTCTATTAAACTCCACGAACTCACCAACCATTGTGTTGACGTTTTAAGCATGTTTATCTCAGGTAATTAACGGAGCAGGACAAGACACGGAGCGGGCATCTTATACTCTGATAAATAAAATGGTGTAAAATCAAATATGTCATTCCTTCCAAATTATCACACCTTTTTAATGGGATTTTCAAACCAAATATTTCACCTTTATAACAAAAGTATGATTTTAAATGACATATAACTTTCAAAACACCTCTTCTGGGCCGTTTTCTGAAATTTTAACTTCGATCCTCACCGTAACACCCTAATTACTTTTCCGCTGCCACAAAACAAATTAGGGGGTTTACATTATGCATGTCCTCTTTCGAAGGTGAAAAATCATACATTTCTTATTTATGTAAATATAAAAATAATTGGGTTGTTAAAAAGAAATTTCTTATAATTTCCTTATTATGTAACAGCCAAGAGAAAAAGATCATGGATGTGGATATTTTATATGGAAGAGTGAATTTGATGACCGGTTAAGAGTAATCTCTTCTACTTCAACATCTCAAGGTTCTGGATCTGCACCAATAGAGTGCTCAAACTGTAATGCCAAAGATCTTAGGATAAACATGCTGGAATAAAAAATACATGTGCTAGAGACAAGAGTAAGGATGCTGGAGGCAAAACTGGAAATGGCAAGGAATCCCGACGACCACGACCACGCATGTCAGTCGGGTGCAATACTCCGTGAGCTGTTAGGTGACATGGAAAATCTTTGTATGTAGTAGTGTTGTTGTTGTAGTTGTTGTGTTATTAACTTTCTCATTCTCTATTTGTGTTTTTAACTCTCAAGTCTTAACCAATGGTCATGAACAGCTACAAAAATAGCAAAAATTGCACAAAATAGAAACAAGCAACATCAACAAAGCCACCAATTTTAGTCAGGTGGTGGTGGAGTCTACCTTTTTCTAATGTCATAAATTTTAGTCATATGGTAATATAACTAGAAAAGGATTACTTACCACTCTCAAAACATTCACAATTAACAAACACGAAGGCAAACCTTTTATTCAAAACACACAAGAGTTCTCAACCACATACATTTCATACAGACTCAAACGAAACAACTCGACAAGCAAACGAAACAACTTGACAAGCAAACGAAACAACTCAAACGAAACAACTCGACAAGCAAACGAAACACACAACATAGACCATAACAAACATCGCCCATTCATTTTTTATTTTTTTTTGCTGTTACTTCCCACTTTGCTAGAACCTGCACCACCTTTTCCTTTTCTTGCATTCTTTTGCTTCATGAAATATTCAAACAAAGCTTCAAAATTTGTTATCCTATTTCCCAGATCATCAAGTTTGGTCTCCAACGTGCTTTCAGCTTCACCGTCCAACATCTCTCTGTAGTATGGCTTTTTCCTCAACCATTCCAGAATCTGGTCTCTCATCCACGGGCTAATGTTCTTATAAGAACCATATTCATCATAAATTTCGACGCCATATGTATTAAGAACTTCATTAAAGAGATACAGCGACGATAAAACCTTTGACCACTCCTCTTCCGGCGTGTAACCAGCCATTGTTATGTGTGTTTTGCGGGAATTGACGATTGGGTTATTTGTGTTTTGCAGAATTGAGGATGATCGGTTAGGTTATATATAAGTAAAACTTTGGCGGGATGAAGTTGCAATTTGGGGGATAAATTGGTGCCAACTCAGTAGCAGAAAATATTGGCGGGATAAAGTAATTGTTAGGAGGGAAAACTGGATAATACTTTTAGCGGGGACATGGCACTGTGTATCTAACATTTTTGCGGGGACGCGTCCCCGCTAAAAGTAATGGCGGGAAAAAAACCCCGGGAACAATTAAGAGCTATTAGTTTGGTCAAAATTTGCCAAATATCAAAAATACTTTCGGCGGGGACGAAAGGTTGCGTTGAAAATTTAGTAAACGGTCAGCGAGACTGTGTGCCAGCTCAGCAGGGTTTTTGTCGTTTAGCGACTTTCGACGGGGAGATTGGCGTCCCCGCCAAAAGCCTCCTCGCCAATCCTCTTGATTGTTGTAGTGACATAAATATACATCTGGTTACGTTTTTACCCTGTTCAGTGCTTCAAGTAAGTAGGATTCTGCTTCATCAAAATTGCACATGTGCATGCAGCTTACAGCCTTCCCATTGAGAATCAGACTAGTCATTTGGTACTTTGAACCACCCTATTACAGAAAATAGTTTGAAAAGTAAGAATAAGATAAAGTTAGTCTAAGATGGCCTAATGAGAAGAAGAATATGTACCACAGCTAAATTAAACCATACAGTTGCAAGGTGAGTCAGTGTATGATCCTCGTCAATCTGTTTCATAAGTCTCAATTGTTTCTCGGCATAATCTGATATGTGCATCGTGAGGAAAATGTGGACATTCAAGGCATATCTGAAAAGCAAATGCATAATGCATTAAGACAAGGATTCTTACTATATTAAGATCTTAAAGGGCACGAATATGCATTGGTAGCAAAAGATATTGATTATGTTTAATATACACGTCAACACTGAATACGTTCTTCCCTCTTAACATAAAATCAATTCCCAATCCTATGTATTTGTAAACCTAAGGACCGTTTCATTGCTTCAGTTTACAGTAATAGTATTTCAATATTTCAGTTGTTTTCCTTATGTAAAAGTATGAGTATATTTCTTTATTTTGTCATATTATATCTGTTTTCCCATAGACCAACCCTGTACACATTATTTTCCATGCTTTTTCCTTAATAACATCCATCACTTACCTAATTTGAATGAGGCTAAGCCACTTAAGATTTTGTGAGAGACTGGTTGGAGCTTACCAAAGAGCTCATTTAGGATTCTCTAACAAAGACCAATAACTCTCTCAAATTCGCTAGGACATAGCACCCTTGGCTAGTGGATATATAATGAATTTATGTTGTTTCTATGGCACCTTAAAATGCTACCTGATAACGATTGTCTAATTTTCCAACATGATGAGTAACTTGTTCAATTAGTTGCCACAAATGATAGAGAGACCTGGTTGCAGCAAATAGACCGACTTCTTCACAAACCAATAAAACATTAACACACAAGTTTAGACATAAAATTGGGCATACTTTTAGCCCTTTTTGAGTAACCATCCCAATCTACGTTGCGATTTTGTTCACTTGAGCCACTGCATTATTTTCATAAATTTATATATAAGAAAAAACATATACATCATTTTGGTAATCAGACCAGCGACCCCTTCTAAAATGTTCAGATCACATGTCATGTTATTCAATACATCACTTCCGACTCATTTTTATAAAAGATTAAGGTTTTGTTTTTTATTTGTCTTATAACTTCACACATAGATATATTTTAGCCACATCATCTAACTTTATTAGCCAGATTCAATAGTACAATAAGGATAATGAGCAATTTTCAGACCTAAAAAGCCACACAAATAATAAAGTGACTCAAGTGCGGTTAATCGTTCATTCGGTTAAGCGTGCTCGTGTAAGAGTAGTACTGGCTTGGGTGACCGGTCGGGAAGTCCTCACATGAGGGCCACAAAGTTCCGTTGGTGAGGCAATGAAGAGGAGAGTCTGTGAGCAATTAATGTCGCAGATTCGAATCCGAGCCGGCCCCGGTTTTCATCCGGCTGTTACTCCAGCGAGTAATCTCGTGTGGAGGCAATACGGTTTCCGGGCAGAAACCGTTCAATCCCCACTACACCAGCGTGGGCCCGGTTCAGACAACATAGTCTGGTATGTGGTGGATGAGGGCCTGCCTTTGTGGCAGGTACGACTCTCTAATCCAAAAAAATTGAAAGTCGCCTTCCAAAAAAAAAAAAAAAAAAAAACTCAAAGTAGAATGATATCTTTATGTATTAACCATGCCTTAGAACATATAAGTATACACTTTGGGAGGTAAGACCCTCGATTTTTGAAAAGAGTGAGATGCTCTAAAATTGCTTCAACATGATAGCACATGTTCACCAATCATAAACAAGTAAAAATTATTAGTAATTTACTATTTTTCTTTGGGAAATGCTAACAACATCCCTAAGGGTTGTCGTTAACAACAAACTCCACTTTTCTTGTTTCAAAATAATACTAACATTAAGACATGACTAAAAATATTTGCCACCTTTTTCGCTTATACAACCAATGAATGAAATTGATTACAAATGTGTTTGAGAAATAATAGAAGCTAATAACTAATTCATGGTGATTTTGTTTGGACAATGCATTATTTTTTGAATAAAAGGTGAAAAGTGTGTTGTTAACGACAACCCTTAGGGCCGTTGTTAGCAAAACCCTCTTTCTTTAATAAAATTTAAAGGTCCACTTGTGTTATTCCCTCTCACAATACACCTAACATGATTTCTACTATCAAGACCAACTTAAGGGGATCTTTATAAATTGTGGAAAGACTGTCACAATTATTTCATGATTGTTTTCATCAAACATAATTCGAACTTGAAGCCCTCACATTTTAGTGATATCAGCCGTTTTAATGTATACTTTTACTTCAGTCTGACAACAATGTTATTAGATCTTATGTTACGATCCCACATCGGCCAAGTATGGGATTGGCCGGTGGTTTATAATGTCTAGGTGTCCCATCCTCCATCAATCTAGCTTTTTGGAGTGAGTTCTACACTTAGCTTATAAATGATGCGAACCGAGTGTGGGAAGGTTCGTATCAAATTGATATCAAGCTGTTATCATGAATTGTTCTTTCTTCCTATCTTGATTCGCCTAGCAGTTTGGTCAATCCATTAATGGATCTTAAGTGGTCCTAGTGGTGCATATCAATTGGTATCAGAGACATCCCTACCTTTCGAGGTTCCAACACTCGGAGTGATGGCCTATGGAGTGGTGGCTTGGACCCAAAAAAGGGTGCCAACCATGATCAACATAGCCGTGACCAACGAGGACGTTGGTTCTTTAAGGGTGGGGTATTGTTACGATCCCACATCGGCCAAGTATGGGATTGGCCGGTGGTTTATAATGTCTAGGTGTCCCCTCCTCCATCAAGCTAGCTTTTTGGAGTGAGTTCTACACTTAGCTTATAAATGATGTGAACCGAGTGTGGGAAGGTTCGTATCAAATTGATATCAAGTTGTTATCGTGAATTGTTCTTTCTTCCTATCTCGATTCGCCTAGCAGTTTGGTCAATCCAATAACGGATCTTAAGTGGTCCCTAGTGGTGCATATCAATAACTTGATAAGTACGAAAGTATAACAACAAGAAATCAAGAATGAAATGTGGAAGTTATTCGAATAACAAACTGAGTTTCATATAAAGAAGAAATGTAACCGAATTTGAGATTCAAGATTCACTTTGTTGTAATGGAATTAAAAGAGGAAAATTGATTACAATCAGATTAGTGAATGAATACAAATGAGATGATAGTTGGGTATTTATACAACTGGAAATGAAAAGAAACTAAAAACATAGTTTCCCGCCAATTTTAACTAACTTTGGTTTGTCACATGCAAGGCACGTGACCCTTGTGACCTAGCAGTACTAACTATATACTAGCAGTATTAACTTCTGTTAGCATTTAATTTATAAATGCAAAGTGATGGTCATTTGTAACATTGTAACTTGTGTGTTGTATGTATAAGTTAGTCTAGCAGAGTAGGCTTTTGATAGATAATATGTAAGATTTAGTGTATAAATCTAGTCCAACACAAAAGCCCACTCCAAGCCCACAAAAGCCCTTTAGGGCGTCACCCTTGTGACATAAAAGACTCACTCCAACCTCATTTTCATGTGTTCTCAAAAGTGCATCAAAAACAGCCAAGGTGGGAGTGTGTGTTCTCTAGGTTTGTATTTGTTATCTTTACTCTTTAAAGCTAATAGATTCAAAGGTATATTTCATACGATCCACACTCCTTCTCATCTTGTTCGTGTTCTTATTTGAGTACCATCGATCTATAGTTAGTTTGTATGATAAGGTAGTGATTTTCATTCTTAACAACTTCATTTTGGCTCGTATCAAATCCACCCTCAGAAAATTTCTTGTCCCAAGAAATTGCATCAAATCCAAAAACACCATACTCAAATCCAAGCACCCCAAAAGACTATTAGTAAATCCAAAACAATGCCAAAAATAGTACCTCGCAAACATTGAACACTTGAGGCCTGGTCACTGATCTACTCAAGAAAATGTTCATGAATTCACTCCACAACTCCCATGTGATCTTATTAGCACAACCATCAGACCATTGCACCACTACATAGACCATTAGACCCTTCCACTTGTTTACACCTTCAACAGCTTGTGCAATCCAGGTTCCCAACAAGTCTTGTCCATGTGTTTCCTTAAAGATGCTGATAAAAGACTTGTCGTTAGCTAATCTTTCAATTTCAGCCCACTGAGACATTGGAGGTTCTAAACCATCAAGTCCTCCTCAGAACTCCATAGAACAATTGATGGGAATTATATTTTGAGTTGATATTGACAAAATATGAAAGATGGAGGAAACTTATGAAGACAAAGATGAAGGACTAATTTTGTATTATTTAGAGTCTTTGTAACCCTAATCTCTAGTTTATAAAGAGATGGGGCATCTATTGTTTATTGTACAGGAGTAAAGATGTAACTCCATTAAAGGGTGTGTGTGTAAACCTAGGCATATGGTTCTTGTTTAGACGCCTAGGGTTAGGGATTTGTGATAAGCCTCAAGGATCTTATGATTCCTGTTAGATTGTAACCGTGCTACACTTGATCACGTAGCATTGGGGCTGATTGTATTGTTAGTAGTAGAGATGATGACGAGAAGAAACCTTATAGCAATAACATTTGATTCTTTAATTGAATATTCCGCCTTTTGTTATTGTTATCCCTAGATGAGATCTAACCAATCTCGAGCTAAACGATCTTCACAATTGGTATCAGAGCCTAGGGGCTCGTGATCAAGGGATTAAACAAGGTTATAGATGGTCGAAGTCTGCTGCAGAAACAGTTCAGGTTGGTCGATTAATTAGGGTTTTTGGGACTGTTAAATTCTGAATTCATATTTACTCAGTTCTGTGTCAACAAGGGAATAGATGTAAGTTGCTCTTATGATGCTTATTCATGCTTCAATCTATTAAGGGTTATTTATTGGGGTTCTTAATTGTTTTCTCATAACCTGGTCGCTGCTATTCTTGTTAAAAGAAACCCTAGTTAGGGTTTTGCCATTATAGCGATTTGTGTTTATTTGGGTTTGGATTAATGGAGATTTTGAGTGAGAAGTCCGAGAAGATTGCTTATCCGCCTCATGAGTTACTTATGTTTCTACTTCTTTGCATGGTTTTAATGAATATGTTGCTGCGATCTGATTCAATTAAAGAAACCATTGTTGAGAGTTTATACTGCCCGAGACGGAGTTAGTACTGCTCGCGTGATTAGTATTGTTCGGTTATATTGGTACTGCTCGATGTTGTTCACATGGTACTGCTACTTATGAACGTTAGTACTGCTGAGATTTTTAGTTTGTACTGCTGGTGGATTGTCACGATTTTAGTACTGCTCGTTCATTTTGTGAGTTAGTACTGCTACTCATTTGTTTGTACTGCTCGTATTTTATCCTGGTTATGTTCGATGTGTTCTCATTGAAGTTGTTGCTATTTCATTGTTCGACATACATGGAAAAGGTATTGGTTACTTTATTCTGCTCGATGAACATGCATGCACACTGAATTACATTTGCATTATGGAGAAAGACATAACATGGGTCGGTGGACATTGGACGGTGCTTTGTATTTTTGCTCAATCATGGGACAGTATTCTATATGGGGCGCTATACTGATTTGAATTATTGTTTGTCGCTTTAATCTATTTAAATATTAGATCATGGAATGGTGCATCTTATTGATAAATTTTATATACTTATTGATCATGGAGTCTACAAGGAAGTAGGTTTTCATCAGTAGGTAATAGCATGAAGTTATCACAGTGAGGGGAAGCATTGGTTATTTATTTGGAACATGTTGGTTCCAACACACACACGGGGAAGAAACACACACAGGAGAGTTTTGGATTTGATTTTTGGTTTCAGTTCGTTTAAAGTTTTATGGCTCGAATTTATTTTCTTATTGGCGAAGTGGATTAGTTATTGCTTATTTGACGGTGAAGTGGAATTTTTCGGGTTTGTGTTCTTATTATATCTACGAATAGACGAACACTTGAAGGAGTTACGTTATTATGCTCAGTGTTCATTGTCAAGAGATTGCGATCTCCTTATACATCGGTTTAGGTATACGTTCGCAGTTATATTTAAGACATGAGTTTGGGTTATTCTACTTCAGCATCGAATTGGTTATGGTTAGTTTTCTTCTTCCATACATACAGTCTACAAAATTGAAGATTCGAGGAATGGTTAACATATGGGTTTCAGGGGAAGCTTAATGTTTAAGTGTTTAGCCATTTATATGCTACATCGAGGTGAATGTTTTTTTTACTGCTAATTAGTATTACTACTGCTGGTTTTGATTTCTACTGTTTCAAGTTCATTTTTAGTGCGGAAAACTTAATGGTGGGTAATTTGAGACATTGGAAAGATGGATTGGACGTGTAATATTGATTTGTGGTTGTGAAGATCAAGGTTGCTTACTTTTGTCCCCTACTTGATGATGACAAAAAGGGATATAATATTTTGAAGATTGCAGCTTGAAGATCCTTGATGATATGCATGGATTAAGGGGAAGACGACATCTTTCATATAGTTGGTTTTGTCATTATCAACTAGGGGAAGATTGTTGGGAATTATATTTTGAGTTGATATTGACAAAATATGAAAGATGGAGGAAACTTATGAAGACAAAGATGAAGGACTAATTTTGTATTATTTAGAGTCTTTGTAACCCTAATCTCTAGTTTATAAAGAGATGGGGCGTCTATTGTTTATTGTACAGGAGTAAAGATGTAACTCCATTAAAGGGGTGTGTGTGTAAACCTAGGCGTATGGTTCTTGTTTAGACGCCTAGGGTTAGAGATTTGTGATAAGCCTCAAGGATCTTATGATTCCTGTTAGAGTGTAACCGTGCTACACTTGACCACGTAGCATTGGGGCTGATTGTATTGTTAGTAGTAGAGATGATGACGAGAAGAAACCTTGTAGCAATAACATTTGATTCTTTAATTGAATATTCCGCCTTTTGTTATTGTTATCCCTATATGAGATCTAACCAATCTCAAGCTAAACGATCTTCACAACAATTTTTTTGCAAAGCTCAAAACCCGTTTGAACTACACTGTTTTTGTGCTGACAACCCACTTCTTTCTTCCTGGCCTCCTGATTAAACTCTTCAATTGTTAAACTCCCAGTTTTTGTGTTTTCACTACTGTACTTCAACCTTTTTTTTTTTTTTTTTTTTTTTTTTTTTTAATTTCTTCTTGGCCATTTTTACATGTCAAGTTTCCCTTTTATCAATCTCACTTTGCATTGTGTACCACCCATTTTCTTTCTTTTCGGCCATTTCCAAATATCAAAATTCACATGTCTAACACTAAATTCCTTCTCAGTAACATCTTTTAAACACAACAACAAGGAATAGTCATCTAGATCACTCGAATCCAAACACTCTCGAAAACAACCACCATCCAATGTCCCACCTATACCAACATAGTCATAAGCGCACACACCTCTCCAAACCGGCTCTTTAACACCTACTCTTTTTTCATTTGACTTTGCATCAAATGACATCCTATAATCACTAAGACCTTGTTTGGTGACCTCATCAAACTCAACTATTGCAGGCTGAACTAGAGTGTTTATCATTACAAAGTTTCCCACAACTGATGATTCTACCATGCTACTTTTCAGTTCATCACATAGAGCATATGTACCTTTATTATTAGGGACTAGAAGATGGTTGTATTTCAGCTCATTCCAACTCCAGTCCCGTTCAGTAACCACTGTACAAACCCACTGATAATAGTCGCGCTCAGTTAAGACCTTGCCCATGTTTTTTCTTGATTTGTCCCGCCACCATGGACGAGCCACAAAATCACATACCACAAAATCATTATTTTCACTTTTCAATACAAAATCAACATTTTCATTCGTAAAACTTACTGTATACGGTTTCCTTTTCTTTTTCAACCATTTCCATGTATCAAATATTGAAAGATCAAAACCAACTATCTTTTCCTCTTGAATTCCCAGCATACCAAATTCTTTCTCTTCTTGAATTTTCATAACACAAACCTTAGTCTTCTGAAAGATTGGTGTCGTTAACACTAAACTAGCACCATTACTCTCATATTCTGTTCTTAAACCATTACTGACTATTACCTCTGATCTTGGGGTTAGGGACTTATGTAGACCATCATTTGATTGACACAATGAAGAAATACTTGAACCATTACCTGTTATCTCTTCCTGTTCTTTTCCTTTTCCACCTTCCTTCCGAAAGTCATCACCACCCAACAAGCCAATGTTGTTATCAATCACCCCATTTGCATCATCTAATTTTATTTCCGTACCATTTTCATCTTCTTCACAAGGTTCATCAAGAACAGTCAACTCCACACATTTTGTTTTATCACCATTTGCACTTTCTTCACAACACTCATAACACTCCTCTGGCTTACTGTTCTTTTTTCCCACTCCTCTTGAATGATTAGACTCCCAGATTGAATTAGCCCACGAGTATGCAGCATTAAGTGTTTTAGGTTTGAAAAAACTAACGCTGCTTTTAATATCCGGTTGTAAGCCCCAAATGAATATACGAACAGAAAACAATTCATCCCAACCCTCTATACTAGCGAAAGAAACAAAGGCATCATAATACTCACTAATCGAACCTTCTTGTTTAGGAAGTTTTTCTGGTGGCTTTTTGTCGAACACTTGGTATGCACTAGTTTTACCATTACCAATTCCACTATTTCTTCCTCTGATTTCCCTAGAAGTCACGCCATACGTATGAGTATTAACCACTGGACAGCCCAACTTACTCCCAATAGTGGTTGACCTGGTCAACAAACTTTCTTGATTGTTGCCACTTACCAGGATTGGTATTACTAAGGGTGTTAACGATCCGAGCCGAGTCGAGTTTTGGCCTAAGCGAGCTAGGCTCGTTTAATAACTACTCGGCTCGAGCTCAGCTTAAGCTCGAATAAACTTTTATAAACTAGCTCGAGCTCGAACTCGAATATTTTTTTGTTGTTCGAGTTCGAGGCTCGTTTAAAATTTTTTAACTTTTTTTAATTATACGATAAACTAACTTTCAAGCTGAAAATACTCGTATAAAAGGTCGAGTTTGATAGGCTCGTTTATTAACTCAAGCTCAAGCTCGAAAGCTTGTTTACAATTATAAAAAATTGTTCTAGTGCTCAAACTAAAATTTAAAAGCTCAACAATGCTCGTTTATATTTTTAACTTTTTCATAGCATAGTAAAAACTCTCAAATCCACTTTTACTAAATAATAGAAAAGTGAGTAGAAAGTAGAAACTAATACTATGATATTCCCTATGTCTATGTGTTTTTCACTTTATAGTGGTATTCATGTTGTTATATTTCTTTCCTTGACCGATGTGGGATGCTAATACTGTATGCAATTTGGATTTCTCCCGTTAGTTTTTCTTCTTTCACGTACAAGAAAATAATGGCAAACATCTTGAATGGAATAATTTATAATTTCAAGTAATGGTTATCCATGTAGTAGTTAATAAATATATATCCTTGAAATTCCATGTAAATATCTAATTTTGAGTTACTGATTTATCACTTTAGTATAGTACCAGATATATATTATGTTAAGAGTTGCTGGTTATCCATTTATCTAATTTTTGTGGTTTGAAGGCTGGGAAACTGCTTTGAGAGAGTTGGTATATGAGTTGTTGATAGAATGAGCTCTCGTATTTAAACTTTAGAAGATACACATTGAACTCTTCAAGTAAAAATGATATTAAGTATTACTTAAATAGTTTTTGAGACGTTTATTAATCTAAACAACCAATATTTATTAACACCTAATTGAATTCGAAATGATGTTATAGACTTAGGGCAAAGGATAATGTTAGGTATAACAAAGTTTCAATCATTCTCTTGGGTTTTATATGTAACCAATGTAATAGTTTAAGGTTTGGATGTAAGTTTATGTTACGTTTGTACAGGTTAGGCTAACGTCTCGTGACTAATATGTAGTCACGAGACACGTTTATGTCTAGCAAGAATCGCGAGACTCTATATGTAATAGGAAAAAGATTGGGAGACCTATGACTAATTTTGTGCCTAACTTATGTGTCATTACCTCATTGGATTGTGAAGAAGTGGTTCCGGTTGATACAACCGCTGAATTGTTGCCCCACATGTTTAGCCATAAAATTAGGCATAACTTTTAGGTGTGTCAATCATTTCTCTATGTAATAACGCCTCACTAGTTGAGGTGTGGAACTCAAAGTGTATCATTGGTTATTTCGGTTAATACAAAAGTTAGCACTAAAATTATTTAAATGGAATATCAAATGCATGGATGCTCAATAATATATTTAACATATAGTTTATCGAATTTAGAATTATATTAGTAACTTATCCATATGCGATTCTCTACTTTTATACAAGTTACCATACTATCCATGAGTTGTGATACTGGATAAAAATTTAGAAATAGATTTTAGCTTTTATCTCACATTGGATTAGGGAGCAAAAGCAACCAAATGAAAGGGGCTATATAAACAAAAGCCTAAGAAAGTAATACCGTAGCTGCGAGCACAATTGTGGTAGACTGGTACTATCTCATTTCATGCTAGTAAAATGCAATATATTATTAGTAATCGTTTTGAGTTCAAATTAACCGATTATTAAATATCTTAAATTAAATTAAAGTATTTTGTTAAGTATTTGGCTCGATTAGCTCGTTCGACTCGAATAATTAAACGAGTTTTCGAACGAGCCGAGCCGAATATTAGTTTTTCAAGCTCGGCTCGTAAAACTAATCGAGCTCTAATTCTTGTTCGAGCTCGAGAACTATGAAGCTCGAGTCGAGTTAAACGAGCTCGAGCTCGAGTTGCTCGTTAAAAGCTCGACTCATTAACACCCCTAGGCATTACTAGTTCCTTCCCCATTACTCATCGACTCGACACCCCTAGGCATTACTAGTTCCTTCCCCATTACTCATTCTTTGCAATTCAGCGAGTATATCTGCCATAGATCTTTGCAAATCATTAAGAGTTTGTTGGAGAGATTCCATTGAAGAATCTTGATTGCCAATTCTTGCCGGAAATCTCTGTTTCTTGCCGGAATTTGACCGGAAAATCAAGAATGTCAGTATAACACTCTTGAAGATAATATGGTGTCATAAAAGGGCTTTGATACCACTTGATATGTACGAAAGTATAACAACCAGAAATCAAGAATGAAATGTGGAAGTTATTCGAATAACAAACTTGGTTTCATGTAAAGAAGAAATGTAATCGAATTTGAGATTTAAGATTCACTTTGTTGTAATGGAATTAAGAGAGGAGATTTGATTACAGTCAGATTAGTGAATGAATACAAATGAGATGATAGTTGGGTATTTATACAACCGGAAATGAAAAGAAACTACAAAAAGATTTTCCCGCCAATTTTAACTAACTTTGGTTTGTCACGTGCAAGCACGTGACCCTTGTGACCTAGCAGTACTAACTGCATACTAGCAGTATTAACTTCATTTTGGCTCGTATCATCTTATTATCTACTTCACCAAATGATAGATTGACTAAAAATACAGTAAACTTAACAATAGAAAAACAAATTAAATGTACTTCTTTTCTCTAAATTTGAGTCTCTGACTTTTACTCGCACAACATTTTCAAGTCACAATATAATGAACAAGAGCTAATAAACATACAAAGAAGTTGCAACTTTAAAAATATTTATTCAGCAATTATACCAAGTACAAAACAACTTTCAATCACTGTAATTTTCAAATTTACTTATATGACGAGTATACTTGACATTCCGAATCACCATTTGCCACTCGTCTTAGACACATTTTGGTCACTTCATACATATTATAGTCGTAAAGCAAGACAGGACAAAAAGTGATCTCAATGCAAGATACTCTAACCAGATAAACAAATTTTTAAATACAGTGACCCGAAACTTTAGTCTATGGTATAGTTGCCAAACAAATATTCTTCCGACTAAATATTTTATTTCCAAATTTACCCTTCCCAAGACAAATCTTTCTTGTGTTTGTGTGGCTTCTCTCTGACCTTTTCAGCCTTGCTACTTGGATTACTTTGCTTAGTAACGCTTCCCTCTTGTGCACTACACATCTGAGACTTCAATTTAAACCCAAACTTCTTCGACATGTTACCCCATGTGCTTCCGCCCCCACTATCCTTTTCACCACCGCCACCGCTACTGCCCTTAACCCGACCCAGTTTTTCAATCTCTTGCTTCATGTTAGAACATTCTTTTTCTAGCTCAGATACCCTCATCCTCATACTATCCATACCTACTTTTAGAACTTGGTTTTCCCTCACGGCCGTGTTCCAACCACCCTCCTGTGATGCACCTAACCCGCTTCTTAACTGTCTTGACCCATCAAGATTGTCTGAGACCAAGAAGCAACCAGCTATGGAGGTCCTGAGCTGTAATTGCTCGAAGAAAAGAACTTGGACTATGACTCGCAATGGCAGTCTTTCATTCTGTGCAGCATGCGTGCAGGCTTCTAATGATAGTTTCTGGCAATCCATGAGTCTGCAGAGTTGTTCTCGATCGGAATCTGCTAACCATGGGTGGGACTGCATTTGTAAATTAGCAAGAATTAGATAGGATGATTGTACCGATCAAACCCGATCACAATGAAACAAAATAACTTTCGTAATTTGTATTTGACACACTAATTATTCAAAAAAAAAAAAAAAAAAACAATTTTTGGACAAAAAATTGTATTGGTTCAACTCAATCCACCATCCTGCCCTGTTTTAACATGTGCCAAAAAGTTACCCGTTAGCCACAGATAATCATAACTTAGTTACCTTCAAATAAATGTCAATTGCGCGATACAAGCCATCATCCAACGGTCTAGCATACTCAGGAACAGCCTCAGCGAGAGATATAAACTTCCCGAGCTTCAAATTGACATCCGGTGCAACTTCCGCCAAGTAACCATCAATCAGCTTAGCCACCATCGTGACAGGTGTCAAAGATGGTGAGCCCAACAACCGTTCATCCTCAATAGAACAAGGAGAACCACCGCCACCACCTGTCGCCTGATCAATTACCATAAAATGCTCAACCATCCTTTGTACACACTCAATATTATACAATGTTTCCATCGAATAAGAAAAATTTGGCATTAATAGATCTTCAAGCGTCGCTTGATCTAACTGCATCCCGATTCTTTTTTCTAAATTCAATATGCATGATGGGTCGACCCGGATGATCAACGCAGTTTTCAAAAGCCCGAATAAAAACTTAGTTGAAACAAGCCCTTTTTGCATCGGGAGTAAACGGTCGACATCTTCGAGTAATATTTTCTGGTCTTCTTCTGATGGTGGGTCAGTGACGGCAGGACCCATTTGTGCACTTTTACGGCGACTTAATCCTGGTAAATATTTTTTCGCGTAATATTCAAGTGACCCCGCGATGATTTCTTGTTTAATTCCACGAGCTTCCATTGCTAAAATTAATCTTTTGTAAAGAGGTAAAGATAAAGATGCGGCGTCATCGTACCACCAATCTGAGCTCACGGTTTTAGGCCGGGCACCGGTGCTTATCCCGTTCCACAACACACTACCCCCGGGGCTCTGCATGGGCCCACCATGGTCAATCACTGGCCAACCGAATAGATTCGGGTCCGTGCTTGCTTTGACTGATAATGACTCGATGCACCGTTTAGTAATGTTAAGGTCTTCAGCGTGAGGGAGATCGACACATGTTTGGAGTGCTTTTAAAGAATCTTTCCAGTTTTTTAGCACGACTTGATTGAAAAATATTTCGGTTTGTGAGATTAAGTTGTCTTCGCCGTATTCTTCGGTCATTTCGAGATGCTCGGCTGCACACCGTAGGGGTACCACGTTGGAGGCAGTGATTTCGTGCTTCACACCGTAGCAGAACTTAGCAACGAGTTCAAATGTTCGGGCTCCACCAGGAATGTCGTTGAGGGTTATGGTGCAATTCCCGTCTCCTTTTTCGGATGCTTCTGCTATCAACTTTTCCATGACTCCACTTCTTGAAAGCAACGGGAACTGCCAAAAATTAATAATTTTCTGAGATGGTTATAATGCTGTAAAAAGTTTCTAAGCAACTCAAGTTTTATTTTCTGTTAGTCCTCATCCTTTGACTTTGAATGTCAAACTATCATTTGCTAGTCGTTATCTTTGAGATGATAATTCTATTCATATTTCATGTGACCTTCTGATATAATTGCTGAAATTTTTTATCACGTCAAAGACATTCATATATTATGAAACTATAAACTGTTGGTTAGACGGTCAATGTCAAAGTATGACAGCAAAAGTCAAAATATGATAACAAATGAAGTACAGATGACATGAAACAGTAAAGCTTCACCTTATGGAGATGGAAAGACATATCTTCCACTTCAACGACGATATCACTTGGGAGACCAGTTGTGCAAAACCTATATTAGTATTCAAATATGAATGTCCAGATTAGTGAACGAGTCGTTGCTCAACAAAAAGTCAGATATATGTACATTTTGACTTATAAGGTTCGGTTTTTTCGTAAGTTCGATATGCGGTCTTCATATATTTCAATAATATTTGCAGTAAACACGTCAAAATATACAGACAGACTTGGTGTAAAACATAAAATAACACCCTTTAAGCAATCCAGTTTCCCACAGAAGATAAGTACCCATTGCCGTATGAGGTCAAGCATATTACTCTTAATATTCAAACTTGGAAACAGTCTTTTAGTTCTGAGAAACATGATGGTGCCATACTAAATTTCACAATTGCACAAAAACAAACATACCCTTTGACTTTTCAGTCAAACTCATTACTTTAAAGCTTTAACAATAAAAATCAGTCCATTAAATTTGAAAAAATAAAGCAAGATCGTTACTACATTTAAGTATTAAATTTTATACAGCTGCAAGTATGAAGTTGTGAACTTGAGATAACACCCATCAATGCAATCTACTTCCTAACCAGAGAATGGTCCTTCCCTGTGACTTCAGAGGTCAACTACAAACTGTAACAATAACCCAGGTTTTGACAGTCAACTGAAAACAAATCCTCAATGTAATCAAGTTTTGTTTGCCGGAACAAATTCCCCTTTGACTTTTGAGGTCAAACACATTACAAGTCCTCTAAATTTCGATATACATGACTTTAAACTTTACATCAACACAAATTTAATGCTAAAATTGAAAAAATACCAAATCAATTAATGAGCAACCATCTGAAGTCTACAAGTCATGAATAATTTAATAAACCTCACACGTCAAAACTTATTACTACCATTCTAATATATGTTCACAGATCAAATCACATATTATAACAAATCAATTATATAATGTAAAATTTTCCCATGATCAAAATATCCTAATGACCAAAAACACACAAAAGATATCAACTTTTCAAATAAATAACAGAATGTCACATAAGTATTCAGCACGGTAACAGATCTAGGAATCCAAATCAAGGTATGAACTTATTACAAACATATTATCAGTTACAAACAACAATCAAAGCTTAAAAAATGCATTTGTACAAAGGGGTTCCTTCATGATACACATACAAAAATACAGATATACACATATACACATTCAATAAGATCAGAAAGAATGACAAAACTTTAAAAACTTGGAGAACATACCAAGCTTGCCCTTGTTTCTGAAATGCATCTGCTTTAGATCCCAACTTCATACAAGCCATTTTCACCAACAGTTTGACTTCAAAAAGTCAAAATCAAACTCCAAGAACCCTAATTCTCACTCAAATCAGTAACTTACCAAAACCCCACTTCAGAATCAAATCAATAAACCAATCTGAACAATACCCACATTTCAAAATCAAATCTTTAAGCAAAAAAACTATAAATCAAGAACCCTAATTTTCACTCGAATCAGCAAATTACCAAAAACCCAATTCAGAACCAAATCAATAACCCAATCTGAACAGAACCCACATTTCAAAATCAAATCTTTAAGCAAAATAAATTTTATAAAAACCCAAATGAGGACAACAAATTTAGGTCAACCCCTCCACAAACAAACTAATAATTGCCAACACCACAAGATTCCAAAAAATAAAACTAAAAATAGTGTAGCAGAAATGAAGGGGGTCAAAGGCACATGGAGGGTGGTTCGATTACTGCTAAACGAATATTTAAGTTAAGACTTAAGAATCATATCTCTCTGCCCAAAGACCTGAAAAGGTGGGGTCCAACTGGGTTGTTCGTTCTACTACTAATCTACTTCTTTCTTGAAGTTAGAGAATCTTTTTATTTATAATATGTGGGCAAGTGTGGGTGTGCGTAATTATGATATGTTGTTTAAAGTTACGGCAATTGTTATTACTCGACTTTAAAAAATGGAGTAGGTTTGTTTAACTTAAAAGAAAATTCAAGTACCATAATGTGGCAACTAAATATAGAGAAAGTAAAGTAAAATACAATGAGAAATGATACATATACTTAATTGTGAACCTAAAAACATGTGTCATCATCTTGATGGCTCCAGACAGAGACTCACTTATTTTACAACCTATCAGAATCATGCCACATGTTTTTAGGTCCACAATTAGGACTATGTATCATTTCTCAAATGCAATTTGATGGGTGCGCCACACTTATCACACATTCATTTGTGAGAATTTTAGGTGGATATAGTATTTTTCGTTCGAGTTATATGAGAAAGTAATTTTTTGGAAAAAAAAATGTGAATATATATTAGCTCAAAAAAACTATATATACAAGGATACAAGCTTACTATAAAAACAACTTACATGCAAGAGCACCTAAAATAAAAGCAAATACAAAACATACAAGCCAATGAACATTAAAAGGAGTGTTTACTAAATTAAGTGGTTAAGTCTATATTAACTTTTTATTAAAAAGAGACAACCTTTAATATCTCTCTCAATTAAGAGACATTAAAGATTTTGAGCCCACTTTTCTCTCTACTAAAAGAAAAATAAACACCCTCTAACGGTGGAGGGAGTCATGACTCTCCAACCCTCCCAAAATTAACCAATCAAATTCCTCCACCTCATTTCAACCCTCCAACCCTCAATCCAACATTTTTTACTGGCGCCCATCATTCTCAACCCTCCCAAATTTTCTTTTAAATATTTATAATTTGTCCTTCAAATTTATAAATTTGCAACATTAACCCTTCCAACTTATAGTAATACTAAACAATTATATAAAAAAACAAACATTTTATAGAGTCATAATTTAATGAACATGTTGATTACATTCTACATTTCCAAAACTGGATATTCCTTTACAATTCAATCTTCTATAGCAACAAGGCCCAAATCTTCTATAGCAACAAGGCCCATCATTCGGCCTGCATTTTTTTCCTCAGCCCAACACACATAGGCCCAAATCCATTCCTCAATCTTCTACAGCAACAACCCTATTTTTACAATAATGGACGTGCTTGGAACAGCTTACCTCCAAGCGGCGATGTTGAAGATCTCACGGTATGTAAAATGTTCCATATCAATAAGATCTCACGGTCAAATACTTTCAAAAATACTTTCATTTTGACCTCTCAACGGTCATATGACCGTTTCTTCCTCTCAAGCTCGCAGCGAGTTAAGAGCTCGCAAAACAAGCCCGCAGCTTCAACCCGCGGTGGCGGCGGCGGCGTGCCCGCAAGCCCGCCCAACCCGCTGGTGGAACCCGAGCTCCACTCCCTACTCTCTAAGTCTAATTCACCAATGATTTCACCTATGGTGGCCAAAAATTAGTTGAAACTCTTGGTGTATAAATCTCCTAATCTCACACCAAGTCCCACTAAAAGCAACACAAAAGAGAGGCTTCATATGAGAATAGACTCATCCTTTTTCCCAAAAGCATAACTTAAATGATAACTACATTTCCTTGCTAGTACATACCTCTAAAAATTGCCAAGAAAGGTAATATAAGATACAAACTTTCATGATAAAGAGGTATCTAATAGTTTCTCACTCCTAAAAAGGATTGAGAACTTAATTTTATGACAAAAAATGGTACATAGTATTTAAATTGTGTTATTTAGAGGTATATTAATGTTGAGGTAAAAAGTTGCCCTAGGCTCGTTCGGGTCTTCTTCTTGACCTCGAGTGAACCTGAAACAAAGATAATGCACGTTAGCCTCGTCTTGGGTTTTATCCCAAGACCAAGCTCCGGCGCAAGGATAAGTGTTCGTCCGGCTGGGAGTAATAAATATGGTTTTGGTGAGTAATAAATGAGAGTGAAAGTAGTTAGTTACTGCATTGAATGTGTTGGGGTATTTATGGCACCCCAATCATTGTGTATTCACTGTACCTGGAGACAAGGAGCCAACCTACGCACAGTGGCCTAGAGACCACTGTACATGTACTTGAAGTCCTATTCCACATTACCCGGGATGGCGTACTTCTGGAGACATATCCCGTGAAACCCGGGGGAGGCGGCACTGTGTGTGTCTTGGTCCTTCCCAAGGTTCCTACTGTTTGTCCTTGTTTATTATTTTATATTCTTGCTATTTGGACCGGACGACCCGAATAAGATCCGTCCGGTAAGTTTCGTCCGGTATAGATCGTTCGGATACATACACGAACAATTAACCTACAGGATTTAGAACACATGTTTAATTTGTGTTATTTAAGGATTGGGACAAAGTGTAGTCACCGCATTCCTTACCATCTACTTATACCTCATTTAAATATAAATATATCTAATAACACACTCACAAAAGACACTGTCACCATTTTCACTTCATTCGGTGGTCACCACCATCGAATCACCCATGTTTTTACCCAATCACTAGTGGCCTCTCCTTCATATAATGGAGCTTCACACGTGATTCTGCCAAAATCATCTAGACCAAGGGTGACCTTATGCTACTACTTAGTTGAGTATTAAGTGTGTATAAAAAAAATATAACGATGCATTTTAGCTTCGGATTTCAAGTGATTAAAGGTAAATTCTTTCATATGACTTATATTTCATGAAAAGTCGACACATAAAAAAAGACCAAAGTTTTTACTTGCATTTTTATTAAATGAAATCCATGAGTTAAAATGTTACGTATAACTCTTTTATACATGTGTAATACCTAACTAAGCAAGATTGAAGTAAAACCTTGAGAAATATCTCGCATTTTGTTAACATACCACAATGGCACAATCCCTTTTTTATCAAAAAAAAAAAAAAAAAAAAAAAAAAAAAAAAAAAAAAAAAAGATTCCTCAATTCTTTTTAGGACTGTATCATGTTCATCTTATTGTAATATTTTGTATCTTAAATTACCTTTTTTGGCAATTAGTGTTTCAAAATATTTATATCTGAAAAAAGATTCGAAACAAAAACTCATATAAGAACATCTAAACGCTTAATAAATAGCCATCTTGGTAATGGGTTTTGAAACTGAGTTTTTGTAAACATCTTACTAATGAAATGACTTAGATCTAACAAGAACAATAACTATAATGAGAAGGGTGAGAAGTAATTCTAGCAACAAATTTTAAATTAAAAGTGAAATTTATGCATCCGTTGTTGATACTCATGACTTATAATTATTTTTAGAGCTTTAGTGACATGTTGATACTTAGGTTGTGTACGACACTATTAGGCCTTTTAATTGAGTCCGTTAATCATGTTTGTGTTAAATTATTGGACACCTCATATCATGTCGATAACTTGTTATATACTCCGTATTATTATCATGCTATATTCAACATGATTTTGTCTAGTTTAAGTTGAGTTGCTTAACAAATTCTCATTTCATGACATTATAATAATATCTTAACTTATTTTTATTTCATCTTGAATTGATTAACAAAAAACAATATATTAAAATGGTGTGTATCTTGGTGATGAAATGAAAAAATAGTACTATCTCCGTCTCAAAATAATTGTCCTCATTTGACTTTTTAAAGTCTTAATTTCTCAACTTTAATCTATAATATTTTTGTATGTATTATATAATAATTGATGAAAGTTATACCAATGAAAAACATTTAAAAACTAATTCATTCATATATTTTACATCAATTATTATATAACAGAAACAAAAATATTTAAGATCAAAATTGAAAATAAACGACTTTAAAAAGTTAAAAGAGAATAATTATTTTGGGACGGATGATGTATTTAGTTGGGGCTCAAAAAATATTTGAAATTAACAAGTATTGTGTTTGTCCAGCTAGGCCATGTGTGGTTGCTTTCCTGCAATTTACTTCTCTTTGTACACACCGATATTTTTGTTTGATGGGGTTTGGAATTTAGATCCGTAATATTTCCATTTTGATTCCTTCAAGGATCTATGGATTTAAAATGTTTCTAGCAGATCTTGGCCTCTTCGGGTCCATATATTTTAATGTGAGAATTTTTTTTTTTTTTGAAGGTGACTTTCAATTTTTGGTTTAGAGAGTCACACCTGTCATAAGGCAGACCCTCATCCATCACATACCCAGACTATGTTGTCTTAACCGGGTCCACGCTGGTGTAGTGGGGATTCAACGACTTCCGCCCGGAAACCGTACTGCCTCCACATAAGAATACTCGCTGGAGTAACAGCCGGATGAAAACCGGGGCCGGCTCGGATTCAAGTCTCCGCAACAATGGCTCAAAGACTCTCCTCTTCATTACCTGATAACAACAACGCATGTGGCCCACTCCCATGTGAGAACTTCCCGGTTGGTCACCCAACCGGGCTGCTCCCACAGGGAACTCCTTAACCCCACTTACCACTAGACCACATGGCCGTTTTTAATGTCAGAACTTGATAAATGGAGAAGGAATCATATCTGAAACATTATACACGTATATGGTTTATAGTGCATGCTTTAGTTATGTCATGTACGTTCTAAATTATCAAGTTAATTTTTTATTTTTATTTTTGGAAAAAGAGACAGTCCCCGGGAAATATATTAATCACAAAAAAATTACAAGTAACTTATATGGACAAACCCATATAAGTATAGATCAAATAACATTGTTGAAATGTGGTTAACAATTAATAAGTAAATGTTTAGTCTTGAACCCGAGACCTCGGGATTGCACACATTACAAATGAGTATTAAAGAATAATAATAAATGTATTTTATATATTTATTATTAACACAAGAACTTAACGACCGTTAGTGTTTTCCGTTAAATGACTAACGACCGTTAGACGCAAATAAGGAAAGAAGTGTTTGTGTAAAATTAGGAAACAAGAAAAGGTCCTAGAACCCTCTCTTGGGTTTGGATCGGCCGAACTAAAGGGATGGGGCAACCCATTGCCTAACTTGTTCCCAAAGTTTTCTAAACACTATATAAACAAACCTAGGGTTATTGTTTTCACTAATCTTTTGTGCACACAATTATCCCTAAGTTTTTCCTTGTTTTTTCTCTTGGTTTGCCGATCGTACATCCCTCTCCAAAGGGTTGTGGGATCGATTTTTGTTAACCAAAAATCAATCTTGTGTTTTACTTGCATAACCTTAATACGGTTTAATTTGTGTGTACAAGAACGAGGTAATAACTCACTATAGTTATTATCAAGAGATCGAATAACAAAACGGTAAGGGGTTATTCATTGATCTAGTTTAATAAATAATCAAGATTTATTGAAGTGCATCGGGTACGTTTTCTATTTATGTTTAAGTTAATAATTATGTGTTATATGTTATTGTTTACACGCTTCCGCATACTTGTGTACTTTGTTTTATGGAGTTTATATGATTGTCATGGTTTTCTAATTCCAACAGTGGCATCACGAGCCATGTATAACATGTAATTGATTACTTAAACAATAAAAAACGTATCTTTAAATTGTTTAGAATATACATGTTTTATTTTCTAGGGTTTTATTATTAAAAATTTTGTTTTTTTTTAATAAAAGTCGAAACCCTAACCCTAATTTAGGGGGGTGTCGATTTGATCCATAAACCCTAATTAGGGTTTGTGTTTTTCATAATTAATTGTGATTAATTAGAAACCCTAGGTCTTTAAACAATTGTTGTGTTATGAATCTTGTGACCTAATTGCTATATGATATGCATGAATCCGTGACTATACATGCATAATTAGTCATGGATTATTACTTGAATTAAATTGTTTAGATGTTTGCTACATGTTTAGATAAATCTAAAATTAGGGAAGACCTAATATATTAAATTAATAAATCGGTTATGTGCAACGTGGTATATTATCATTAAAACTTACGCGGCCAATTGTTGGCGACTGTGGTCCATTGGGTACAATGAGCTCGAAAACCAATGGGAGTTTTATTGATTCTATACATAATAATTCACATATAGATTATTAATAGGGTTTGTTTAAAAGGTTGCATGTGGCTAGATGTTTCACTAACAATTGTTGTTTTATTAGTTGATTGTTATTTTCTTTTAATTACTTGTTTATTGTTTTTTTTATATGTGATATGTTAAAGTAAGCAATAAAAGGGTAATTTTCAAAGAAAATTAAATTGGACTAATAATGGTGAAACATAAAGTAATAAAGTAAGGATCTTGCAAAGTCTTATGTGCCGACAGTGGTTCGCTTCGCACGGTAATTTGCTCCCAGGCGAGACTAGCAAGATCTAAACTTTGTTACTTAATTTTTTAAGACTAAGATCATAAACTTTTGCTTGATTGATGTTTTTGTACAATAGTGTGTGAAAGGCGGACCAAAGTTGACAACTGCGACTTACCTATATCACTATTTACGTACACTATCATCTTAAGGGTGATTTACCTCAATTCCACGCGCCACTTTTGTGGCAAATATCCGAATAACATGTAAGAGTAGGATATGTGGGCGATAATTGTTGGTACTTCTTTAATTGGTGAACCCAATACCTCAAGTAAATAGTTTTTTTGGTTTACTCTTAAACTAATTGGTAAATTAAAATTGTTTTGAAAACTAATGATACAAAGATGAGTGCATGCATCTTTGTACATGTTTTTGTCACATCAAAAACTAAATACCCTAAAATTTAAGTTACATGCCATCTAACTATAAGGAACACTTGAAGTTAATTTTGGGTATGCGTGAGACCTGGACCAAAATTAATGACAAGGTAAATTCCCGAGTGTGCGTGAGACCATACATGGATTAATTTGCAGTTTCTAAGTTAGACAACTTAATTAAGCTGATGCGTGAGACCTAGAGCTTAAGGCATGAGATGGGATAAACATGCTTACGTGACATATTGATGAATCAATATGTAGTAAATCCCATAAATTATCTAGGAATTGGAAAACTTGTTTGCCAATTATTGTACGACAGATTACCATCTTTTGTACTTCCACTACTAGCAGATCAACTGATGTAGTGGAATTATGTAAAGTTGGATCCTAGATTTTCAAGGAAATTAAGTTGGTTATATGAATATATCCATGGGTATTATATTTTCTTGAGAATAAGTATTATCGAAAATACTAATGTTTGAACTTTTCTATTTTCTGTAGAATAGCTCAACCCGATAACTCCGTGTTCGCTGCTTTCAAGAGTCATCTTGAAAGAGCCAAATTGACTGGGAAAAATTTCAATGATTGGCACAGATCGCTCAGAATTGTTTTGAGGGCGACTGGTAAGCTCAATTACTTGAATACTCCTTGCCCTGATGAGCCTGCTGCGACTGCTACTGAAGAGGTCAAAGCAGCATGGAGAGCTGAGAATGCTAAGTACAATGAGATTGGGTGCTTAATGCTTCAAAGTATGGATCCAATGATGCAAAAGAAGTTTGAGTATTATTTTTCATATAACATGCTCGAGCAGCTCAAGAAGTCTTATGAAAAGACTCCTGAAATTGAAATGTATGAGTCTCTTGACAAACTACACAGCTGCAAACATAGTGATGGTAAACCAGTTGAAGACTATGTGAATGAGATGAGAGATTTCTTTGATCAACTTCATAGAGTCGGATTTGGTTATCCCGAGAATGTTCAAGTTAACCTAATCAACAGGTCCCTTAACAAGGATTTTGCTGGTTTTGTACAGAACTTCAACATGCATTGCTCGGGGAAGACAGTTTCTGAGTTACTCGCATTGCTTGTTGACTACGAGAAACACTTACCACCCAAGGGCAAGGCTCCTACTCCGCAAGTGTTGGCAATTCAAGGAGGTAGGATCCAGAAAAAAATCGCATGTGAACAAGGGTAAGGGTAAAGGTGATAAAGGCAAGCAGGTCATGGCCTATCAACCAAATCCTAAGGTGAATCAACACCAGCCCAAGAAGAACAAGGTGAGTCCTCCAGGAAAGAAGGATCAGGCTTGTCACCACTGTCATGAAGTAGGGCACTGGAAGAGGAACTGTCTGCTCTACATCAATGACTTGCGACAGAAGAAGCAAAAGAGTGAAGCTGGTAAACCCAGCTCTTCAGGTGCGTTCTTTGTAATCGAATTATTTACTCTAACTCGTAAGTTAAATTCCTGGGTATATGATACAGGATGTGGTATTCATATTTGCAATACTATGCAGGGGTTTAGAGTTGAGAGAAAGCTGGCCTATGGACAACAATTCTTGCACGTGGGTAATGGAGCACATGCAGCAGTTGAAGCTACAGGCGTATTTGATTTAGTGTTGCCTTCGGGCTTAGTACTATCTTTAAATAATTGTCATTATGCACCGTCAATTGTTAGAGGTGTTATTTCATTTTCATGTTTGTTGAACCTTGGTTTTGAACATACTATTAATAGCAATGGAATTTCTGTTTCTTTAAATGGTGTATTTTATTTTAATGTTATTGTTGTGAATGGTATTTTTGAACTTGATATGAATGATAATGGTAATGCTTGTGTTAAAAATAATTCGATGTATAGCATCAACAATAAGAGAATCAAGAAAAGTCTGGATTCGTCTTATCTTTGGCATTGTCGACTTGCTCACATAAGCAAGGATCGCATGAAAAAGCTGCAACATGATGGGCTTTTAGAAAAGATCAATGATGAATCATTTGATAAATGCGAGTCTTGTATTAGTGGGAAGATTACAAAGAAACCCTTTAATAATAGGATTGAAATGGCTACTGATCTACTTGGTCTTATTCATACAGATGTGTGTGGACCACTTAGACATGTGTCAAGGAGAGGTGCTAGCTACTTCTTAACATTTACGGATGATTTCAGCCGTTATGGTTATGTTTATTTACTTAAACATAAACATGAGGTGTTTGAAACATTCAAAGTGTTTAAAGCTGAAGTAGAGTTGCAACTTGGAAAGAAGATTAAAGCTCTTCGATCCGATAGAGGTGGTGAATACCTGAGTCAAGAGTTTGTGGATTATCTAGCTAAGGAAGGAATTGTCCAGCACCTTACTTCTCCATATACACCACAACAAAACGGTGTATCTGAGAGAAGAAATCGTACATTGCAAGACATGATACGATCTATGTTTAATCTAACAACTCTTCCCTTCTCATTCTGGGATTATGCCTTGGAGTCTGCTGTTCGCATTCTTAATATGGTTCCCACAAAGAAGGTTGATAAGACACCATATGAGTTATGGACTGGAAATGCTCCTAACTTGTCTTATCTCAAGGTCTGGGGTTGCGAGGCGTACGTTAAACGTGACTCGGGCGACAAGCTCCAACAAAGATCTGTAAAATGTATCTTCGTAGGATACCCAAAGGAAACAATGGGTTACTACTTTTATTATCCTCCTGAGAACAAAGTATTCGTTGCAAGGTATGGAGATTTCTTGGAAAAGGATCTCATATCTCAAGAATTAAGTGGGAGGATATATGATCTGGAAGAAGATCAAGATGATGCATTACCTTCTGAAAACACTAGCCAACTTCCTGAAGAACCAGAAAGTCTGGGTCCTCCACTAGAAGTTGAAGTGGTTCCCATTCGCAGATCCGTAAGGACTGTAAAGGCTCCTGAACGTCTATGTCTTAACGTAGAATGTGAGGAATATATACAAGGGGATCTTGATGAACCGCCTAGTTATAAAGTTGCCATTAATAGTCCTGAAAAGGAAAAATGGTTAGTTGCTATGAATGGGGAAATGCAATCCATGAGAGACAATGAAGTCTGGATTGAAGTGGACCTTCCTCCTAATGCCAAGGTAGTTGGGAGTAAGTGACTCTTCAAGAAGAAAACTGACATGGATGGCAATGTACACACCTATAAAGCCCGTTTGGTAGCTAAAGGCTTTACTCAAACGTATGGTGTTGACTACGAGGAGACATTTTCTCCTGTAGCTGACATTAGGGCTATTAGGATTCTCATAGCCATAGCTGCATACTATGACTATGAGATTTGGCAGATGGATGTAAAAACCGCCTTCTTAAATGGTCGCCTAGATGAAGACATCTATATGGCGCAGCCTGAGGGGTTTGTGAATCCAAAGTTTCCAAATCGTGTATGCAAACTTCAAAGATCCATTTATGGATTGAAGCAAGCATCACGACAATGGAACAAGAGGTTTGATAGTGAAATAAAAAGGTTTGGTTTTACACAAAATCTTGATGAGCCATGTGTATACCACAAAGTTAGTGGGAGTGAAGTAATTTTCCTTATACTATATGTCGATGACATATTGATCATGGGGAAAGACATTCCAAGTTTGCATGAAGTCAAGGCATATCTTGGAAAGTGTTTTTCTATGAAAGATTTAGGGGAAGCTGCTTTCATTCTGGGAATTAAGATATATAGAGATAGATCTCAGCGATTAATTGGATTAAGCCAAAGTGCTTACATTGATAAAATATTGAAGAGATTCAATATGCAAAATTCCAAGAAGAGATATTTGCCGATGCAAGAACAACATGGCTTGAGCAAGAAAGTTTGTGCTTCAACACCTGAAGAGGTGAAACGCATGGCAAAAGTTCCTTATGCTTCGGCTGTGGGATCTATTATGTATGCGGTTAAAAGCACAAGGCCTGATGTGGCGTTTGCTCAGAACTTAACCAATCGATATCAGCAGAATACAGGTGAAGCTCACTGGACTGTTGTTAAGAATATTCTTAAGTACCTTAGGGCTACTAAAGATATGTTCTTAGTTTATGGGGGTGATCCACAAGCAGAACTTGATGTTACAGGTTACTGCGATGCTTCATGGAAAGGTGATAAGGATGATATGAAGTCTCAGACTGGATACGTCTTTGTCATTAATGGAGGAGCTGTGGATTGGAGGAGCAAGAAGCAGAGTACATTAGCGATGTCTGCAGCAGAAAGTGAGTACATAGCTGCATCAGATGCTGCAATGGAAGCCGTCTGGATTAGGAAGTTTGTATCAAGGCTTGGAGTTATGCCTTCGATTCGACAACCTATAAAATGTATTGTGACAATTCAGCTGCAATTACATTTGCCAATGAACCTGGAATCATGAAAGGCACCAGACATTATCCGATCAAATATCACTATGTGCGAGAGCAAGTAGAGATTGGGCAGATCAAAGTACTCAAAGTTCACACAGATGATAACTTGGCAGATCAATTAACGAAAGCTCTTCCTGGCACTAAGCTTTATAAGTTAGCTGAAGGAATAGGTCTTCGTAAGGCTGAAAGTTTCATGCCCATTTGTGATTAGTATTTGGATAAAGGATGTAATAGACAATTATTGATTTTATGAAATAAAGTATTGTTTATGTTTTATTGTCTTGTTGAAATATACATATATCCTGTTTTTGCATGTTTATATCCTTGAATAATTTTATTATTCTAAATGTGTCCATTGTCGGTTAATGATATGGGAATATCATTAAATTAAGACAAATGTGAATGTTGGTAAGAATATACTTGAAAGTATATTGATGCGTAGTCATACCAATTTCACATGATATTCTATGAATAGAGTATAGGACTTATCCCAACTAAGCATGAGATTACTTATGGATCTTGTCATCAAGTAATTCATGAAATAGTTATCCTCAGACTTGAGATACCAGATAAGAGTCATGGATGTAGTGCATTTTTGTGATGCAATCTACCGCTTACCGTAACTGGAAGTTATAAGGATTGTTTTCAGAAGTGTTGCAAAGTTCATGGGTTATTCTTGTAGTCAAGAAAGAATTTGTTCCTTCAAATTTTGTTTGAAGTATAATACTGCTGGGCCCCTCGTAGGGTTGACAAAATGTTTGCGTGGTCACGCCCAAAGTCTATCTGGAATATGTTCATATGTTTTGGTAATTTTGTTCAATCATTAATAACGAGAAACAGAAACATTAATAAAGAGTGACTTAGATCCATTTCTTTATTAATAGAGTATTAGTAACAAAAGGATAATAATAATGATGAATCATTAAAGATTTTCCAGGAAATCTAGCTCGAGTCGAACTGGGGGCATTGGAGTGTTGCAAGACGCCAACCAATGTCATTTTGCTATTAATAATTAACCAAGTGGGAGTTGTTGAAATGTGGTTAACAATTAATAAGTAAATGTCTAGTCTCGAACCCGAGACCTCGGGATTGCACACATTACAAATGAGTATTAAGGAATAATAATAAATGTATTTTATATATTTATTATTAACACAAGAACTTAACGACCGTTAGTGTTTTCCGTTAAATGACTAACGACCGTTAGACGCAAATAAGGAAAGAAGTGTTTGTGTAAAATTAGGAAACAAGAAAAGGTCCTAGAACCCTCTCTTGGGTTTGGATCGGCCGAACTAAAGGGATGGGGCAACCCATTGCCTAACTTGTTCCCAAAGTTTTCTAAACACTATATAAACATACCTAGGGTTATTGTTTTCACTAATCTTTTGTGCACACAATTATCCCTAAGTTTTTCCTTGTTTTTTCTCTTGGTTTGCCGATCGTACATCCCTCTCCAAAGGGTTGTGGGATCGATTTTTGTTAACCAAAAATCAATCTTGTGTTTTACTTGCATAACCTTAATACGGTTTAATTTGTGTTTACAAGAACGAGGTAATAACTCACTATAGTTATTATCAAGAGATCGAATAACAAAACGGTAAGGGGTTATTCATTGATCTAGTTTAATAAATAATCAAGATTTATTGAAGTGCATCGGGTACGTTTTCTATTTAAGTTTAAGTTAATAATTATGTGTTATATGTTATTATTTACACGCTTCCGCATACTTGTGTACTTTGTTTTATGGAGTTTATATGATTGTCATGGTTTTCTAATTCCAACAATAACATTCCCAAAACATGCTTCCGTAACATCGCAAGAAAGGATAAACTCTACCATAACTATACTTATCACACAACAGATAACAACTAATAAAATAGAGCATCCAGCGCATATCAGTAGTCTTCAAATCTTCACACAAAAGATAAACCAAATACTTGTACTTATTAAATTTAGCAGTAGTGTATACCATTTTAAGGGTTTGAGTGTGTTGTTGTTGTTGTGATATTGATTATAAAGACATCCATTATAATGAACCTATTCAAATGTTTTTAAAATTGCTACTTCATGCAATATTATTAACAAGCAAGGCGGCAGCCGGCCGGCGGGATTTTTTTTGCGTTGTATTTACATACACAAAACTTTCACTTTCATCAAAATCAAATATGGAACTCGCAAGTCGCAAGTTGCAAGAATTGCGTTGTACCAAATATTTGCATCAACGTATGAAGGTGAGAATCCAACTAAAGATCTTAGGTTTTTGCATGTTAGCCACTTTCTTTTCTTGCAATGAGAATTATCTTAATAGCAAATTTTACAATTCATGTTTAGGCTGAATATATAATGGGTTAAATTCATATTGAACACATGTTTATGTAAGGAAATGATATTTGACGTGAATATTGCCCATATATGTAGTAACTAAATTTACTGAACCATATGTTGCCCTTAAAACGAAATCTTAAATTCATAGGTTCTTGGGTTGGGCCATTGCTGGTGAGCTAAATGTTAAAAAAGCCTTTTAGATTAAAACTGACTGGGCCAGAAATCTCTCAATTGCTTCATCAACTTATTTTGTGCCAACTAAACATACAAAATGAGTTGTGCTTAAACTGTTTTGGTTATTGCTTCAGCTTAAAAAATGTACTTAATTAGTTGTTTGGCTAATTAAACAAAAATGGCCGAGTTACTACTGCGTTACAGCCTTCACCAGGATCAAACAATGTTTATCTCATTTGGTTCGTGTCGAATTATGAATAAAACCAAACAAAGCTTAACACATGAGTTACAAAATTGTTTACTGGAAAGATCTGATAAGGAAGTTAAGCGTGTGGACACTTATGCCACCGATGATCAGGATGGTATTTTCCACACCCGTAACAAAATTGATGGCCGCACCTGCAACAACAGAAATAATTAACCAGCTGTCAGTCAAACATGACAGGTGGTAACCTTGATCATTTTGTTCACAAAGGAAAATAAAAGACATGAACTTAACCTGCACAAAATGTGTAAAAAACCACTGACCATTTCGACATAAAAGTTGCATTTCGGGCACCTCTTCCATTTCTTATTCTTGGCAAGATCCCTCAACATTATGTCACTTGGGTCTCTTTCGTCCTTTTTCAAACTCTGATACTCGCTGCAACTCATCCATGAATGCCATGTTACCTTACACTGGGCGCAAAACAATCTGTGACAATACGGGCATTCTGATGATGTCACAGTGCCTCCTCCATCGTCAACCAACAATACAGAACAATCTTTAAACGGACAGTAAAACTTCTCAGATCCTAAGATAAGAGATTCACACAAAGAGTTTTGCCATCGTTCCAATACTTCTTTTGGAACAATTAAACGACACGCTTCAGGTCCTATTACCCCTTTGCAGTTTGGGTCTGGACACCTCAATTCGGTTATGTTTTCTTGGATCTTAGTCGCTACGTGTCCCCTGATGCAATCAAAGCAGAACATATGGCCGCAAACTTTGGTGTTTCGAAACATTTTAGATTCACTCTTTGTGTCCATGCAAATGTTACAGAATCTGCCAGGTACTTGGCTAGACTCAAAGGCATGTGAATCTTGGCTATCTAATATTATGATTGGTGTCTTGGGGCTGGATGAAGTTGATGCATGTGAAAGAAAGATAAAAGAAAAAACTGACCTCCCATGCCTTTTTGTATGAAGGTTGTATAGATTTATTCCCTCCTCCAATACTCTCTTCACTGAATCAGGTAGCAGACTCCTTTAGACGTCAAAGGAAATGGAATTTAGGTTACTAAAAGGTAATCAGGTTAGGCAATATGAATTCAAAATTCAGATATTTATAACTGATTTACGACAACCTAAGGCGCTAAAACATTCCATGCTACAACTATATAGTCCATGAGATATTCTAAATGCACAAAATCTACTACACTTGAACTTTAACAGTGAGTGAATGAGTGATTAAAGAGATTGCATTATACATTAGTTACCAGCTTCTTTCAAACTACTTATCTTACCTTATTATCAAGAATTCCAACCACCCCCTATCTTAGGTGTCGTTTGTTTTTTCAGAGCTTTTACCTCTTCATCTGAAAACCATGTCTGCAGAAGAAGAGGTACATCTAAAGCTCTTCATCTGCAAGAAGAAGACCGTTTGTTTTTTGTGCTATTGAAGTACTTCCTTCGGGTTTTCTCTTTTTTTTTTTTTTTTTTTTTCACTAGTATTTTTTGTGCTATTAAAGTTTTTTTTTTTTTCTTTTTTTTTTTTTTGCTAGTATTTTTTGTGCTATTGAAGTAGATAAGTTTTCGTCCGTTTAATACGTTATCATCAGTTTTATACGTTTTTGTTCGTTTTTTTACGTTTTGGTACGTTTTCCACGCTTTTGACAATTTTTCTACGTTTTCGTCTGTTTTTTTACGTTTTCGTCTCTTTTTATACGTTGTCATCCGTTTTTTACGTTTTCGCCCTTTTTTTACGTTTTCATCTGTTTTTTTACGTTTTCGTCAGTTTTTTTATGCTTTCGTCAGTTTTTCTACATTCTCATCCGTTTCTAAGTTTTCGTCTGTTTTTTTTACATTTTCGTCCATTCTATTACGTTTTAGTCTGTTTTTTTTACGTTTTCGTATGTTTTTTATGTTTTCGTAGGTTTTTTACGTTTTCGCCCTTTTTTTACGTTTTCGATCATTTTTTACGTTTTTGCCTGTTTTTTACGTTTTCGGCTGCTTTTATGTTTCGTGCGTCTTTTACGTTTATTTAGTTTTACGCCCGTTTTTTACATTTTCGTGTGTTTTTTACGTTTTCGTCTGTTTTTTACGTTTTCTTTTGTTTTTTACGTTTTCGTCTGTCTTTTTACATTTTCGTCTGTTTTTTGACGTTTTTGTCCGTGTTTTTTACATTTTCGTCAGTGTTTTTACGTTTTCGTCGGTTTTATTACGTTTTCATTCATTTTTTACGTTTTCGTCCATTTTCATATGATTTCGTAAGTATTTTTACGTTTTTGTATGTTATTGTACATTTCTTACGTAAGAAAAAGGACGAAACAGATGAAAACGATAGAAAACGGTCGAAAACGTAAAAAAATAGACGGAAACGTGTAAAAACCGGTCGCAATCCTAAAAAATGGACAAAAACGATTGAAAACGTAAAAAAGACGAAAACGTAAAAAACGAACGAAAACGTAAAAAACGAACGAAAACGTAAAAAAGATCAAAAACGTAAAAAAAAAGTACGAAAACATATAAAACTGACAAAAACATTAAAAACGTTCAAAAACGGACTGAACGTAAAAAAAAACATACGAAAACGTAAAAAACAAGCGAAAACGTAAAAAAAACGAGCGAAAACGTAAAAAAAGATCAAAAACGTAAAAAAACGGATGAAAACAGACTTAACGTAAAAAAACCGGACGAACACGTAAAAAACAGAAGAAAACGTAAAAAAAAGGCGAAAACGTAAAAAAAGGGTCGAAAGCGTAAAAAATGGGCGAAAACATAAGAAAATTGACGAAAACGTAAGAAAACGTTAAAAAACTAACAAAAACGTAAAAAGAATTACTAAAAATAAAATAAAAATTGTCGAAAACGTAAAAAAAACGGTCGAAAACGTAAAAAATTAGACAAAAACGTAAAAAAATGGACGAAAACGTTAAAAACGGACGAAATCAAACTAAAACGTAAAAAAACTGACGAAAACGTAAAATAACAGACGAAAACGTAAAAAACGAACGAAAACATAAAAAAAGGACGAAAACGTTAAAAACGGTCGAAAACGTAAAAAATGGACTGAACGTTAAAAAAAGACGAAAACGTAAAAAAACAGGCGAAAACGTAAAAAAACGGTCGAAAACGTTAAAAAACAGACGAAAACGGACTGAACGTAAAAAAACGGACGAACACGTAAAAAACAGAATAAAACGTAAAAAAACAGGCGATAACGTAAAAAAGGGGCGAAAACATAAGAAAACGGACGAAAACGTAAGAAACGATCGAAAACATAAAAAAACTGACAAAAACGTATAAAGAATTACCAAAAATAAAAATAAAAATGGTCGAAAACGTAAAGAAATGAACGAAAACGTAAAAAAACGGTCGAAAACATAAAAAAAACAGACAAAAACATAAAAAACAGACGAAAACATTTAAAAACGGACGAAATCAGACTAAAATGTAAAAAAACTGACGAAAACGTAAAAAAATAGACGAAAACGTAAAAAAATGGACGAAAACGTAAAAAACGTATAAAAACTGACGAAAACATACAAAAACGGATATTGAGAAGGAGATGTAAGGTTTGTGCAAGAAGAGGTAAAAAGTGAAAGAAAATGTCTGAAATTTAGAAGAGGAAATAAGTGAAAAGAAGCATTTATTTCTGCGAAAAAACAAACATAAACCTCTGCCCTCCTGGAGACAAAAGAAGTGAAAAGAGGGAAAAAGTGCTTATTGGAAAAAAACAAACGACACCTTAGCTTATTTCAACCTACTTATGTTAGCTTCATATCACGAAGTTCAAACTACTTATCTTAGCAAAGATAAAATATCAACATCGTATGATTCATATGAAAATGAAGCAATGAAAATTTATTTGATTAAATACTTGATCCATCATGTAATTAAAAGGAGATGGAGTTAAGTTACCGGAACTTGTTTTAAGCACAGGACACCAAGATGCCAGTTGTCAAACCCGAGACCAATAAAAATAGACAATAACCATCCAGCTGGCTCTGGTTGACCCGCTTCACTGATTTCATTATGTAAAGAAAGGTCATTTTCTGAATACCCAAATACAATGGATAGACATATCAATATATACAGGCAGCTCGACATTAAAAATAAACCAAGGTGAAACGAAATTAGGTAAACTGACCCCATAATAGTAGCGAATATAAACGTAAATACAGGAATCGAAGGTTGCACAGCTGCAGCATATGTTAGAGTTGTGTAGCCAAGACCAAAAAGAAACAAAAGCTGGTTCCCAAATATCCTGTTCAATATTGAAATTTATCGAAAATAAGTAATCAATATATCACAAAGCACATCTGGGACCATAAACATATATTGAAGTTTCATCTTGTCAATAAAAGAAACAATCTTTTGCGAGAGAAACATGATAAACTGTTAGAAATGGATAGCTATAAAAACAATAATCTTACCCCGCTAATCCAAGAAAGAAGAATGACATAAGCAAACGCCTAGTAATAGGCGGCCTCGTTCTCCTACACGATAACAACAAAACCACAACTTTAGTTTTGTCACTTGTTCAGGCAAACATTAATTATTTTCAACTGTTCAGGTAACAACAGCCACATATCACAAAAACCAATACCCCTTAACATCATCATTTAAGAAAATACTACTCCTATGTCAAACTCATCTATGACTGGAAGATTTGAGAAGATAAAGAGGTATGAAATAATAGAGGGTGGCTTATATTTTGGGTTGGGCTAAAATGGGCTAAAGCAACGGCTGGGGAAAAAAAGGTCTAAAGAACAGACCGCATATAAAACTGCAACTAAACAATTGACCTCAAGTGACCAAGCACAAACCACTGGTTCAGCGTACCCGAACTGTAGCAGGTGCACATCTTTTTAATAGCTTGACATGCATATAAATCTGGAATGAATACTCCTTTGTTGTTGCATGACTGGGAGTCTGAATCGACAAATTTGGTTCGCTGCCCCCGTCGGCAAATGTGGTTTGCCGCCCCCGTGGACATTCATGTCTGAATCGGCAAATGTGGTTCGCCGCCCCCGTGGACATTCGTTTCCATTGGAACCTGTTGTGTTGTGACCCGTGACCCAACCCGTCTGACCCAACCATCTTGCCACTCCTACCAAATAATGAGAGGACCTACGACACACGGTTAAGGTGGTTAAACCTTGTATACTTTGTGTGTAATGATATATTGAGTTTATATGATTAAGTACGCGGAATTTACTTAATCATACTTAGAAGGTTATGTATGTTATGGAAATGGAAGAATTATGTTTGTTACTTAACAATGAACAAAGAAAGTTTATCACTAAACGATTCAATATTATTCAAAATAATACGAGTGATCTTGAGTTTATCACTAGGGTTACAAAGACCTTGAATCTTATATTTCTAGATTTTTGATATATGTTTTTGTTTGTTCTATGTCTTAACAGATATGAGTTTGTAATTGTGCACGTACATAATCACTAATCTAAGATCTCTTTTATAGTCCAAGAGATCTATTACAATATTACTTTAAGTCTAATCAACACTTGTCTTACAAAAGATCAAGTCGAGCTAGCGTATGGAAGTTTATATCTCACAAGTTGTTCAAATGAATTAATGCAAGCACATGCATCAACTTGTTGACTGAGAATATATCTAGATATTATTTTTGCATAAGAGTGACTCATACAAATAATATCTTCTTCGATCTTATCCTTGTAGCAGCTCTATGACTCACTGATCAGCAGTACCATTCTCTACTAGCAGTACCTTCTACTTGAACTAGCAGTACCTTCTTGTTCTAGCAGTACCTTGATCATGAACTAGCAGTACCTTCTTCTTAAAGTATTTTCCTATACTCTAACTTCAGAATATTTAATTCCCAACAATCCTCCCCTAAACATGTGAATCATTTCAAACATGTTTTCTGAATTAAATGAGGACTTGAGAAGATCTTTCAAACACTTCATGAATCTGAACTATTCTTCTTATTCTGAACTGATCTGCTTTGTTCTTCTTTGACTTCAGCAATATCAAAACATTGTACCAAAAGATGGTGCAATTTCCTTGGATGGAGGAATTGTAAGAGGCAATGATTTCAACAAGTGAAATCATCTATCAGCATGCCTTTGCAAGTGATGAACAAACATAATGAACTGAATTGAAACTTTCCTTTGTTTGATCTAGATAGAACTTTCTCCTTTAGGAATGCTTCATCCCTTCTAGATATATGATCTATTCTTGTCATTTTCAACCTCTATGTCATCTTCTTGTATGCTCTTATCTTCTCCTTCCTTCTATTGGATTATTCTTCCTTTTATGGGCAATTATTTCCTTCCCTGAGATTGTAACCTCCCCTGAAGCAAATAACTTTTGTTTCATCCTCCCCTTGTTTGGAAGATCTCACTATGTACCTTTGACTGATCTATCAATGTGAACTTTTTGTCAGACAATATTGTACATGAAGCCATCAATTCCTTAAAAGTTTAAGTTGCTGTCCTCATCACTTCTAGGTGTGTTAACTCCTATGAGAGGTAAATCAGTGGACATTTTGATTCATGATCCATCAATGGATGGTTTTTGTGAATCTCTTGAAAAACCTTGTTTAAGAAATTATTTGACTTAGCAGTATGTTCATGATTTTAGAATTGAAAAATCATACTGCTTCCAACCATTTTGAAAGGATTAAGTGTGTAACAGACACTTAATCAAAATTTCGGTTTAAAGCAACCTCTGATTGTGTGAGAACCAATGTTTTTCAGTTATAAATAACTGCCTGTGTAAAGATAAATCTATTCAAAAGATTTTCTTGACAGGGTTTCCAGCTCATAGCAATTGTTGCCTCTAACACAAGTGTTAGATTCACTTTCACTAGCTGTTCTTTCTATCAGATGTCCTTAGACTTACTCATTATACTTGAAAGTATAAAATGATAGAAAGTGAGTTGCATCAGTTACTATCTGATCAACTAAGTCATCAATTCAATGTGAAATATCATAACTAGGTTTCAAGAAAGAAGTTTTAAGGAGGTTAAATTCCTAAACTCAGTCCATCATAAACCTACTATGTTAGCAATTGGATAAGCATTCTGCTCCCATTTCACTTGAAATTTCCTTTGTGTTCACATATTCATACCTGAAATAGTTAGTCTAAAACCAAAAGAACAATGTACAAAGTACTTGTCTTGCATTAGAATAAGCATAGAACCAACTGTATGAATAACACAATTTACATTTTTGATATATTAGCAGTACCTTATAAATCCAGCAGTACCAACAAAAATTTATGTACATAAACACATCATTTGAAAATTTTAAAGATTAAGCATTCCAATACTTGCTACCAAGTATTCAAATCTTCCAACATCAAAAGCTTTTGTAAGTAGATCTGCAAAATTATATTCTGAAGCAATTTTCATTACTTGAATTAATCTTTTCTCATTGCAATCTCTAATAAAGTGATGTCTAATTTCAATGTGTTTTGTTTTAGAATGTTGCACTGGATTTTTAATAATACAAATTGTACTACTATTATCAATATGAATAACAGTGTTTAAGAAATTGTACCAATAGTCAAGAAGTTGGTTTTGAAGCCATAAGACTTGAGCACAGCAACTTGCAGCAGCTATATATTCAGCTTCAGTTGTTGAATTTGCCACACTTGTTTGCTTCTTACACTGCCATGAGACAAGTCTACATCCAAGGAATTGACATCCTCCAGTTGTTGACTTTCTGTCCAAGCTAGCACCAGCATAATCACTATCCGAAAATGCTACTAAGTCAAAAGGAGAGTCTCTAGAATACCATATACCCAACCTTGGTTGTCCTTTGAGATATCTAAAAATTCTCTTGACTGCAGTTAAATGAGAAACCTTTGGAGTAACTTGAAATCTTGCACAAACACAAACAGGGAACATGATATCAGGTCTAGATGATGTAAGATACATCAAAGAGCCTATCATAGATCTGTAAGTGTGTACATCTACATTCTCTCCATCTTCATCTTTCAGAAGGTGCTTCTCTGAGTCCATTGGTGTGCTTGCCATTTTTGAATCAGCAAATTGAAACTTTCTAAGAATTTCTGCAACATATTTATCTTGAGAGATAAAAATGCCTTCAGATGATTGTTTAATTTGCAAACCCAAAAAGAATGTGAGCTCTAAACACATTTCCTTCCTTGTAGATCCAAAGATAATGTCATCCACATACACCTGCACTAACAGAAGATCCTTCTTGTGCTGTTTGATGAAAAGTGTCTGATCAATCTTTCCTCTTTGAAATCCATTTTCTAATAAATAGGAAGCAAGTGTTGCATACCAAGCTCTTGGTGCCTGATGTAGGCCATATAGAGCTTTCATTACTCTGTACACTTTGTTTGGATGGTCAGGGTCAATGAAGCCTGGAGGTTGTGAAACATACACCTCTTCTCCAATTGTACCATATAAAAATGCACTCTTGACATCCATTTGGTAGACTGTGAAGCCTAAAAATGAAGCATAAGCTAGAAACAGCCTAATTGCCTCAATCCTTGCTACTGGAGCATAAACTTCATCATAATCTATCCCTTCTTCTTGTGTGTACCCTTGGGCTACTAATCTAGCCTTATTTCTAATAACTATCCCTCTTTCATCCCTTTTGTTCTTAAAAACCCATCTAGTGCCAATCACCTTTTCATTTCTAGGTAAATCAACTAGCACCCAAACCTTTTGAATCTTGAACTGAAGAAGCTCTTCTTGCATAGCCTCTACCCAGCTTGAATCATCTAGGGCTGTAAGAATATTCTTTGGTTCCTTTTGAGAGAGAAAACATACAAATAAACAAGAGTTTGAAACCTCATGTTGTTTTGAAGCATAAAGAGCATCAAGAATCCCTTGTTGGTCTGAAGAGACCAATTGTCTTCTTGTCTTCACACCAGATTGTACATCTCCAATCACATTATCCAGGGAATGAACTTTATGAATTCTTGTGTGTGGTGTAGAAGGAACTTGATAAGATGGTGGAAGATTACCCAAATCCATTTCATCTTCTTGGAACTCTGCTTCTCTTGAAGTTGAAGGACCAGCAGTATCTTCAAATGAACTAGCCGTACCTCCAAATGTACTAACAGTACCTTTATAGATACTAGCAGTACCTTGCTCTGTGTCAGCAGTACCATCAATATTTGAAATATTGAGTTGTTCCTTTGTTCCATCATTCTTGTGCTCATCTTCAACATCTCCTTTAGCTTTACTAGAAGAAGATACATCATTTGTTGAAGTTGATTCCACACTTGCACTTGACCATATTGGCATTGTGCCATCAGATTGATCTTTATCTAACTCCACCTCATTTGTTGCTTGTGAACCTGAAAAATTATTAGTTTCTGCAACAAAAGGTATATAATTCATAGAATTTGTTAGATACTCAAGATCAAATATCCATTTTGGTCCTTGGCCTACTACATTGGATTTGTTTTCCAGAAACTCCACATGTAGTTCTTCCTGTACTTTCTCAGTTCTTAAGTTGTAAACTCTAAAAGCTTTGCTAACAAGAGAATATCCAACTAAGAAACATTCATCTGCTTTACCATCAAATTTTACTAAATGGTCTAAGGTATTGAGAATTGTCACATGACATCCAAAAGGTCTAAGAAATCCTATTGCAGGAGTTCTACCATTAAAAAGTTCATATGATGTCTTATTGTGAGGCTGCACAACTAAAACTCTATTTTGAACATAGCAAGCAGTGTTGATTGCCTCTGCCCAAAAGATTATAGGTAGCTTAGAATAAGCTAACATTGTTCTAGCAGCTTCAATTAGTGTTCTATTCTTTCTTTCAGCCACACCATTCTGTTGTGGTGTTCTAGCAACACTATATTCTCTCTTAATACCTTTTTCTTTGCAGAAATCATCCATAACTCTATTTTTGAATTCTGTCCCATTATCACACCTAATGACTTTTACTTTCTTGCTTACTAGGTTTTCTATTTCTGTTATGAAAGTCTTAAGGATGCTTGATGTCTCATCCTTTGAAACTAAGAAGAAAACCCATGTAAATCTGCTATAGTCATCAGTTATAACAAGACAATATTTCTAATGTTGCATACTCCTTACTGAAACAGGTCCAAATAAGTCCATATGAAGCATAAACAATGACTGATTGATAGAGTTAAAAATCTTGGGCTTACAAGTGGCTTTGTGTTGTTTGCCTTTTAGACAAGCAATGCATGTTTGATCATTTTCAAATCTTTTGTGAGGTAAACCTCTTACCAAACCATTCTTAACAATTTTATTTATGGTTTTGAAATTAATATGACCAAGCCTTCTATGCCATAACATTGATTCATCCAATGTGGCCTTTGCAACAAGACAAGTTAAATCATTTTTAGGAATAATGTTCTTCATATCAACACTATACATATTGGCCTTTCTAGGAATTCTAAGAAGCACTTGATTTTCATCAGGCATCTTAAAATCCTTAGATAGAACAAGACATTCAGTGTCAGTAAAAAGGACATTGTTCTTTTTGTCACACATTTGTGAGACACTAAAAAGATTATACTTTAGCTCTTGAACATAGTACACATCTTCAAAATCTAAATTTCCGTTTTTAATTGTACCTTTACCAGAAATTTTGCCACGAAAACCACCTCCAAAGGTAACATATCCTCCATTGAAAGCTTCAAAATCTGAAAGATAAGACATGTTGCCTGTCATATGCCTTGAACATCCACTATCTGAGTATCCTTGATCTTCTTGTTTATCAGTTGAATGTTCCTGCACACAAATAAGAGTGTTAGTTTTCTTTGGGGATACAAGCCATTACTGACTTGGATCTGCCTCTTGCATCAATGTAATTTAATCTTTTAAGGACAGTTGATGCAACATTGGATTTAAGAATCCAACATGCTGAGGCCTTAACAGCATTTGCCCTATTACCCTTAGCAGCAGGGTGAGTAACATGCTTAGCAGAAGTGACTGCTAACTTTGAAGTCACACCCTTTGGTCTCCAAATTTGTTTGTGGACCACTGCTTTTGTTTGAATGGGCCTTAGAACAGTTTTAGATGCACGTATGAAAGTTGTTTTTGCATCCTTATCTGTTGATTTTGGGTTAACAGTCATCAAAGGTCTAACAGTACCTTTTGTTCTACCCGTACCTTTTATTTGTACTGGCAGTACCTTTTTGTATGTATTAGCAGGACCTTTTTGTCTGTCAGGACCTTTTGGTCCAGACTTGTTTGAGACTGTTCTGGGCTTTGTTCTATGAGTGTTAGAGTGAAAGTGAGGAGTTTGCCTTTTGTAGTTCACCCTATTGTTTTCATACCCAGTTACCCTTTGGTTGCAGAAAGCTGCAAGATGGTCAAAACTACCACATGTATAACAAGCTTTGTTGTAAAAAGCAAAGTCATCACCTAATTGGTTAGACTTGAGGTTGTTCCAATTCCTTTGGTTACCTCTGGGCTTGTTTGTAGTTCTATATTGTTCACAATATCTAATTGGTTTCCTAACAGTCTTAACATTTGACTTAGGCCTGTTAGTGTTGTGATTGACTATCTTAGGAACACTTGTTCCTACTTTCTTAACCACTTCAGGTTTAGACATAACCTGTTCTTCTTCATCATCATCACTATCAGTTGTACAATCTTCAACAACTATAGCATCTCCTTTCTTGACAAAGGACACCTTGTCCTGATAAGATAAAGTTTTATCTAAACTTTTACTTACCTTTTCTATCTTAGGACTCTTAGTGGCCTTAGAACCATATTCCATGATTGGTTCTTGAAACTCAGCTAATCCTGTGTGTGCTAAATCAATACCTGGAGGTGAATGAACACCTCTGTATGGTGGGGGGACAGACTTAAATCCAACACCAGAATTAACCTTATCAATTACTTGAGCTTCCCAAAGCTTATTGAATCCATTTGAGGCATGAGCCAAAACATCCACAGATATCTTAACATTTTCTCTTTCATTATTGTGTTTAGCTAATGAATCATTCAACTCAACAATACACTTATCTCTGATCTTAATGTCATTTTTTAGTATATTGATGTCATTAGTAAAATTAGATTCATTGCTTTTAAAATGTAAGACTTGTTTTTCTACAACACCTAGACCTCTTTTGTGATTAGCTAAATTAAAAAGAGTATCAATTAGCTCTTCTCTATGAGCTTCAAATCTCTTACTAAGGTCTTCATAAGCTTTAAGATTAGGACATGATTCAGTACAATTTTGAATAGAATTTACCTCTGAATCAGAATGGGCCATTAGAGCAAATTCATTGGCCACAAGAGCAGCATTTGGTGGTGCTTCCTCTTCAATAGCCATAGAGCTCCAATCATAACCAATACCATCAATAGCCAACATAGCCTTTGGCTCTTCAACAGTAACTTCCTTTCTCCTATCTTGCTTATACCATGTGTTTCTATTCTCTTGCTTTCTTGGGCTTCTACACTCCTTAGCAAAGTGTCCCAACCTATGACAGTTGAAACATTCCACTTTCTTCTTATCAAACCCAGCAGTATCATTACCATTTATGGTAATTTGCTTCCCAGTTCTCTGCCAATGCTTCTTGGCCCTCATGCTGAGCAAAGCAACCTGCCATTTGATGTCCATCTCTTCCAAATCATCACCATCAACCTGCTCAAGGTCTTCATGATTTAGAGGAGAACCACTAGATTGACTAGACATGAATACATAGAATGCTGGATCACCAAGTCCTGCAACAGTCTTTTGTGAACTAGTAGAAGGACCACCATGAGTAGCATTAGAAACACCTTCAACTTCTTCTACCTCTTCAGACTTACCAATACTAGGAGATGACAAAAGTGCCACATTCCCAGAACTAGTACCATAAATTCCAGACTTTTTAAGACTTTGTTCAACAATTTTGAAGTTGTTGTACAAATCATTGAGCTTCATTGTTTCAATGTCTGGTTTGTTCATCCAGACAATAACATGAGTATGGAACTCATCAGGTAGACTTCTCAAAAACTTCATGTTGAGATCTTCCTTCTCTGTCTCAACACCTAACACGGCCAACTGACTGACAAGCTTGTGTAGCCTTGAGAAAAGCTTATCAAGAGACTCATTACTAAAAGCAGTAAAGTTTTCAAATTGTTGCTTTAGTAGTGTCTTCTGTGTCTTTTTGGTAGTTTCATTACCACTAAAATATGCACAAATCTCTTCAAAAAAAGTTTTTGCATCAAGATACTTGTTAAAAGATAGCATCTGTTCACTAGGAATGGTCATAAGCAATTAATTTCTTGCTTTCTGATCATTTCTCTTCAGTATCTTCTCTTCATTTGACACTGGTCCAGTATTTCTTTTCCTGAGTGTTTTACCTTCTAGGACAACATCTGAATAGCTTGGTGAAAAAGAATCACCATATATAATGATATCCCAAAGAGTATAATCTTGGACCATGAAATATTGCTCAATTCTCATCCTCCATAACTCAAACTCATTAGGTTTGATCATGGGCAACTTTGCAGCAACATTTGTTTGAACATCATGTGCTTCCATTTCTGTTTCTTCTAATTCAATTATATCAGCCTGTTTGCTCTGATACCAATTGTGGAAACTCGTTTTAGACCGTTCTAACTTAACTAACAACGAGTTTACTTGATCGTTTATGGGCTCTAGGGTTTTAAGCCTTTGATCTAGGATTTCTACGTTTAAAGAACAATGATAATATTGGCGGAATATTCAATGAACGAATACAATACTATCACAACAAGGTTTTGTCAAACTTTCACCGTTTGTTATTCCAACTTGGCCCCAATACTACTTGATCATTAGTAATACGGTTACACTCTAACAGGGATCAATGATCCTTGAGGCTTAACAAAGATAAACAACATCAGACCCCTCGTCTGACGTTCCCACACACACTCTTTAAGTGCTCTTACATTTTAACACAACTTTGTGTTGTTGTAATTTGAGAGTACGAAGCACTTTGGTGTTGATTGTTTCAATCACAACCAAGACACACTTTTATCTAAGGGGTATGATCTTCCTTTTATAACATAAGGAGATCATTACAAACTTGATAAGTCTTTAGTCATCCACTTGCTTTTACATGTGTCAAGTCAATAAGATACAACTTGTATCTTGAGTGTTCAACTTGATGACTTGATAACATATCTAGATATTATATTTGTATAAACATGACTCATACAAAATAATATCTTCTTCGTTCTTATCTTTGTAGCAGCAGAGTGACTCATTGATTCAGCAGCACCTTCGTTTGAACTAGCAGCAGGTTGTTACACTAGCAGCAGTCTCATTTTGTACTAGCAGTACCTTGTTGTACTAGTAGTACCTTTGTGTTGAACTAGCAGTACCTTTGAGTTTGCACTGGCAGTACCTTGCTTGTGAATCAGCAGTACCTTGTTGGTCTAGCAGTACCTTGCTCTTGGACCAGCAGTACCTTGTATTTTGCTTATCATTCAGTATTCTATATGTTTCATTCTTCTTGTTTTTTATCATCAAATCTATGGAATATTTAATTCCTTACACAAATAATGATTAGAAATACCTGAGATGTTATGAATATGCGATTCAGAGAGTCCGCATCAAGTCTAGCTTCACACATATTCCTTAATCTCTGTGCAAGACTATCGTCAGAGCTATGGAGGTACACCTTTGCTTCCAGGTTGGAACCAATGAGTTTGCCAGTGCAAGCAGTCTCCAAAGCTTTGTTTATCTCAGTTCTCAACTATCAAATTCATACAAATCAGACGCATACAATTTCAAAATTAATACCATAGATGATTATTTAAAAGAAAAATCAAAATTCACAGACATCTTATCAGCAAGACATAATTGTAGTTACCTCAAGTATATTTTCCCAAAAATCAATATCTTTTTCAGGAAAGGCAAGCCATTTTTCATTGACTTCAGGCAATTTTTACTCGAAATTTTTTTTGGCTAAATTAGTGTTGTCAATGCTATATTCGAAAGGAAGATTTTGCCACACGTCTTCAGCTAAATGAGGTAGAATTGGAGCAATTACTCTTACTATCGAGAGCGAATGAGCTGCAAGCACCGTTTAACAACTTCTCCTTGTAAAACTTGAAGCATCACCGAAACAGAACGAACATATCAAAATCAACTAATTCGGCTATAAATCCAATCAAATTTCATTATATTATGAAAGAAAAAAGTTACCCGACATAAAGGCGATCTTTGGCAACATCAAAGTAGAAGTTTGAGAGATCAACAATAGCAAAAAGTTGAATCAACTGAAACGAAATGATATTTAGTATGAAAAAAATAAAAATATATAATAAATAAATAAAAAATGAGAAACCATGTATCAAGTAAAAACAACACCTTACCTGGTATATTTTGAACAATTCATACGTTTCATAGCTTTCTTTGATGTTTTTCACAACGTTTTCAAGCTGAAACAGAGCATGCTGATCGATTTCTGGAAGATCGTGATACGCAACAGAATTTTCTGCCTACAAAATAAAAGCACAATATAAGGTAATGCATTAACTGTATTTAAACCAAAAGCATATCAGTGGAATTATTGGGAAAAATAAAAAAAAAAAAAATAAATAAAAAAAAAAAATAATAATAATAATAATAATAATAATAAAAAGAAAAAAAATAAAAATAATAATAATAATAATAATAATAATAATAATAATAATAATAATAATAATAATAATAAAAAGAGAAAGAAGAAAACCGTACTTTCCAATCATGAAGATTTCCCAAGAGAAACCGAAAAGTCCCTCTTAGTTTTCGGTAGATGTCCGACAGTTGACAGAGGACTTGAGGTCCAATCTGAACGACTCCTGTAAAATCCACACTTGAGACCCAAAGCCGAAGCACATCTGCTCCATACGATGGTTCTTGCTGGAGAAACACATAGAAAACATTTGATTTACTATTAAGCAATATTATGATTTTTAATCATAGCTAAATGACCACTAACCTCTTGATTCTTCCCTCCTTCAATCCCAGTACGTGGATCAACAACATTACCCACAAATTTACTCATTTTTTTACCCCTCTCATCGAGCATAAATCCGTGCGTTATAACTCCAGAATATGGAGCTTTTCCTGCCACATATAATGAAAATATAATAACAATTATAAAATCAGTTAAATTAAGAATATACTGAATGGTCACGATACCTTTGGTTGCAACACTGGTCAATAAAGAGCTTTGAAACCAACCCCGATGCTGATCGATACCTTCAACATACAAATCGGCAGGATAACTGAGGCCATCTCTACTTTCTAAAACAGCAGCCCATGAAGATCCTGCAGTTTATGTATGTTTAATAGGTTAATATACAAATCCAGTCGCATATAACTGATACAGGAACTGTTTGTGTTTAACATGTAACTAATAAATTAGACCTGAATCAAACCAAACATCCATTGTATCAGTTCCCTTAACATAATCTGATGCTTCATCACGATATTTTTCAGGAAGCAACTCTTCTACTGACATGTAGTTTACGTTGACTGGGAGTCTGAATCAGCAAACTACATGGACCTCATAAGCTTCGTTACCCTTTACTTAACCCATCTATACACAACAACACACATAGCTTAATAATTTATCTATCATTATCAAATCATATTAAAGATGTTAATTAGGTTGTCGCATACCAGTACATGTTAAGGTGAATGGCTCATATCTTATGAATAAGCCATTAGCGCAGCTAAATAACTTGATAAGATGAGCTTTCCAAAAATCAAATAAGGTCATAAGCTGGGAAAATAAAGTCATCCGAACACCCCCCAACAAAACAACAAAACCATATAAAAGTAATCCTAAATCCTCATTCCAACAATAAAAACTATGAACTAAATAAAAGTAAATGATACCCATATGTGAATGCTTATCTTGGTGAAAAATAAGATATGACGTACATAATATAATTTTTTTATGGCTTTTTTTGACTTGTGACCTTATTAAGATATGGCATACATAAAAAGGCCATAAGCTAAAAAATAAGTCAAAACAAAACAGTCCTGAACATAAGCTTAAACAAACATCCCTTACAATTTTACACCTGACATTTCATTGAACAAAAGAAACCAAAACTATCACTACAATTTTCACCCAGACATTTCATTAAACATTTGGAGTGCAACCAATTTCTTCTACAAAAACAACAACAAATTACATAAACCTTTAAACTTTTCAATACCCTTTATCCAAGAATCATACGAAAGAAAACCACAAAGTTAAACATAAACCCACCAAAAATCTACCAATTAACACATTGTTTCAATCGATCTTTAACAAAAAGAATATAACAACCTGAGATAAGATAAAGTTTCATTAATACCTGGTCTAAGATCGCTGGATCATTCGGTGCTGCGACCGGTGGCACTTCTCATCATACCTCCAAAATCAAACCGTGTATGTGTGTGTGTTCTGGAAGACTCCAGTGAAGCGTCGCCTTTATCCCAAAGAAACCGGACTGGGCCAGGATGAAAGACACAGGCGAAGGAAGTGGGCTTGAGTAGCCTGGTAATTCTAGCGGGAAAGCCCATATTTTTTTTTCACCTAAAACGCCAGAATGAACAGTATGCAAACGCAAAAGGACGTCGGAGCCGTCGCTCTATAAGATATATATATATAATTTATGCTAGAAAAAACTGCATTGTCACTCAGATGTAACATTTGAAAAAACCTGCATAGTCATTTGAAAAAAAAAAAAAAAAGGATGTTAAGAATAAAAAAAAAAATAGTAATCGCAAACATCGCGGTCTGTAAGCTGCTTATGCTACGCCGCTTTCACCGTTTTCCTTTTACTATTTTATATGAATCCTCTCGCAAAGGTAACTCAATCCCAGAACCACCACGATGTAGGATCTTATCCCCATTAACTACTCTGACAGATGATGGGTTTTCCTGCTTTGAGGCAGCAACTGCAGCTGATATTGCGTCTCCATTTTCAGTACTTGCTGCAATTATTAAGTTCTTGTTAATCATGAAATATGTAGACAGATGCCACGTCAACAACTGAACAAAGTTACAAAACGAATTTAAAAACTATACCTGCCAAGGGAGTTTCGGGAAGTTTGGCTTGTCTTTTGACTTTAAATGGCCTTCCCCTCTTCTTTCTCACAGTTGAGTCAGCATTTGCTCCGGTGTCTTATATAAGAAACAATGAGAGCTACAGTCACTATCATTTCTTTGGGAAATTATATCGTACAAGCAAAACAACTTGATGATTTATATAACACATCTGATTTGTTACTCTATTCAACCCAAACATGTTAGAATTCTCTCTTCATAAAACGCAACGAAAGCATTTAAAATTGTTGAAATTATACATTTATTAAACTGTCTGGTTGTGTCTAGTGAGAAATTATTACGGACACGAAAGGAAATGACAGCCGTAGTAATGTACCTGATTGCCTGTAGTCTTGGGGGACAATGGAGTGAAGGATTGCGGTGTCTTAGCTTCAGGATTTAGTTGATCATTTTCACTGGACAGCTGCTTGGGTTTGTTGGTTTGTAATAATGTAACTGCTTTACATTGCAAACCCATAACAACACGGATACGCCAGTTTTGAGTAACTTGTTGTTCCTCAACAATATCTGGGGTTGTTGTTTTGGTAGAATCACCTTCAGCTCCTGCCCACATTAATAACTTATTATATATGTCATGAATATAAGCACGTAAAATAACATAACCAATCAGAACTAAAATTGTAGTAATTATTCACACACCTCCGGGTAAAGTTTTCTGGCCTCTATTATCAGCTGATATTTCCCCCTTCTTTCTGGCAGACTTAATCACAGAACTTTTTAGTTCAGGTTCTTTTTCTTGCTTACCAGGCTGCAAAAGTAAAATATTGAAAATTTATATTATATTTATTCTGCGTCATTACTATATGTTTGTGGTTGATATGATGTAAACTACATTTATATACTCAACACAACCTGCTATACGAAATAACCTACCGTTTTCTTTCCATTATAAATACTCTTCGTTGTCTCACTGGTTGTACCACCAACTTTAGGTCTTTTCAAGCGTCCAGATGGATAAACAGGCGCGTTGATTGCTTCTTTACTTTGCCCCGCGTCCAATGGGCTTCGATCATCATAAATATTCTTGGTTGCCTCAATGGTTTCACCAGCAGTAACAGTTTCGTCGACCCATTCCAATTCGTTAAACTCATAACAGTCATCACAACCCGTTACCATTCCCATATGTGTACATTACTATTACTATTAATCTAAAACGCAATCAAGCGCTATCATTTGTACTTATGGCTGCGTTAGTGTAAACGCCCTGCCAAGGTACGGCCATTCACAGTCCTCGAACAATTCCAGTAACATACCCTACAACCAAACGAAACCCGTTCAGTCAATACACGTTTTATTCCATCAACAATCAAAACTTTTCCAAATACTTAAAAATCATTAAAAGCAATTTACCAATTCTCAAAAGTTTAAACATCATAATCAGCAAAACAAATACAAAAGTATAAAAAAAAAATAGACATTTCACCAAACACTTTATATGCATAACATAAAATTAGACTGATTAATAAAAAAAATTATACCTCAGTGTAACCATCAACAACATAGGTTCTTCATCTCGCCGACCCACTATTGTGGCTCAACCGCCGCTTATCTATTCCGCCAAGCACAACCCCCCACCACTACCGTATAAATACGAATGAAAAAAAAATATATATATATATCTACATATAATATATAACAATATGCGTATAACGTCATCAAATGCCAGATTGCCCAGTAAGCGGCCTTAAATGCCCAGTAAGCGGGCATTAATGCCCAGTAAGCAGCCATTAATGCCCAGTAAGCAGGCATTAATGCCCAGTCATCATGCCATGTGGCAACATTTCTCCATATTTTTTTATTTTATTTTTTTGTAATTAAAATTCGTATTTAATATTAAAATTCGGAATTTTTTTTAAAAATTTTGCCACTTACAAGGATCGAACCTAGGTTGTTGGTAACATTAACAAGCATCATAACCACTAGACCAACATATTTTTTTGATTACATCTTGCAAACCCAAATCTATAAACAACAGATAAATTAAGAGAATCCCTGCAAGTTAGTGAGAGGACGTGTGATACACAGTTAAGGTGGTTAAACCTTGTGTCTTTGTGTATGTGATATATTGAGTTAATATGATTAAGCACGCAGAATTTACTTAACCACACTTAGAAGGTTATGTATGTTATGGAAATGGAAGAATTATATTTGTTACTCAACAATGAACAAAGAAAGTTTTTCACTAAACGATTCAATATTATTCCAAATAATACGAGTGATCTTGTGTTTATCACTAGGGTTACAAAACCTTGAATCTTATGTTACAACTTGTGATTTGTGTTTGTTTAATATTCTTAACAGTTCTAAGTTCTTAGTTGAAGTGTGTCTTGTGTGTACACAATATCCAAGTCTAAGATCTCTTTTATAGTTCAAGAGATCTTTACAAATTGCTTAAAGTCTTGGCCGACTTACTTGGTTAACTTATGCTTATATTGTGTCAGTACATAAGATACAACATGTATCTATGTATACAACTTGTTAACTAAGCACATGGAGTAAGATATTATCTACCGTATATGTTTGACCAAAATACAATAAATATCTTTTCGATCTTATCCTTGAAGTAGCTTTATGACTCACTGATCAGCAGTACCATATACAACTAGCAGTACCTTCTACTTGAACTAGCAGTACCTTCTTGTTCTAGCAGTACCTTTATGTACTAGCAGTACCTTGATCATGAACTAGCAGTACCTTTGACTTAGAGTAAATTCTAATACTCTAACTTCAGAATATTCAATTCCCAACAATCCTCCCCTAAACATGTGAATCAATTCAAACATGTTTTCTGAATTAAATGAGGACTTGATAAGATCTTTCAAACACTTCATGAAACTGAACTATTCTTCTTATTCTGAATTGTTCTGCTTTGTTCTTCTTCGACTTCAGCAATATCAAAAATATTGTACCAAAAGATGGTGCAATTTCCTTGGATGGAGGAATTGTAAGAGGCAATGATGCTGTGTATCTTGGATGCTTGTTTCAATCAAGTGAAATCATCTAACCAGCATGTCTTTGAAGTGAAATTGAAACTTTTCTTCGTTTGATCTAGATAGAACTTTCTCCTTTAGGAATGCTTCATCCCTTCTAGATATTTGATCTATTCTTGTCATTTTTAACCTCTACATCATCATCTTGTATGCTCTTGTCTTCTGCTTCCATATATTGGTTTATTCTTCCTTTTCTGGGCCATTATTTCCTCCCCTGAGATTGTTACCTCCCCTGAAGCAAATAACTTTTGTTTCATCCTCCCCTTGTTTGGAAGATCTCACTATGTACCTTTGACTGATCTATCAATGTGTAACTTTTGTTGTCAGACAATATTGTACATGTAGCCATCAATTCTTTAAAAGTTTAAGTTACTGTCCTCATCACTTCTAGGTGTGTTAACTCCTATGAGAGGTGAATCAGTGGACATTTTGATTCATGATCCAACAATGAATGGTTTTTGTGAATCTCTTGAAAATCCTTTTAAGAAATCATTTGACTTAGCAGTATGTTCATGATTTTAGAATTGAAAAATCATACTGCTTCCAACCATTTTGAAAGAAATAAGTGTGTAACAGACACCTAATCAAAATTTTGGTTTAAAGCAACCTCTAGTTGTGTGAGAACCAATGTTCTTCAGTTATAAATAACTGCCTGTGAAAAGATAAATCTATTCAAAAGATTTTCTTGACAGGGTTTCCAGCTCATAGCAATTGTTACCTCCAACACAAGTGTTAGATTCACTTTCACTAGCTGTTCTTTCTATCAGATGTCCTCAGACTTGCACATTATACTTAAAAGTATAAAACGATAGAAAGTGAGTTGCATCAGTTACTATCTGATCAACTAAGTCATCAATTCAATGTGAAATATCATAACTAGATTTCAAGAAAGAAGTTTTAAGGAGGTTAAATTCCTAAACTTAGTCCATCATAAATCTATTATGGTCAGCAATTTGATAAGCATTCTGCTGCTCCCATTTCACTTGAAGTATCCTTTGTGTTCACATATTCATACCTGAAATAGTTAGTCTAAAACCAAAAGAACAATGTACAAAGTACTTGTCTTGTATTAGTATAATCATAAAACCAACTGTATGAATAACACAATTCAAATTTTGATATATTAGCAGTACCTTATAAATCCAGCAGTACCAACAAAAATTTATGTACAAAAACACATCATATTGAAAATTTAAAGATTAAGCTTTCCAATACTTGCTACCAAGTACTGAAACCTTGAAACATCAAAAGCTTTTGTTAGCAGATCTGCAAAATTATGCTCTGAAGCAATTTTAAGAACTTGAATTAATCTTTTCTCATTGCAGTCTCTTATAAAGTGATGTCTAATTTCAATGTGTTTTGTTTTAGAGTGTTGTACCGGATTTTTAATAATACAAATTGTACTACTATTATCAATATAAATAACAGTGTTTAAGAAATTGTACCCATATACAAGAAGTTGGTTTAGAAGCCATAGAACTTGACTAGAGCAACTTGCAGCAGCTATATATTCAGCTTCAGTTGTTGAATTTGCCACACTTGTTTGCTTCTTACACTGCCATGAGACAAGTCTACACCCAAGGAATTGACATCCTCCATTTGTTGACTTTCTGTCCAAGCTAGCACCAGCATAATCACTATCCGAATTTGCTACCAAGTCAAAAGGAGATTCTCTAGAATACCATATACCCAACCTTGGTTGACCTTTGAGATATCTAAAAATTCTCTTGACTGCAGTTAAATGAGAAACCTTTGGAGTAACTTGAAATCTTGCACAAACACAAACAGGAAACATGATATCAGGTCTAGATGATGTAAGATACATCAAAGAGCCTATCATAGATCTGTAACTGTGTACATCTACATTTTCTCCATCTTCATCTTTCAGAAGGTGCTTCTCTGAGTCCATTGGTGTGCTTGCTATTTTTGAATCAGCAAATTGAAATTTTCTAAGTATCTCTGCAACATATTTGTCTTGACTAATAAATATGCCTTCAGATGATTGCTTAACTTGCAAACCCAAAAAGAATGTAAGTTCTCCCATAGAACTCATCTGAAACTTATCTTTCATAAGCTTCTCAAATTCTAAACACATTTCCTTCCTTGTAGATCCAAAGATAATGTCATCCACATACACCTGCACTAACAGAAGATCCTTCTTGTGTTGTTTGATGAAAAGTGTCTGATCAATCTTTCCTCTTTGAAATCCATTGTCTAATAAGTAGGAAGCTAGTGTTGCATACCAAGCTCTTGGTGCCTGATGAAGGCCATAGAGAGCTTTCACTACTCTGTACACTTTGTTTGGATGTAATGGATCAATGAAACCAGGAGGTTGTGAAACATACACCTCTCTTCCAATTTCACCATATAAAAATGCACTTTTGACATCCATTTGGTAGACTGTGAAGCCTAAAAATGAAGCATAAGCTAGAAACAGCCTAATTGCCTCAATCCTTGCTACTGGAGCATAAACTTCATCATAATCTATCCCTTCTTCTTGTGTGTACCCTTGTGCTACTAATCTAGCCTTATTTTTTATCACAATTCCTCTTTCATCCCTTTTGTTCTTAAAAACCCATCTAGTGCCAATTACCTTTTCATTCCTAGGTAAATCAACTAGCACCCAAACCTTTTGAATCTTGAACTGAAGAAGCTCTTCTTGCATAGCCTCTAACCAGCTTGAATCATCTAGGGCTGTAAGAATATTCTTTGGTTCCTTTTGAGAGAGAAAACATACAAATAAACAAGAGTTTGAAAGCTCATGTTGTTTTGAAGCATAAAGGGCATCAAGAATCCCTTTTTGGTCTGAAGAGACCAATTGTCTTCTTGTCTTCACACCAGATTGTATATCTCCAATCACATTATCCAGGGAGTGAACTTTGTGAATCCTTGTGTGTGGGGTAGTAGGAACATGATAAGATGGTGTAAGATTACTTAAATCCACTTCATCTTCTTGGAACTCTGCATCTTTTGATTGTGAAGGACCAACAGTACCTTCAACTGAACTAACAGTTCCTTCAAATGAACTACCAGTACCTTTAGAAGTACTAGCAGTACCTTGCTCTGACTCGGCAGTACCATCAATATTTAACATATTGTGTTGTTCCTTTGTTCCAATATCTTTTCTTTGAGCCTCAACATCTTCTTTTGCTTTATCAGAAGAAGATTCATCATTGTTTGAAGCTAAATCCACACTTGTACTTGACCACAATGGCATAATGACATCAGATTGATCTTTATCTAACTCCACCTCATTTGATGCTTGTGAACCTGAAAATTCATTAGTTTCTGCAACAACAGGAATATAATTCATAGAATTTATTAGATAATCAAGATCAAATATCCATTTTGGTCCTTGACCTACTACATTGGATTTGTTTTCCAGAAACTCCACATGTAGTTCTTCTTGAACTTTCTCAGTTCTTAAGTTGTAAACTCTAAAAGCTTTGCTAACAAGAGAATATCCAACTAAGAAACCTTCATCTGCTTTGCCATCGAATTTTCCTAAATGGTCTAAGGTATTGAGAATTGTCACATGACATCCAAAAGGTCTAAGAAATCCTATTGCAGGAGTTCTACCATTAAAGAGTTCATATGATGTCTTATTGTGAGGCTGCACAACTAAAACTCTATTTTGAACATAACAAGCAGTGTTGACTGCCTCTGCCCAAAAGATTATAGGTAGCTTAGAATCATCTAACATTGTTCTAGCAGCTTCAATTAGTGTTCTATTCTTTCTTTCAACCACTCCATTCTGTTGTGGTGTTCTAGCAACACTATATTCTCTTCTAATACCCTTTTCTTTGCAGAAATCATCCATAACTCTATTTTTGAATTCTGTCCCATTATCACTCCTAATGACTTTTACTTTCTTGCTTACTTGGTTTTCTATCAGTGTAATGAAGTCCTTAAGGATGCTTGATGTCTCATCCTTAGTGGCTAAAAAGAAAACCCATGTAAATCTGCTATAGTCATCAGTTATAACAAGACAATATTTTTTATGTTGTATACTCCTTACTGAAACTGGTCCAAATAAGTCCATATGCAGCATAAACAATGACTGATTGATAGAGTTAAAAATCTTGGGCTTAAAAGTGGCTTTGTGTTGTTTGCCTTTTAGACAAGCAATGCATGTTTGATCATTTTCAAATCTTTTGTGAGGTAAACCTCTTACCAAACCATTCTTAACAATTTTATTTATGGTTTTGAAGTTAATATAACCAAGCCTTCTATGCCATAAAATTGATTTATCCAATGTGGCCTTTGATACAAGACAAGTTAAATCTTCTTTTGGAATAATGTTCTTCATATCAACACTATACATATTGGCCTTTCTAGGAATTCTAAGAAGTACTTGATTTTCATCAGGCATCTTAAAATCCTTAGATAGAACAAGACATTCAGTTTCAGTAAAAAGTACATTATTCTTTTTGTCACACATTTGTGAAACACTAAAAAGATTATACTTTAGCTCTTGTACATAGTACACATTTTCAAAATCTAAATTTCCGGTTTTAATAGTACCTTTACCAGAAATTTTGCCACGAAAACCACCTCCAAAGGTAACATATCCTCCATTGAATTCTTGAAAATCTGAAAGATAAGACATGTTGCCTGTCATGTGATTGGAACATCCACTATCTGAGTATCCTTGATCTTGATGATCAATAGAATGTTCCTGCACACAAATAAGAGTGTTAGTTTTCTTTGGGGATCCAAGCCATTACTGACTTGGATCTGCCTCTTGCATCAATATAATTTAATCTTTTAAGGACTGTTGATGCAACATTGGATTTTTGAATCCAACATGCTGAGGCCTTAACAGCATTTGCCCTATTACCCTTAGCAGCAGAATGAATAACATGCTTAGCAGAGTCTGCTAGCTTTAAAGTCACACCCTTTGGTCTCCAAATTTGTTTGTGGACCACTACTTTTGTTTGAATGGGCCTTAGAACTGTTTTAGATGCATGTATGAAAGTTGTTTTTGCATCCTTAGCTGTTGATTTTGGGTTAACAGTCATCAAAGGTCTAACAGTACCTTTTGATCTACCAGGACCTTTAATTTGTACTGGCAGTACCTTTTTGTATGTATTAGCAGGACCTTTTTGTCTATCAGGACCTTTTGGTCCAGACTTGTTTGAGACTGTTATGGGTTTTGTTCTATGAGTGTTAGAGTGAAAGTGAGTTTGAGGAGTTTGCCTTTTGTAGTTCACCCTATTGTTTTCATACCCAGTTACCCTTTGGTTGCAGAAAGCTGCAAGATGGTCAAAACTACCACATGTATAACAAGCTTTATTAAAAAATGCAAAGTCATCACCTAATTGGTTAGACTTGAGGTTGTTCCAATTCCTTTGGTTACCTCTGGGCTTGTTTGTAGTTCTATATTATTCACAATATCTAACTTGTTTCCTAACAGTCTTAACATTTGACTTAGGCCTGTTAGTGTTGTGATTGACTATCTTAGGAGCACTTGTTCCTACTTTCTTAACCAATACAGGTTTAGACATAACCTGTTCTTCTTCATCACTATCACTATCAGTTGTACAATCTTCAACAACTATAGCATCTCCTTTCTTAATAAAGGACACCTTGTCCTGATAAGATAAAGTTTTATCTAAACTTTTACTTACCTTTTCTATCTTTGGACTCTTAGTGACCTTAGAACCATATTCCATGATTGGTTCTTGAAATTCAGGTAATCCTGTGTGTGCTAAGCCAATACCTGGAGGTGAATGAACACCTCTGTATGGTGGGGGTACAGACTTAAATCCAACACCAGAATTAACCTTATCAATAACTTGGGCTTCCCAAAGTTTATTGAATCCTTCTGAGGAATGAGCTAAAACATCCACAGAAACCTTTACATTTTCTCTTTCATTTTTGTGTTTAGCTAATGAATCATTCAACTCAACAATACACTCATCTCTGATCTTAATGTCATTTTTTAGTATATTGATGTCATTAGTAAAATGAGATTCATTACTTTTAAAATGTAAGACTTGTTTTTCTACAACACCTAGACCTCTTTTGTGATTAGCTAAATTAAAAAGAGCATCAATTAGCTCTTCTCTATGAGCTTCAAATCTCTTATTAAGGTCTTCATAAGCTTTAAGATTAGGACATGATTCAGTACAAGTTTGAATAGAATTTACCTCTGAATCAGAATGGGCCATTAGAGCAAATTCATTGGCCAAAAGAGCAGCATTTGGTGGTGCTTCCTCTTCAATAGCCATAGAGCTCCAATCATAACCAATACCATCAATAGCCAACATAGCCTTTGGCTCTTCAACAGTAACTTCCTTTCTCCTATCTTGCTTATACCATGTGTTTCTATTCTCCTGCTTTCTTGGGCTTCTACACTCCTTAGCAAAGTGTCCTAACCTATGACAGTTGAAACACTCCACTTTTTTCTTATCAAACCCAGCAGTATCATTACCATTTATGGTAATTTGCTTCCCAGTTCTCTGCCAATGCTTCTTGGCCCTCATACTGAGCAAAGTAACCTGCCATTTGATGTCCATCTCTTCCAAATCATCACCATCAACCTGCTCAAGGTCTTCATGATTTAGAGGAGAGCCACTAGACTGACTAGATATAAATACATAGAATGCTGGATCACCAAGTCCTGCAACAGTCTTTTGTGAACTAGTAGAAGGACCACCATGTGTAGCATTAGAAATACCTTTAACTTCTTCTACCTCTTCAGATTTACCAATACTAGGAGATGACAAAAGTGCCACGTTCCCAGAACTAGTACCATAAATTCCAGACTTTCTAAGACTTTGTTCAACAATTTTGAAGTTGTTGTACAAATCATTGAGCTTCATTGTTTCAATGTCTGGTTTGTTCATCCAGACAATAACATGAGTATGGAACTCATCAGGTAGACTTCTCAAAAACTTCATGTTGAGATCTTCCTTCACTGTCTCAACACCCAACACAGCTAACTAACTGACAAGCTTGTGTAACCTTGAGAAAAGCTTATCAAGAGACTCATTACTAAAAGCAGTATAGTTTTCAAATTGTTGCTTTAGTAGTGTCTTCTGTGTCTTTTTGGTAGTTTCATTACCACCAAAATATGCACAAATCTCTTCAAAAAGAGTCTTTGCATCAAGATACTTGTTAAATGATAGCATCTGCTCACCAGGAATGGTCATAAGCAGCAAATTTCTTGCTTTCTGATCATTTCTCTTTAGTATCTTCTCTTCATTTGACACTGGTCCAGTATTTCTTTTCCTAATTGATTTACCTTCTAGGACAACCTCTGAATAGCTTGGTGAAAAAGAATCACCATATATAATGATATCCCAAAGAGTATAATCTTGGACCATGAAATATTGCTCAATTCTCATCCTCCATAACTCAAACTCATTGGGTTTGATCATGGGCAACTTTGCAGCAACATTTGTTTGAGCATCATGTGCATCCATTTCTGTTTCTTCTAATTCAATTATATCAGCCTGAAGCTCTGATACCAACTGAGAGGACCTGTGATACACGGTTAAGGTGGTTAAACCTTGTGTCTTTGTGTATGTGATATATTGAGTTAATATGATTAAGCACGCGGAATTTACTTAACCACACTTAGAAGGTTATGTATGTTATGGAAATGGAAGAATTATATTTGTTACTCAACAATGAACAAAGAAAGTTTTTCACTAAACGATTCAATATTATTCCAAATAATACGAGTGATCTTGTGTTTATCACTAGGGTTACAAAACCTTGAATCTTATGTTACAACTTGTGATTTGTGTTTGTTTAATATTCTTAACAGTTCTAAGTTCTTAGTTGAAGTGTGTCTTGTGTGTACACAATATCCAAGTCTAAGATCTCTTTTATAGTTCAAGAGATCTTTACAAATTGCTTAAAGTCTTGGCCGACTTACTTGGTTAACTTATGCTTATATTGTGTCAGTACATAGATACAACATGTATCTATGTATACAACTTGTTAACTAAGCACATGGAGTAAGATATTATCTACCGTATATGTTTGACCAAAATACAATAAATATCTTTTCGATCTTATCCTTGAAGTAGCTTTATGACTCACTGATCAGCAGTACCATATACAACTAGCAGTACCTTCTACTTGAACTAGAAGTACCTTCTTGTTCTGGCAGTACCTTTATGTACTAGCAGTACCTTGATCATGAACTAGCAGTACCTTTGACTTAGAGTAAATTCTAATACTCTAACTTTAGAATATTTAATTCCCAACAGTTAGGTAACCCTAATTAACTATATCCAATATTATCAATATCCACTCCATTCATTATTCATTATACGGAATATTTTTTCTTAAAACCCTAATATCACTCATTCATCTTATTATCACACACAACACCATATTCTTTTTTCTTCTCTGATTTCATGTGCAGGTTGTTAAGAAGATATATCAATTACAATTACAAAAGGTACAATTACAAAGGTACGTAAAACATACTCTATTTATGTATTCTATTACGTTTGTTATTGGGCAACCCAAATATATGATAAAATAAGTTGGGTTGATTGATCGATCTGAGACGACCAGAAATTAGCTCAAGATTCTTCCGAGTCATACTATCACTTCAATTCGATTGATCGAATAACGATGCCTTCACGAAGAAGAACGATTCTTAAAGTCATCGTCCTTGGTGACAGCGGGTCAGTTTCTTTTTATCAGGGTTTTTTAAAATTTTACTTTATTAATTACTGTTACTGGAACTTGATCTCGATGAGTTTGATTAGGTTGTATTTCAAGTTATTAGATTTGATTTGATCTAGGTTTAAGGTTTATTTAATTCATTTGAAACAATTTGATTATAAACTATATAGGCTGTGAGATAGTGAAAGTGATTCTTTTCCTCCAAAAAAAGTGAATTTTTAGAGCAACAGAGCTTTTCTAGACATCCTCTCTTTACAAAACAAGGAAGTTGGTTTTTTATATTCTACCCATACTTAGTTAATCACTCTTTTTGAAAGGGCTATTTGAAATGTTTCATCTTTTTGATGAAATCTTGAAGGGCTAAATTTGTTGATTTAGTTGTGGAGGTGATGGAGAATCTGGCATATCTAGCAAATGCTAAAGGCATTGTTTTACATCACTTCACTTCACTCATGGGATTGCCCTTTTTTTGGACAACAGACACGCTGACCCTGTACACAAACAGCTACTACTCATTTGGAGAACAGACACGCTCACCCTGTACACAAACAATACTTCTTATACTTAAAAAGGGTTAGTCTTTCTGATATCTCGATCACAAGTTACACAAATTGTCTTTGTTACATGATTTTTCAACTTAACAACATAAAAGGGGATGAATTTAGGATCGACAGTGATTAGCACATTTAGGTCAAAGTTCTGCTAAGATTGTTTACAATAACAGAAAAAGGTAGGTTAATATGTTTCTTTGGTGTAGGTTGAGATCAAGAAGGCTGAACCAAAGAAATCTCCAAACTCAGGACCTCATTTATACAATAGGGAACCTAAGAGAGGTGGTTGTAGCATCTTCTTCACGGCAATGCTATTTGTATATGGTCGAATTCTTAGTCAGCGGCTGGTCAATACGGTTTCAACAGACAAGTTTTGGTATAAACTTGTGGGCAACCTTATCAGATATCATATGGCTACCTGTTATTTTTTGTATATAACAGGTTTGTCGTTTCTGTGATTTTAATCTAAAGTTCACATGATTGCTTACATATTTGCATCTTTTGAGTTATAATTGAAGCTTAATCTCTCTTTTATATTGATCCAGGTTTTGTGTGGTTTATTCTTTCACTAAAAAAGAAGATGTACAAGTATCAATTTGGACAATATGCATGGACACATATGATCCTTATTGTGGTTTTCACTCAGTCATCCTTCACAGTTGCCAACATTTTTGAAGGAATTTTCTGGTACTACAACCATGAGCCGTTGAAGGAATTTTCTTGTCTTTATTGTTCTTTTGGGTTTAAAAATCTTTTGCATTGTTCTGGCTCATAAGACTTTTTAAATCTAAAGTTGGCAATGGGTACCCATTTGCTTATGAATGGGTTGATTTGGATTGTGTATAATCTCAAATGGGTAAAAAAAAATTCAAAAATGAGGAATGGGTCAAATTGGTCAAACGGGATGAAAGTGGCCTAAATTCTATTTTTTTGCATACTACCTCCTAATTCATTTTCTAATCCTAATACACATTCTTATATATTTAAATAGACACAAAAGGTTTACAGTTTGACCCAGCCAATTTCTGCAGCCTATCTGAACTTGCACAAGTTTTAAATAGAAGCCAATTGTAATGCAGGTTTCTTCTACCAGCATCACTAATCGTCATCAATGATATTGCTGCCTACATATTTGGTTTCTTCTTTGGAAGAACTCCATTAATCAAGTTATCCCCTAAAAAGACTTGGGAGGGGTTCATTGGAGCTTCGGTTACAACGATCATATCTGCCTTCTTGGTGAGAATTTTTTCTATTAACTTGTGTAATCCATACTAACACAATCGTTTGTGTAAATCAGATGATAAATTATGTTATTACGCTACAGTTTAACAATATACTCCTATTAATTATAAATTTGTGTGATCTTGTATGCAGCTTGCCAATTTTTTTGGTCGCTTCCAATGGTTGACGTGCCCTAGAAAGGTGATATATCTCTATTTTGAGAAGCATACTTTATTACTTTTGGAGAAATAATAATATATTGGGATTCTGATACAGGACCTATCAATTGGTTGGCTTTAGTGTGACCCTGATCCTCTATTTAAGCCGGAGAGGTTTGAGTTACCCGGATGGCTTTGTAAATGGGTATCACTAAATCTATTTTTGTTTCATCCTGCTCCATGTTTATGTTATCACCTGGTATAATTTGGTTGGAGGGAAAAACCCAGGCCTTAAATCTTTAATTTTATACAGACAATAAGCTGCATTTTTTTCAAGGGTTTATTGCACTAGATTATGTAACATCCGGTTCTTGGTTTTAGAGGCTGGGCTATGCATTACACTTTAAATCATAACTGTATCAGGCCAAATTTTATCTGTGGACCTGCATAATAATAATAATGTGGCAGTTTATATTCTTTCACCTCACCAACCACCTTGTCAGTCAGTTTACCACCCCCTTCTTTTTTAATGAAGATGTCTATTTCCTCCTCTTTGATAAACCACTTACACAGCAGAAAGTGAAATATCATTACGAATTAAGAATCCAAAGCCCTCACTCTCTCAGATTTGAATTCCAAAACACAAGTTCCATCTATTCATACTGATCTCCACCAATTTTTTGCATGAAAAAAACTGTAATTGAAGAACATCCTACATTAAATCCAAGATGGTGGTCTATATGGAGATTTAACAATTAACACTTTTTACAATCTGGAATATGATCTAATTGGTTACAGTTGTATCCTTATGGCTTCGATGGTTGGCTATCTGATATGGTTTCGTTCATCTCCTTGTAGTCTATCAGATACACCATTCTAATGATTTGAAATGTAATGAGTATATGAATCTTTTTTTTGTGGATCATGTTAAAAGCCTGTATTTTGGACGCATGACTGATAAGGAAGATCAAATTGTCTTTATTTGAGACAATTATAAAAGTGAACGACTTTGCTGATCAGGTTCGTTTCTTTAAAAATACAGGTATATTTGAGAGCTTAATATGTGGCATATAACTTGGTACAAACCTAGGTAGCTCACAGTGTCCCAGTTACTCAAATGTGTTGGTGTACGAACACAATAACGGTGTGTCACTTGCGTGTGAACCAGTGAGTAACCTACGATCGATGTCGTCTATGCAGGGAGTTTTTGAATCGTTTGCATGTCACGTTGCTCACGCAGGTATGTTATTATTATAATCTTATGTTTCAGAGTTATTTTGGCAAACTTTATTTGTGACAGTTACCAAATGATTTTTAACCTGCTACAGTGGCGTTGCCAAAACCGGCTGTTCTTGAATTTCAGTCGGGGACGGTACGTCCTGTTGCAGTTACTCACGGTTACGGTGAATTGAACACACCTGATGCTAACAATTGCAGTTCTTTCTCATACGAAATGGATTTTCGGGAACCTGTTTCTAGGAATGTTGTTGTTGGATTTCCTTCACAAGGTAAATTTTTTGTATATTTTTCCTTCTGTCTAGATGTTCGGCTACCGTTCATTTTTGTGACTTTCTTAAAACTTTGATAAAATGTTGCAGCAACAACCCGTGAACCGGTGGCATTGGAGTTTCGGTTACGTAGACTTTACAATGCTTCTCAAGGTTAGTTGGAACCAACGTTACTATTCTTTGCTTGATTTAAAAAAAATGAACACTACTTTTATTGAACCTGTTATTATTTATGTAGGTGATACATTTCATGCACGGGAACCACCTTTTGATGAATATACAGTGCCACCGTCTACAACAGGTATGTAGCGTTAACGTTTTTGGTCACTGCACTCTATTGACGATGCTTTATTTATTATATAAAGTTCAATTATACTCAAGAGTATTGTTGGTTATGCTACCGTTTATGCAGGCGATGGTTGAAATGCGTCTACATCGAACGGCTTTGTTTCACGCCAGCCAGCGTCCGCTGCACCACAACGTTCGGGTTGTACGTTCACTGAGATTTTATAATGTGTCTTTGCGGTTAACGTTTTCCATTTTCTATTTTTTTAGTCACTGTTGCCAATAAACACGTTCTTTATTTTCGTATACGATTTATAAGTCTACAACGTCTGAGAAAGCGTCTTTTGGTTATGGGGAAAAAGTGTGTTATGCACACAGGTACTTTTTTTAGGATTTGTGATAGTTTTCAGATGTGGGTGATGACAGCGTGTTATGCACCCGTAAGCGAATTAGTTTTATCAAGCCTCCAAAAAATATTTTTTTTTCGGGCCTGTATGGCTAGCCCACAAAAACATTTAAAGCATCTCAGAAACGGACTGAGCCAGTGTGTAATGCATTGCAGGCATACTTTGGTGGGACCGACTTCATCTAAATTTAACAAAGACCCGTAGTCAGATGGTTGAGATGCTACTCCACCACATGCTGAGGGCAAACCTGCAGTCTTGGCCGCCTGCCACTCCACCTCCAGCTCCATAGATATATTCTGTACATCAATATCTCCCAGGTACACTAACTTGAATCTCATTTTAGTGCATGGTAAAAAAGTAATGCAAATTAGAACTTTGCTATGGTAGTGCTTACCCGCACATGCTACTAAATAAGCAAGCACCGTTCATTTCAAAACTGAAGTTTTAAATCCTGTTAGTATATAAACTGTAAATACACCTAGGATATGTCACAGTTACCAATTAAAAACGCTCATAAAGTTTTCTTTACTTGAGACAGAAACTCGACACAACAACCTAAAGAGGTCACTAATCTTTGCTTTTAATGAATACAGGTCAACATATGACAAATACATAGGAAAAAATGCAGCGACGTTTGGTTTCCTATTTTTCGTGAGGTAAATAGCAACAGCCCGTTGATCGGAGGATTTTCGGCATATTTTAGATGGTGTTGATTGTCTTTTGGTTTATATATGTTGCAGCCATTGATTCCGATGATAAGCCTTTTGGTATTAATGTCTGTATCAACTAATGCGGCAACATGTTCTTCTCACTATAATTGCCATTCGTCTGAACATTTGGGTGATCCCAGTATGTATACGTAACTTTGTTGTCGGTAGTTGCCAAAACATTGACAGCCCATTGTGAATATGATGTCACTTGATTTAATACCTGAATGACATAAAAAATCTTATTTCGTTCCTAAAGTTTTCTTTTGTTCAATATAATATGTTTATGTTTTTATTGTAGAAATGTTGTATGGTAAACAAAATATAAACAACCCTACTTAAATTAGAATAACACAAATAAAATGTATTAAACTGTATTTAAGTACCGCTGTTGTTGATGCATACGATTTTTTTATATTTCTAAACAAACATAAATAAAAAAACGCTGATAACAAAAACAATATTTATGAAATCCACATAAAACCCCTCACGTTTACCATCATAGCAAATAAAACACTTAACAAAAACAATAACGCATAAACTTATACATCCTTTTCAGCAATTTTTATTAAGTAAAACAACGTACTACAGAAAATGATACAGCAACAATTCGTGGTCCCGTGACGCTGGATTTTCAGTCGCAGACTGTTTTCGGTCCGTGTCAAGGTTATTTCTATGAAACGTTATTGTTGTTTTTTGGGTCAAAAAAATAGTTTGTGGTATCACTGAATATGGTGTTTTATATGTACAGCCGTGCCTTAATACACGTGTTTTAGATTTCTCAAGAGGTGCATCGTTGTTCTTTACGGGAGGTAGACAGCGACTGATTATTATTTTTTAAATACGTTGTATGTTAAATGTTTTTCTTATTATGTGTCACTTACCAGGACCGTCCAACGTGCCCGTGGAGTATGCTTTTATCTCACGCGGACCGCACGCTGGTGCACCACAACTGCCTGCATTCTCAACAGGTGTGTAACTTACTTGGTTTTATTCTATATAAATCATTTCAACATATCTACAGTATGTATAGGCTAACATTATGGTGCACTTTATTGGTAATTATCTTTCAATGAAGCACATTGAGAAGAAAAAGAAAAACCAACAGAGAAGCTATAAAAGCTCTGAACCTAATATGGAATGAAATGAGCAAGAATGTCACAATTTTTAATTACAACGAGTTTTATAGCATACCAATTCTAGAGGCTGCACGTGTGGATGCTTGCAAGGGGATAGTTTTCTTAACTTGATTAGCTTAACTTAGTTACTTTCTACTATATATGATTGTATATATATATACACATTCCAACCATTTTTTTACTTCTTTCGCTATAGTAAAATATATGCCAACGATAATTATAAGTCATCTTACGCTATACAAACATATGTCAACGAAAATTATAAGTCATGCCCGCCCCATCGGGCGGGCCATGAAGTCTAGTATATATATATATATATATATATATATATATATATATATATATATATATATATATATATATATATATATATATATATATATATATATATATATATATATATATATATATATAACCCCCAAAATTGAATCGGTCTTCCCTTCATAGCAAACCCCCCAAAAAAATAATTGAAACACCAGAGGAAAAAGTATACCTTTAAATCAAATAATAATTATGACAAATTAAGCCTCGGATCGAGTACAAACGCGGGCACCAAAAACTCCATAACTCTTGCACCATAGTCGGTTTCATCATCTCTGATACGGATGTGTGTGTGTGACTGTGTGTTGATGGTACCTTGGTGAAGTTTCTGGATCTCGGCATCCTTATCTAAGCATATTTTTTGGACCGGACACCAGGGAATATGGATAATCGGAGACGGATTGGGCTAACGCAGGCCCATCGTTATCGGGTACTGTTCACGTAACAGTAAAACGACGCAAAACGATGTCGTGACCGTCGCTCTATAAGATATATATATATAATTTACAAACTTTTTATAGTATAAGCATATTCTCATTGTATATAAAGTTTTTAGCCAGTTTATAAAATTGACACATCAAACAATGTCTTAAACGAGGTTACAGACTCGCGCTTCATTGTGGGCATAGGTTATTAACATTTAGAATTTCAATAAAGAAGCTCATGAATTATATGTACATCGACTTCTCGGTAGCTCATCGAGCAACCACATCCATTAACAACGAAAACTTATTACAATAAAGTGCATCGCATGGGTCAACATGTCTACTACTTATAAAAATTGGGTTTCATTTCATATACTCCCTTCGTCTCAAAATAATAGTCCACGTTTCCTTTTTTAGATGTCCCAATTTAATTGTCCATTGCCAAATATAGATAGGAAAGTTTGATCGAGTTTATCATATTGCCATTGCTTAAATTATTATTACAAACTTTAAAAAATGCCTTAAGTTAAGGGTAAAATTGTCATTATATTTGTAACACTCCCAAATCAGATAGCAGCGGAATTAACATCTGGGGTTTTACTTAACTGGATCATAACATAAGTAATAGAGAACGAATTTATCAAATTCGTTTTAAAAGCTTTATTGAATAAAACATCAGTTTTACATAATTAAAATGCGGAAAATAAGGCCCATTATTGTTATTAGTTGTCCAATTGTACAAAAACCCTGGTCATGAGTGTTATGTGTACACTCCAAAAGTGTGCCTATGCCCCTGCCATGCATTGCCTTGCATCATCATATGTAAATCAATTAAGCACCTGAGAAAACATGCTAAAAAGTGTCAACACAAAGGTTGGTGAGTTCATAGAGTTTATATAAAGCAGTAAAGTTGTATCATAACTGAAGCATGTGACCATCACCCTGATGGCACATCAATATAAAATGTCTAGCACTAAGTTCATGCAACCGAAAAGGTTTTCTAGTTATATGTAGAAGGTTACGCTCCCTGTACGTATCAAAAATACCCAAGTATAGTAGGTGGTTACGCACCCCGAAATGTAGGTAGTTACGTACCCAAGAAATGTAGATATCTAGTACCTAAGTAGTGTAGGTGGTTACGCACCTTGAAATGTAGGTAGTTACGTACCCAATTAGTGTAGGTGGTTACGCACCCAGAAATGTAGGTAGTTACGTACCAAGTAGTGTAGGTGGTTACGCACCCCGATATATAGGTAGTTACGTACCCAAATAGTGTAGGTATCCAGTACCCAAATGACGTAAGTAGTTATGCACCCTGATGTGTAGGTAACGAGTGAATAGTTATCTTACTCGAATAATCAAGCAAATATGCAGATTGACAAGAAACATTTTGAGCAATCATCCATGTAAAGCGAGTAATGAGTTTAAGTAAAACTAGCATGTATCACCCCCAAAGAGTATAAAATTATTAAACGAGTAAAAGTGGGGCTATGACTCACGGTGAACCGTGAAAGTTTAGTGTACTTGTAAAAGTAAATGAATATAGTTGAGCATGTCTTTCCCCCAAAAGTAAATCAAAACGTATAAAAGTAAGGGCTATGAATCTCACCTTGAGTATAATCAGCAAGGTGAAATATGAAATTAAGCAAGTTATGGGAACGGATTCAACACACGACCTGAATTAATAATGAAGTTTGAGTTTGTGACAGTTTTGGCTCAGTATGTACAATGAGTGTGAAAATGTGTAACGGATAACTATTTGGTTTGTGATGTGTGAGTTTGATATGATTAAAATGCTTAAAGTTCAAATAAAATATTATATATAATATTATCTTGTTTTTATGGTTTTGATTCCATAATCATCGTTTCCTCGGGTGTCGTTGAATAACACGTTAAATTCATTCGTTAAAAGTTCGTTAAAATTTTATAACGTAACGAAAGTAAATAAATTAAAACGAATCGTAAAAGCATATGTTCAAATGAAATATGCAAAATATGAAATATGAATGAGTGATAATAAATGTTACCGTTCAGCCCTTGGTCTTTCACCAAATTTACAATTTATACCCAAAGGGTGTAGGTTTTGCACCGTTAGTCCTCCGTTAGTCAAATATTACAAATTAAGTCCAATAAAGGTCAAATATTGCATTTCAAGCCTTAAGTTTATTTTTTTAACAATGTTTACCCTTAATTTATTGAAATGATAGTTTAGAACAAAAGTTTGCAAAGTTGGCAGTTTTAGTCCCTAAGGTTGAAACATTTTGCAAGTTTAGTCCAAAAATCAAAAAAATAGTGGGAATTGAATTCTGAAAGTTTCTATAGCTTAATAAAGCTTATTTAATTCAAAATGATCAGCTTATTTTCGAAAGTGCTTATTTTTACATATATTGGGCTTTTAACGAGACATTTCAAGGCCCAATAACAATATTCGATCCGTTGGGTTTAAGAGGGTGTTGGGCTTTTGATTGGGTTTATTTTATCATCACAAAAACATGTTCCAAACTGCTTATATACTGCTTATTCAAATAAGCTTATTGGGCTGCTTATTCGAATTAAGCCCAATCTAAAAAATATAAAGGTTGTTAATTGGTTCGAGACGCGTTAGGATGAGGATTATAAAAGGACTTTCGAGAGCTTTTCAAGGGTAACTCAAAACATAATTTTAATAGATGATCTAGTAAGGAATTAGTTCGAACAATAAAATCAATACGTTGTATATATATATATTCGATTATATTGAGTCCTTTTATGGGTCGATCGCAATATGATAAAAAGAATAAATGACATGTGAAATGTTTATGCGATATAATGTGAATTAAAATAACGTTCGATAAGCATCATAATGAATATGTAAACATAATATAAATGTGTATGTCGTGTATCTAGCCATCCATGAAGGAGGTCAATGTATGTGTACGAAAAATAAATAATTAGAAAGCGTATAAATGATTAAAGAAAGATATACGATTCGAATGAATGATATATGATGCATGGGACATATTTGAATCGATGTATATGAGTAGGAATGAAATTAGAAAGACTTACAACGCCTTAGATGGTTTGTTATACGTTGAAAATGATCAAGAACTCGAAGAATGGTGCTTTCTCTTGTTATTCGATCACAACATGGTTCGAATAGCTTGAAATTGGTTTGAATGAGTTGAGGATTGCTTCTGGTTCCTTGGCAGTGAGTAAGAAAGCTAGAGAGAGTGCATGAAAGGTGCTTAAGAGAGTGAGGACATGTATGTGTATGTATATATACATATATAATGTTTATGTTTTAATATTGAATCAAGTGGCATGGATTATATTCTCTTGAGATTTCCTGAAATATTCTTAGAAGATAAGGTGTGATCTTAGTCAAGGATGAATGCATTAGGAGGGGGTTTAAGACTTGGTTTGGTTAGGATCAAACCGAACATATATATGTGTATCGTATGATATGATAAAGTGTCCAAAATTAATTTTAACGTGACCAACTTGTTATAAAAGGTTAAGAATGGTTCCTTGGACTTCTATTCGACTAGAAAACATGAAATGTATAGGTACAACTTAGATTTGATCGAGTTTCATTAAGTTGGACAAATGTAAATCGAATTTGTACATGTCTCGAACCCGAGTTACTTTTCCCTTTGTTTGGTGACCAAATGTTCGAGATACAACATGAAATTTGTTGATCCTGATTCCTTGATGTATAGAGAATCGAGTTGTGTAAAAATTCGTATATGTTATGTGTCGACTTTGCTAGATATCGAGGTAAAGCAAAACGTGTTCAGTCGATGGTTTATATAGAACTTATAATAATTTGGTTTGGGCTTATGAACAGTAGCAGGCTTATCTTGGCCCAATTATGGAATAAGGGATCCGTTTGGTTAAATATTGGTTTAAATGATATTCGTGGTCCATGTGTAAGCTCGTTCCATGGTATTGAAATCATGTATCAATGTTTTTGAGTTATCGTAGTATGATAATGTAATATTATCTCTCATTAACAAGTGTCAGAAAATAAATATTACACATTTTCTGATAATTACTCATCATTATACAAATGGAAAATTACCATTTGTTACAATATTAAAAAGTAAGAAAAAGAAAGCTGTAATAAATGTACTTTCCTTAAAATGTGTGTTTTTTATTTTAGGACAATGGGAGTATGTAAGTATTAATGACGAATTTATAAATAAATAAAAACTATATAATGTAAACTATTAATTAATAGAAATATAAAAGTTTGAGTTAAATGCAAGTATTAATGATTATAATATTTTATTTTTTATAAATAAATAAAGGGTTTTGCTAAACAATGCCCACTGGGCAATGCTTAATGCGCATTAAATGATACTCCCTCCGTCTCAAAATAATTGTCAGGAGACAAGAATCACATAGTTTAATAAAAGTGGGGCCAGTTTTGTTTTCAACCACTCAAAGAGAATATTCCCCTACTATATTATCTAGTTTTTACTTAAAAGGGAAAGTAGACAATTATTTTGAGATATCCCAAAATGGAAATATGGACATTATTTTTGAGATAGAGGGAGTATGTTTTTTATATATATAAAGTAGTCATGTATTTAATGCACAATATATGTCATTTTTTATTTAACAAAGCCCAAGTTTCTTTTTATATTCATATTAATTATTGACTTAAGCATTGGTGAATATGTACCCGGGCCCTGTACACACCGCCCGTCACACCCTGGGAATAGGTTTCAACCGAAGCATCGGACCAATGATCACCCATGACTTCTGTGTACCACTAGTGCCACAAAGGCTTTTGGTGGTCTTATTGGCGCATACCACGGTGGGGTCTTTGACTGGGGTGAAGTCGTAACAAGGTAGCCGTAGGGGAACCTGTGGCTGGATTGAATCCTTCACGATGGAAATTCCCTTCAAGGTGCTTGCTTCCACTGGTGGCGGGCGGGCGAAGGGTCCAAAGGACACGTAGCCGGGGGCGAGTCAGAAAATCCAAGAATTCCATTTGGAAAGATTTTGCAGTCTTTTCTTATGATGACCTGGTCGAGAGAGTACGATACATCAGTGTAAAAGATTGATCCCTTTGGATCTTGGTCCATGACGGCCTTTTGATTAATAGAACTGGAAGGGGAGAAGTGAGAACTAGCTAGACCATATTTACTTTTATATAGGCTCGACCTTAAAAGAGGGAGTAAAAACTTACTTATAGGGGTTGCCAGTCATAGCTATAGGAAGAGGGAATCCAACTATCGTAATTCAATCATAGGGCTAAATTGTGCTTGATTAGTACCGGCTTTCGTTGAACTGAACAAGCGAAATGAGAATGTCAGTCTAGTGCTAAAAAGGGCGAATAGCAATCGGGCTAAATGCATGGCTTCGACTCCGGGCATTGTTTAGTAAATCCCATAAATAAATATTAATAATAAAACTTTGAGCTTCATGTAATAAATGTTATTAATTAAAATGTATATTTTAAATTTTTTTTAATATGTTAAAAATTAGAGTTTAGTGCAAAAAATGTAAATATTAAATATGTTATACTTTTTATCTTTTTATAACTTGAAAAGGCTGGTTTCATATAACAAAGAGAAGTATATAGAGCACGGGATATCGGGCGTTATAAGACTAATTGGTGCCCTATAACGCCGACGGATAACTCCAGCCCACATTAGTCCTTGTGGCATGGGTACTTGCGTCATACTCACCAGCTCGCATTTTACGTTTTTTTTTTTCTTGTCTCAAATTTGCAACAGCTAGGAATTTTTTTTTTAAAGGCTTCGAGGGTGGCTAATATAGCCTTTTTATTGATAATAGAACCCCACTTTACCCATTTTTTACTATTTAAAATTCTATAAATACCAATTAAGTTTTCTCATTTTTACACGCACTTATATCTACACATCTCAACAATACTTTTATTTATTTCTACCTCTAACTCACAAAAATGAATCTCGGTCAATCTTCATGGATCTATGAAATGCTCGTCAACCCGCAAAATCAAATATTGAACTCCTCATCTTCATCTAATCCAAACAAACTATCATCCACAAATTCCATTACCTAGAACACCGACCAACTTTCACCCTTTGGTACGCAATACCAACTCTCAAACCAATTTACTAACTTTAACACATTTGCTAACCAACTTACACCCGAGCAACTACAATTTTTCGCTCAATTTTGTTGGGAATTAAATATTCAAGAAGTTAAATATCGGGTTCTAATCAAAGAAATATTCTAAGTGTGATTCTGCTGCTAGTGCAATTGGTTCCTGCTGTTAATGTTGTTCCTGCTGCTAGAACATTTGATCCTGCTGCTAGTGATAAATGATTCTGCACCTAGGCTTAGCATTCTGCTGCTGTTGATCCTGCTGCTAATGATACTTGTTCCTGCTGCTAGCGATAACTCATTGCTGCTGATAGTGAACATTCTGCTGCTGAGTGTATAAGATTGAAAAGATATTTATTGTATTTTGGTCAACAATATACGGTAGATAATATCTTACCCCATGTGCTTATTTAACAAGTTGTATACATAGATACATGTTGTATCTTATGTACTGACACTCAAGATAAGTTAACCAAGTAAGTCGGCTAAGACTTTAAGCAATATGTAAAGATCTCTTGGACTATAAAAGAGATCTTAGTCAAGTGATATTAAGTGTAGGTGTGTCCATGCATATGTGTTATTACAAGAACTCATATAACTGTTAGATAAGAACAAACACAAGAATATCATAAGTTAGAAAAACTTAAGATTCAAGGTTGTAACCCTAGTGATATTTCAAGATCACTCGTATTATTATCTTTAATAATATTGAATCGTTTGGTGATAATCTTTATGTGTTCATTGCTAACTAACAAACATAACAATTCCATTTCCATAACATACACAACCTTCTAAGTTTGGTTGAGTGAATTCCGCGCACTTAATCATTTTAACACAACATATCATACACACAAAGTCACAAGGTTTAACCACCTTAATCGTGTGTCCAGGGTCCTAGCAAGTGGTATCAGAGCAAGGCTGATATAGTTGTTTTTAGAAGAAACAGAAATGGATGTACAAGATGTTCAAACCAATGTTGCTGCAAAGTTGCCCATGATCAAACCGAATGAGTTTGAGTTATGGAGGATGAGAGTTGAGCAATATTTTATGGTTCAAGATTATGCTCTTTGGGACATAATTCAGTATGGTGATTCCTTCACTCTAGGCTATTCAGATGTTCTTGTTGAAGGGAAAACAGTTAGAAAAAAAAATACTGGACCAGTTTCCAATGATGAAAAGATACAGAAGAGAAATGATCAGAAAGCAAGAAACCTGTTGCTTATGACCATTCCTGGTGAGCAGATGCTATCTTTTAGCAAATATCTTGATGCAAAAACTCTTTTTGAAGAGATTTGTGCATGGTTTGGTGGTAATGAAACTACCAAAAAGACACAGAAGACATTGCTAAAGCAACAATTTAAAAACTTTACTGCTTTTAGTAATGAGTCTCTTGATAAGCTATTTTCAAGACTACACAAGCTGGTCAGTCAGTTAGTTGTGTTGGGTGTTGAGACAGAGAAGGAAGATCTTAACATGAAATTCTTGAAAAGTCTACCTGATGAATTCCATACTCATGTTATTTTCTGGATGAACAAACCAGAAATTGAAACAATGAAACTTAATGATTTGTTCAACAACTTTAAAATTGTTGAACAAAGTCTAAAGAGGGGTGGAAATTATGGTACTAGTTCTGGGAATGCTACACTCTTATGAGTTCCTAGTGTTAGTCATTCAGAAGAGGTAGATGAAGTTGAAGGTGTTTCTAATGTTACTTATGGTGGTCCTTCTACTAGTTTACAAAAGGATATTGCTGGACTTGGAGATCCAACATTTTATGCCTTTATAACCAGTCAATCTAGTGGTTCTCCTCTAAATCATGAAGACCTTGAGCAGGTAGATAGTGATGATTTGGAAGAGATGGATATTAAGTGGCAAGTTGCTTTACTTAGCATGAGGGCTAAGAAGTTTTGGCAAAAAACTGGAAAGCAAATTACCATAAATGGTAACGATACTGCTGGGTTTGATAAGAAGAAAGTGGAATGTTTTAACTGTCATAGGTTGGGACATTTTGCTAAAGAATGTAGAAGCCCAAGGAAGCAGGATAATAGAAACACATGGTATAAGCAAGAGAGGAATAAGGAAGTACTGGTGGAAGAGCCAAAGGCTATGCTGGCTATTGATGGTATTGGATATGATTGGAGCTCTATGGCTAATGAAGAGGATGCACCACCAAATGCTGCTCTTATGGCCAATGAATTTGCTCTAATGGCCTCTTCTGATTCAGAGGTAGATACCATTCCTACTTGTACTAATTCATGTCCTATTCTTAAAAATTATGAAGACATTAAAAAGAGATTTGATGCTTTTAGAGAAGAGTTAATTAATGCCCTTCATAATTTAGCTAATCATAAGAGGTGTGTAGGAGTTCTAGAAAAACAAATCCAACATTTTAAAAAGAATGAATCTACGTTTACTGATGACTTAAATGCTTTAAAAAGAGGAATAGCATTTAGAAAAACAAATCCAACATTTTAAAAAGAATGAATCTACGTTTACTGATGACTTAAATGCTTTAAAAAGAGGAATAGCATTTAGAGATGAATTACTTAATGATCAAAGTAAACGTTTATCTGAAGTCAAAAATGAAAAAGAAAATGTTAAGGTTACTATAGATACTTTAGCTCATGCCTCAGAAGGAATGAATAAGATTTGGGAAGCTCAAGTAATTGATAAAGCTAATTCAGGTGTAGGTTATAAAATTGTCCCTCCACCATATAGAGGTGTTCCTTCACCTCCAGGTGTTGACCTAGCATATACAGGTTTAGCTGAGATTCAAGAACCAATCATGGAATATGGTTCTAAGGCTAGTAAGAGTCTTAAGGTAGAAAAGATAAGTAAAAGTTTAGATAAAACTTTACTTTATCAGGACAAGGTGTCCTTTGTTAAGAAAGGAGAAACTATAGTTGTTGAAGATTGTACAACTGATAGTGATGATGAAGAAGAACAGGTTATGTCTAAACCTGTCTTGGTTAAGAAAGTAGGAACAAGTGTTCCTAAGATAGTCAAACACAATACTGATAGGCCTAAATCAAACATTAAGCATGTTAGGCAACCAGTTAGATATTGTGAGCAATATAGAACCACCAACAAGCCCAGAGGTAACCAAAGGAATTGGAACAACCTCAAGTCTAACCAATTAGGTGATGACTTTGCTTTTTATAACAAAGCTTGTTACACATGTGGCAGTTTTGACCATCTTGCAGCTTTCTGCAACCAATGGGTAACTGGGTATGAAAACCATAGAGTGAACCACAAAAGGCAAACACCTAAATCTCACTTTCACTCTAGTTCTAAGAGACCAAACCCCAGAGTAGTCAAAAATAAGTCTGGCTCAAACTCAGATCCTGCTGCTAGACATATGGTTCCTGCTGCTAAACAAGTTCATTCTGCTGCTCGACCATTTATGACTATTAACCCAAAATAAACAGCTAAGGGCGCAAAAACAACTTTCAAATATGCACCAACAACTGTTCTAAGGCCCATTCAAACAAAAGCAGTGGTCTAAAAACAAGTTTGGAAACCAAAGGGTAGAACTACAAAGTTAGCAGATTCTGCTGCTAAGCGTGTGGTTCATTCTGCTGCTAAGGGAATCAGGGCAAATGCTGTTAAGGCCTCAGCATGTTGGATTCTTAAATCCAATGTTGCATCAACTGTCCTTAAAAGATTGAATTATATTGATGCAAGAGGTAGATCCAAGTCAGTAATGGCTTGGATCCCCAAAAGAAACTAACACTCTTATTTGTGTGCAGGAACATTCATCTGATAAACAAGAAGATCAAGGATTCTCAGATAGTGGATGTTCAAGGCACATGACAGGCAACATGTCTTATCTCTCAGATTTTGAAGCTTTCAATGGAGGATATGTTACCTTTGGAGGGGGTGTTCGTGGCAAAATTTCTGGTAAAGGTACAATCAAAACTGGAAATTTAGATTTTGAAGATGTGTACTATGTAAAAGAGCTAAATTATAATCTTTTTAGTGTTTCACAAATGTGTGACAAAAAGAATAATGTTCTTTTCTGTGAGACTGAATGTCTTTTACTTTCTCCTGATTTTAAGATGCCTGATGAAAGTCAAGTACTTCTTAGAATTCCTAGAAAAGACAATATGTACAGTGTAGACATGAAGAACATTATTCCTAAAAAGAATTTAACTTGTCTTGTTGCAAAGGCCACATTGGATGAATCAATGAAATGGCATAGAAGGCTTGGTCATATTAATTTTAAAACCATAAATAAAATTGTTAAGAATGGTTTGGTAAGAGGTTTACCTCACAAAAGATTTGAAAATGATCAAACATGCATTGCTTGTCTAAAAGGCAAACAACACAAAGCCACTTGTAAGCCCAAGATTTTTAACACTATCAATCAGTCTTTGTTTATGCTACATATGGACTTATTTGGACTTGTTTCAATAATGAGCATTATGCATAAGAGATATTGTCTAGTTATTATTGATGACTATAGTAGATTTACATGGGTTTTCTTTTTAGCCACTAAGGATGAGACATCAAGCATCCTTAAGGACTTCATTACACAGATAGAAAACCAAGTAAGCAAGAAAGTAAAAGTCATTAGATGTGATAATGGGACAGAGTTTAAGAATAGAGTTATGTATGATTTCTGCAAACAAAAAGGTATTAGGAGAGAATTTAGTGTTGCTAGAACTCCACAACAGAATGGAGTAGCTGGAAGAAAGAATAGAACACTAATTGAAGCTGCTAGAACAATGTTAGCTGATTCTAAGCTACCAATAAATTTTTGGGCTGAGGCCGTCAACACTGCTTGCTATGTTCAAAATAGAGTTTTAGTTGTGCAGCCTCACAATAAGACATCATATGAACTTTTTAATGGTAGAACTCCTGCAATAGGATTTCTTAGACCTTTTGGATGTCATGTGACAATACTCAATACCTTAGACCATTTAGGAAAATTCGATGGTAAAGCAGATGAAGGTTTCTTTGTTGGATATTCTATTAATAGCAAAGCATTTAGAGTTTACAACACAAGAAAAGAAATAGTAGAGGAAAACCTACATGTGGAGTTTTTAGAAAACAAATCCAATGTAGAAGGTCAAGGACCAAAATGGCTATTTGATCTAGAGTATCTAACCAATTCAATGAATTATGTGCCTTTTGTTGCAGAAACTAATGATTTTGCAGGTTCTAATACAACAAATGAGGCAGTGTTAGAGAAAGATCAAAATGATGTCATAATGCCAATATGGTCAAGTACAATTGTGGAATCAACTTCAACGACTGATGAATCTTCTTCTAGCAAAACTAAAGAAGGTGTTGAAGATGAAAGCAAAGAATATGGAACTCAGGAACAACAAAATGTTTCTGCTGGTAGTATTTCTGTTGCTGCTGGTAGTGTCTCTGTTTCTGCTGGTGATTCTGCTGCTAAGCTTACTGATTCTGTTGTTCGGCCAAATGACTCTGCTGCTGGCCCTTCAGAAACAAAAGAAGCAGAATTCTCAGATAATGAGGTGGATTTCAACAATCTTCCATCAAATTATCAAGTTCCTTCCACTCCACAAACAAGAATTCACAAAGTCCACTCCCTGGAACATGTGATTGGAGATGTACAATCTGGTGTGAAGACAAGACATCAATTGATGACTTCAGACCAACAAGGGCTTCTTGATGCCCTTTATGCTTCAAAACAGCATGAGCTTTCAAACTCTTGCTTGTTTGTATGTTTTCTCTCACAAGCTGAACCAAAGTCAATTCTTACAGCCCTAGATGATTCAAGCTGGTTAGAGGCTATGCAAGAAGAGCTTCTTCAGTTCAAGATTCAGAAGGTATGGGTGCTAGTTGATTTACCTACAGGTGTGAAGGTAATTGGCACTAGATGGGTTTTTAAGAACAAAAGGGATGAAAGGGGAATAGTGATTAAGAATAAGGCTAGATTAGTAGCCCAAGGGTACACACAAGAAGAAGGAATAGACTATGATGAGGTTTATGCTCCTGTAGCAAGGATTGAGGCAATTAGGCTTTTCTTAGCTTATGCTTCATTTTTAGGCTTCACAGTCTACCAAATGGATGTCAAGAGTGCATTTTTATATGGTAAAATTGAAGAAGAGGTGTATGTTTCACAACCTCCAGGCTTCATTGACCCATTACATACAAACAAAGTGTACAGAGTAGTGAAAGCTCTATATGGCCTTCATCAGGCACCAAGTGCTTGGTATGCAACACTAGCTTCCTACTTATTAGAAAATGGATTTCAAAGAGGAAAGATTTATCAGACACTTTTCATCTAACAGCACAAGAAGGATCTTCTGTTAGTGCAGGTGTATGTGGATGACATTATCTTTGGATCTACTAGGAAAGAGATGTGTTTAGAATTTGAGAAGCTTATGAAAGATAAGTTTTAGATGAGTTCCATGGGGGAACTTACATTCTTTTTGGGTTTGCAAGTTAAGCAATCATCTGAAGGCATATTTATTAATCAAGACAAATATGTTGCAGAGATACTTAGAAAATTTCAATTTGCTGATTCAAAAATAGCAAGCACACCAATGGACTCAGAGAAGCACCTTCTGAAAGATGAAGATGGAGAGAGTGTAGATGTACACACTTACAGATCTATGATAGGCTCTTTGATGTACCTTACATCATCTAGACCTGATATCATGTTCCCTGTTTGTGTTTGTGCAAGATTTCAAGTTACTCCAAAGGTTTCTCATTTAACTGCAGTCAAGAGAATTTTTAGATACCTTAAAGGTCAACCAAGGTTGGGTATATGGTATTCAAAGGAATCTCCTTTTGACTTGGTAGCATATTCGGATAGTGATTATGCTGGTGCTAGCTTGGACAGAAAGTCAACAACTGGAGGATGTCAATTCCTTGGGTATAGGCTTGTCTCATGGCAGTGTAAGAAGCAAACAAGTGTGGCAAATTCAACAACTGAAGCTGAATATATAGCTGCTGCAAGTTGCTCTAGTCAAGTTCTATGGCTTCAAAACCAACTTCTTGATTATGGGTACAATTTCTTAAACACTGTTATTCATATTGATAATAGTAGTACAATTTGTATTATTAAAAATCCAGTGCAACATTCTAAAACAAAACACATTGAAATTAGACATCACTTTATAAGAGACTACAATGAGAAAAGGTTAATTCAAGTTCTTAAAGTTGCTTCAGAACACAACTTTGCAGATCTGCTAACAAAAGCTTTTGATGTTTCAAGGTTTCAGTACTTGGTAGCAAGTATTGGAATGCTTAATCTTTAAATTTTCAATATGATGTGTTTTTGTAAATAAATTTTTGTTGTTGCTGCTGATTTATTTAATACTGCTGTTATTACAAAAGTTTGTGCTGCTAGTACAAATTTAAGATGTGTTATTCATACAGTTGGTCTTATGATTATTCTAATGCAAGACAAGTACTTTGTACTTTGTTCTTTTGGTTTTAGACTAACAATTTCAGGTATGGATATGTGAACACAAAGGAAATTTCAAGTAAAATGGAAGCAACACAATGCTGATATTGGCTGCTGCCATAATAGGTTTATGATGGACTGAGTTTGGGAATTTAAAACTCCTTAAAACTTCTTTCTTGAAATCTAGTTATGATATTTCACATTGAATTGATGACTTAGTTGATCAGATAGTAACTGATGCAACTCACTTTCTATCATTTTATACTTTTAAGTATAATGTGCAAGTCTGAGGACATCTGATAGAAAGAACAGCTAGTAAAAGTGAATCTAACACTTGTGTTAGATGTAACAATTACTATGAGCTGAAAACCCTGTCAAGAAAGCTCTTTGAATGAGTTTATCTGCACACAGGCAGTTATTTATAACTGAAAAATATTGGTTCTCACACAACCAGAGGTTGCTTTAAACCGAAATGTTAATTAAGTGTCTGTTATACACTTGATCCCTTCAAAATGGTTGAAAGTAGTATGATTTTTCAATTCTAAAATCATGAACATACTACTAAGTCAAATGATTTCTTAAACAAGGATTTTCAAGAGATTCACAAAAACCATCCATTGATGGATCATGAATCAAATGTCCACTGATTCACCTCTCATAGGAGTTAACACACCTAGAAGTGATGAGGGCAGTAACTTAAACTCTTAAGGAATTGATGGCTTCATGTACAATATTGTCTGACAACAAGTTCTATATGATGGATCAGATGATAAAGGAAAGATATATTTTGGTACATAGTGAGATCTTCCAAACAAGGGAAGGATAAAATTTTATTTGCTTCAGGGGAGAAAACATCTCAGGGGAGGAAATAAAAGCCAAAGAAAGGAAGAAAAACCAAAGTTATGGAAGGAGAAGACAAGAGCATACAAGATGATGAGGAGGTTGAAAATGACAAGAACATTCCAAAGGAGAAAGTTCTATCTAGGTCAAACGAAGAAAAGTTTCAATTTCACTTCAAAGACATGCTGGTTAGATGATTTCACTTGTTGAAACAAGCATCCAAGATACACAGCATCATTGCCTCTTATAATTCCTCCATCCAAGGAAATTGCACTATCTTTTAGTCCAAGATTGGAGCAATGTGTTGATATTGTTAAAGTCAAAGAACAAAGCAAATGAATTACTGAGAAGATATTTAATCTTGAAGAACAGAAGTGTTTGAAAGATCTTCAATCCATGATTTAATTCAGAAACATGTTTGAAATGGATTCACATGTTTAGGGGAGGATTGTTGGGAATTAAATATTCAAGAAGTTAAATATCGGGTTCTAATCAAAGAAATATTCTAAGTGTGATTCTGCTGCTAGTGCAATTGGTTCCTGCTGTTAATGTTGTTCCTGCTGCTAGAACATTTGATCCTGCTGCTAGTGATAAATGATTCTGCTGCTAGGCTTAGCATTCTGCTGCTGTTGATCCTGCTGCTAATGATACTTGTTCCTGCTGCTAGCGATAACTCGTTGCTGCTGATAGTGAACATTCTGCTGCTGAGTGGATAAGATTGAAAAGATATTTATTGTATTTTGGTCAACAATATACGGTAGATAATATCTTACCCCATGTGCTTAGTTAACAAGTTGTATACATAGATACATGTTGTATCTTATGTACTGACACTCAAGATAAGTTAACCAAGTAAGTCGGCTAAGACTTTAAGCAATATGTAAAGATCTCTTGGACTATAAAAGAGATCTTAGTCAAGTGATATTAAGTGTAGGTGTGTCCATGCATATGTGTTATTACAAGAACTCATATAACTGTTAGATAAGAACAAACACAAGAATATCATAAGTTAGAAAAACTTAAGATTCAAGGTTGTAACCCTAGTGATATTTCAAGATCACTCGTATTATTATCTTTAATAATATTGAATCGTTTGGTGATAATCTTTATGTGTTCATTGCTAACTAACAAACATAACAATTCCATTTCCATAACATACACAACCTTATAAGTTTGGTTGAGTGAATTCCGCGCACTTAATCATTTTAACACAACATATCATACACACAAAGTCACAAGGTTTAACCACCTTAACCGTGTGTCCAGGTTCCTAGCAAATTTCAACCTTAACAACAACTCCAACAAACTCAAATCTACTCGTAAAAATACCAACGAACCCAAATCTCTCAACAACAATACCAACAGACCAAATAACCCCCATAACCCCAACAATCGAAAGCCCCGAGGCCGTCGTCACCTAAGTAACGTGGCAAAGGCGATGGCAATAAAACCTCGCGAACGAGAAAAGAAAACCGAAAAAATTGGTAATTATGATTGAACGGATAGATTAAAATAATATTAAAGTTATTCCGTTACAATAATTGCAATCAAGTTAACATATATAAAAGATTAACAAAATTGTTTGTTCGACGTTAGGTTATAATCACATTAATCAATTTTCACACATAAATGTTTAGTAAATGTTAAACATTAGAAGAAAAAAATCGTTATGCAATAAAAGTAATGCAATAATATAATCAATAATTATACAATTATTTAAATATTTAGCTAAAAACATTCATGTATTTTATACACGGTTCGGTTCGGTTAACCGCGAATATCTAAAAATAAAATCGAAATCGAATCGTGATAAGCGAATTTTTTCGGTTTTGATTTTTTCGGTATCGGACTGAGCGGTTCGACTCGATTTCTCAATTTCTCGGGTTTTTTTGAACACCCCTGCATTGAACAGCCAAATAGGGGAAAATTTAACTTACTGGAATTGTTGTGTGCATCGTGTTTTATAAATTATAATCTTGCATCTTACGAATTAGATACTATATATCTTTTACAACTTAACGTACCACAGCTGTAACTTCTTTGTAGCTTATTCAAAGGTGGTAGATACGGAGTATACAATTGTTGCATGGTAAGCGTCATTGTTTTTTCAACTTTTTTCATATTCTGCAAACATTGTATACAAGTATTTTCGTTGCGTTTCTTAACATGGGATGTTGGTAGTGCCGTTGGTTGGAGCTTGGCTATTTTGGGCTACTAGATGCGGGTTCAAACTTCCGCCCAACCACATCCTTCTTTAAATTGTAACTTTAAAAAATAAATTAAAAAATATATATATATAAAAATAAAAATAAAAAAATCCTTTTTAACAATTATAACTTTGCAACAATTATAAAATAAGTAAATCAGATTAAAAGGAATTAAACTTTTGTCAAATTCAACTATTAGATAGTCAGTTTCATACTTTCATGTACATAAAACTTTTGAATTTCTTCGGGAATCTGTGGTGTAAACGTTTCTAGTAGATCTTGGATCCAAATATTTAGAGTTAACTACATTTTTTGTCCTTGTGGTTGTACCAATATTTCACTTTTGGTCCAAAATTCAAAAAATGATTGATTTTAGTCCAAAAGTACACGTGGCTTGCAATTTTGGTCCAAATATTAACAATTCCGTCAAAACGTGTGTCATGTGAGAAACACGTGACTTATTCATTATTTTATTATAAGTTCATAAGGGTATGTTGGTCCTTTTACGGTTCCCGCGAATTGAAAGTGGGTATATTACCCTGAAAACGATTGATTTCACATATGATCCTCATACTTCACACGATCAAAATCTTCCCAAAAAAAAAGCCCTAATCGAGAAGAACCCTAAATGTTGCTTTGTCAATGGGTATTGAGACCTGTTGGTCGTACATTTGATCCCTACAAAGTCTACAGTAAGTTACTTATGTTATTGTAATTTAGGGTTGATGGTTGTATTGGGGGTTTAATGGTTTGTACAAATTTGTCAATGTTGGGAGTTTTAAATCATCTTTTTTGTTGCAACAGGTCAATTTCCAACTATTTTCTCCCTAGAAATACACCATGGTGGTTACTTTACTAGGTCACCAAAGTGTGTCTACAATGATGGAAAGGTAAGTTGGTTTGATCAAATTGATGCAGATGGGTTTTCAATTGTTGAAGTAAAAAGTATGTTAGCAGGCTTAGGTTATGTCAATCACAATATGCAATATTGCTATAAAATTCCAAATGGCAATTTAGATACTGGTCTTTATATGTTACACAATGACAGTGATGTTTTGGGGTTGATAAAGCATGTTGATAAGTGTAAACTCATTGAGTTGTATGTTATGCACCCTGTTGACCTTCCTAAAGTACCTGGCCCAAATGAGGTTCCTAACTTAGAAGATGACTTTGATCCATTCTTTTGTGACCTAGACCCTGAAAATGGAGAGTCAAGTGCTAGGCCTAAGCAAACTGACCCAAATGATAATCCCAGTGTTAGTGAACCAAACAATGCAGATAGTGTAGTTAGTGATCATAGTAAACAGAGTGATGGTACTGAGGAGAGTTCTGATAGTTATGATAGTGATGACAGTGAAGATAGCGATTTTGATATGGAGGGGGAAAATAGTATTGGTGATTTTGAGGTTGATATGGAAGATTTTAAGAAGCACACTGATGCTAATGTTGAGTGGGTAGGATGTAATGAGGCCCAAGATGAAACAGTTGAACAAAATGAACCATGTTTAGAAGAAGAAGACTTGGAAGCTTTTGGAAGTGGCACTGATTCAGATGATCCAGAGTGTAATAGGAAAAGAGCCTTAAAAAAGTTAGCAAATCAACACAAACCTGTAGATGGGAAGTTCTATAGTGACAACTTTTTTGTTGGGCAAACTTTTGGTAACAAAGGTTTGATAAAGGAGATGGTTACAAGAATTTCAGTTGAATCAAGAAGGGATATATACTTGAAAAAGAATGATAAAACCAAGGTAAGGGCAGAGTGTAGAGGGATTGTACCTGTTTTTAGTGAATCTCAGTTTGGGCCTAGTGGGCCAACTGGATCACAGGTTGAGAAGCCCAAGAAGGTTAAGAAAAAAAAGACACCATGTGCTAGGGCTAGTGGATCACAGATTGAAAACCCTAATGTCAATGTTATAGATACTCAATCTTGTCCATGGCTGCTACATTGTTCAAAATCAAAGGAAGAAACTTGGTATGTGAAGATCTTTGAAGATAACCATACTTTTTTACAAACAAGAAATGTGAGAAAGTGTACAGCTCAGTTTCTTTCCAAAGTAGTAGAAGAATCAATAAAACCAAACCCCAAGATACCTTTAGCTGCTTTGAAAGATCAAATACAAAAGAAATATGAATTAGGTGTTTCAAGTGCAAAAGTTTTTAGGGCAAAACAAATGGCACAAGATAGGGTTGAAGGGGATTACATCCAGCAGTATGCTAGGTTAAGAGACTATGCCTTAGAATTGCAAGCACAAAATCCAGACACAACTATAAAGATTGATGTGGATAGAAACTGTGCACCAGGTAGTCCAACAAGGCAATTCAGAAGAATCTATGTATGCTTGGGAGGTTTAAAAGGTGGATTTAAAGCTGGAAAGAGAGATCTCTTGGGTTTTGATGGTTGTTTCATGTCTGGACCATATCCAGGACAGATATTGACTGCAGTGGGAGTTGATCCAAATAATGGGATATATCCCTTGGCTTATGCAGTGGTTGAGTCTGAAAACAAAGCAGCTTGGAAGTGGTTTCTAGACTGCCTAGGAGATGACTTGGAGCTATTCAAGAATTCAAATTTCACTTTTGTGACAGATAGACAAAAGGTACTTACTAAATGATTTTCAATGCATTTATTTTGTTATTCATGCACTGCACCTATTATAATTTCATTGTATTTGAACTTGTGTGTCAGGGTCTTATACCTGCCCTGCAAGAAATGTTCCCAGCAGCTGAGCATAGATATTGTTTGAAACATATCTATGACAATATGAAATTAGAATGGAGGGGGAAACAATTTAAAGAAGTGTTGTGGAGGTGTGCAACATCACCTACTGTGCAGTTGTTTGAAAAAAACATGGATGAAATTAGAAGAACTAATAAGGAACTTTATGATTGGCTGAAATGGATTCCACCTCAACATTGGAGCAGGTCTCATTTCTCTGGTAAGAATATTAATGCTAATTAATGTTAGACAATTATGTTGGTATTGTTATCTAATGTGTTGTCAATGATTTTGTCAATATAGGAAGACCAAAGTGTGATGTTCTGTTGAACAATATGTGTGAGGTTCTCAACAGACAACTATTAGATGGCAAGGATAAGCCCATCATCACTTGCCTAGAATTCATTAGACACTATCTTATGAAAAGGATAGTCATTGTGCAACAAAAGATCAGCAAGAGTGATGGACCTCTTACACCTAATGCCAAAAAGATGTTCAATTTCATTAAAAGGAATGTTGCTGATGTCATTGTTACATGGAATGGAGGAGATAGATATCAAGCAACTGGTCCTCATGGAGATCAATGTGTTGTGAACATGAATCAGAGGACTTGCTCATGTAAGAAGTGGGAACTCACAGGAATGCCATGCAAGCATGCAGTGGCATGCATCTGGGACATGGCTAGTAATGGGATGGACCCTGGAATACCTGAGACTTGGGTAAGTGAATGTTATTGGTTGTCTACTTGGCAAGAGATGTATAGGTTCAAGGTAAATCCAACTAGGGGACCAGATATGTGGGAAAAGTCATCAAGCCCAATCACAATAACACCACCAGACTATCACCCACCTGTTGGTAGACCACCAAAAAAGAGGAGGAAAAGTGCAGCTGAGATATATGATAACATGGTGAAAAATGGTCAAAGGCTAAGTAGGCAAGGTAAAAGTATAACTTGCAAAAATTGTGGTCAATCAGGTCATAACAAAAGATCATGCAAAGGTCAAAGAGGTCAAAGATTCAAGCCATCACAACCATCTGCAAGTGTTAGACAACCTGCACCAACTCATAGGCCATCTGTTGTTAGGCCATCTCCACCTGTTGTTAACCCATCTGCAACAAATGTGAACCCATCTCCATCTGTTGTTAGGCCAGCTGCACCAACAAGGAGATCACCAAGAAAAAGGACTGCAAATGGTTTTTTTAAAGGCTTTGTTATGTAAGTCTGTTATGTTTGACTTTGTTAAGTTAAACAATCTTTTGTAAGACTGTTATGTTTGAATTTCTTATGTTTGACTTTTAAGTTAGTCTTTCATGTGTTATGTAAGGCAGTGTTATGTTATGTAAGACTTGGTAATGTCTATTTGTAAGACTTTGTTATGTTTGACTTTTATTAAGTGTTATTTACTTTTGTTAACTGTGTGTTCATGTTGGAAAATTGGTTATGTTTGACTTTGATAAGTCAAGTATGTAATTTACCAAACCAAAACAGATAACATTTATAATTCATTAAATAAACTGCCATAGCATTAACATCACAAGTACATTATACAGCTGAAAATTAGGTTCACTTATTATACTAGAATGTTGACTTTAAAAAGTCAACATTTTTATTTATGGTCATGCAAACCATCACAAGTACATTACAGCTGCATTACAATAGCAACTTCATTTCATTCATTCATTCAAAGTACTTCATTACACAAAATTCACAACTACATTTGGACTGCCATTAAACAAAAGTCACAACTACATATTGACTGCCATTACAAGTCAACCCAACTAAAATCAAACTAAACCCTAACATCATTTGAAAACATATAAAATGACGACAAATACCCAACTAAAAACTAACATCATTTTCAACCTTCTTATTGTTCCACGATTTTCAGCAACAATAGCTTGTGACTCATTCATGTTGCGTAATAACCCAGGAATGATTTGCACAGCTCGATTACACATTGGTGGATCATACCAATCAATAATCCCATGATTGGAACCCTAATTAAAGCATATTTCAAAATTAGGTCAAAATCAAAATTGGGGAAAATATAAATTCATTGCTTACCCTTTTAGCACAACAGTAGAAACGTCTTCCTGGATTAAATTGTGTCCATGAAGTTTTTATAACCGCTGGTGAGCCACAGCGAGGGCAACGAACCATGTTTGGGTTTTTTTTTCGTCTCAAAAAATGGGGGAGGTGAGTAGCAAAGTGGGTGGGTTTGTATTTATTATAAAAGGGGAATAAATTTATTAGTAGAAAGACACTTATGCCCTCACGTGAGTGGAACATGTAAAAGCCAACGGTTATATTGACGGAGACGTTAATATTTGGACCAAAATTGCAAGCCACGTGTACTTTTGGACTAAAATCAATCATTTTTTGAATTTTGGACCAAAAGTGAAATATTGGTACAACCACAAGGTCACAAAATGTGGTTTAACATTTCCATAACATACACAACCTTCTAAGTTTAGTTGAGTGAATTCCGCGCACTTAATCATTTTAACATAACATATCATACACACAAAGTCACAAGGTTTAACCACCTTAACCGTGTGTCCAGGTTCCTAGCAAATTTCAACCTTAACAACAACTCCAACAAACTCAAATCTACCCGTAAAAATACCAACGAACCCAAATCTCTCAACAACAATACCAACAGACCAAATAACCTCCATAACCCCAACAATCGAAAGCCGCGAGGCCGTCGTCACCTAAGTAACGTGGCAAAGGCGATGGCAATAAAACCTCGCGAACGAGAAAAGAAAACCGAAAAAATTGGTAATTATGATTGAACGGATAGATTAAAATAATATTAAAGTTATTCCGTTACAATAATTGCAATCAAGTTAACATATATAAAAGATTAACAAAATTGTTTGTTCGACGTTAGGTTATAATCACATTAATCAATTTTCACACATAAATGTTTAGTAAATGTTAAACATTAGAAGAAAAAAATCGTTATGCAATAAAAGTAATGCAATAATATAATCAATAATTATACAATTATTTAAATATTTAGCTAAAAACATTCATGTATTTTATACACGGTTCGGTTCGGTTAACCGCGAATATCTAAAAATAAAATCGAAATCGAATCGTGATAAGCGAATTTTTTCGGTTTTGATTTTTTCGGTATCGGACTGAGCGGTTCGACTCGATTTCTCAATTTCTCGGGTTTTTTTGAACACCCCTGCATTGAACAGCCAAATAGGGGAAAATTTAACTTACTGGAATTGTTGTGTGCATCGTGTTTTATAAATTATAATCTTGCATCTTACGAATTAGATACTATATATCTTTTACAACTTAACGTACCACAGCTGTAACTTCTTTGTAGCTTATTCAAAGGTGGTAGATACGGAGTATACAATTGTTGCATGGTAAGCGTCATTATTTTTTCAACTTTTTTCATATTCTGCAAACATTGTATACAAGTATTTTCGTTGCGTTTCGTAACATGGGATGTTGGTAGTGCCGTTGGTTGGAGCTTGGCTATTTTGGGCTACTAGATGCGGGTTCAAACTTCCGCCCAACCATATCCTTCTTTAAATTGTAACTTTAAAAAATAAATTAAAAATATATATATATATAAAAATAAAAATTAAAAAAAAAAAAAAAAAAAAAAAAAAAAAAAAAAAAAAAAAAAATCCTTTTTAACATTTATAATACTTTGCCAATTATAAAATAAGTAAATCAGATTAAAAGGAATTAAACTTTTGTCAAATTCAACTATTAGATACTCAGTTTCATACTTTCATGTACATAAAACTTTTGAATTTCTTCGGGAATCTGTGGATTAAACGTTTCTAGTAGATCTTGGATCCAAATATTTATGTCTTAACTTGACAGTTGGAGTTTGTTTCATATCCGAAAGTATATAATAGGAATGATATAAAAGATTAATTCACACTCTTTTGGACTCTAGTTATTTGTTTTATATTTTAAGGATTGTCAATCAAGTGCCATCGGGTTATTGTTTTATATGTTTAAACAAGAAAACATGATGTTTGTTGATATAAATAATACCTAAAAACGTTATTAATATTTTATAATACTTTTATTTTTTGATAATCACAAAATGTAAAATCATTAAACGAAAGATTATAACGTAAACAAGTATTTAGTTGTAAATATCTATTTTAACAACTTAATCACTTAATGTATGAATAAACAAATGCCTAATGCATTATATGATCAAAGGAACTTTTTCTTAATTACTAGATTTTTTATAAAATGACACAAACATTCTATATCTTTTACAAAATCATTTTTGGAAATTAAAGGAAAATGTTTAATCCATAATAAATTTATTAATTCAAATTTTCAACCAAAAATGGCAAAAATGTTCCAGAAAAACCTTCCCCACAAAAAGACAAAGCTGGGCAACGGATATAAGGGGCGGCCCCCTTAATTATTAAGGGGACCGGCCCCCTATTTAAGGGGACCGCCCACGCTCCTCTAGCCCCCAGCTTTGCCTATAAATACTGGTTTATTCCTAGACTTTTTCCTCACCTTTTGCACCCCAAACCTTCTGTTCTAAATCTCTTCTTTTATCTTTCTAAATCCTTTCCAAATCCTTTGATCATATATTCTTAAGCATTGGTTCCTAAGTGATCCAAGCTTCTACCATCCAAGTGCAAAAGAAGAATACTTCTATCAATCAAGACTAGAAGTATTACAACTTAGTATCATCTTGTTACCTAAGTTGTTAGTTTAGTAAACTTTGTAAATCATTCATTCATTTGTGTATAAGGTGTGTACTAGATAGGTTTGAACATAAAGTGGTTAGATTAGTTTAGTGTGTAAGAAGTATAGTAAAGGTGTGAAGAAGCAAATGTGTGAAGAAGTAGAGGCGTGAAGAAGTAGTATTAGGAAGTGAAGAAGTAGTGTATAGTTGTGAATTAGATTGTAGTTGTGAAGAAATAGTAGTGTTGTGAAGAAGAAGTAGAGTAGAAGTTGTGAAGTAGTTGTGGTGTGTAGTAGTCGTGAGAAGTCGTGAAGAAGTTGTGAAGCCGTAGTGAAGTTGTGAAGAAGTCGTGAAGAAGTTGTGATTGAAGTTGTGAGATTGGTTCTAGCTACGATTAGAACTCGACATTTAGCTTTGTGTCGTAAAATTGGTGTAAGCGAAAGTTGTGTAAGGTTTTCTCCGCCATAAGGGAGCTTGTTGACATAGTGAAGAAAACTCTCGAGTTAGGTGCTCGAGGAGTGGAGTAGGGCAAGGAAGGTGTCCTTGTAGCCGAACCACTATAAATCCTTTGTCTCGCGGTTCGATCTTTCCATCTCTATCTTTCATTTCATTTCATTACTTTACTTGCATTGTTAATTTAGATTTACTTATATTTGTTCATATTGTTCAAGAGTTGAGTTCACATAAATTCGAACCTAAGTTTTTAAAAGTAAACAAAGTTTTTATAATAAATTAAAAAGACATAAAACTATTCAACCCCCCCTTCTAGTTTTCCACAATTGGTATCAAGAGCCACGTCAAACAAGATTTTTAAAATATATTGTATTTTAAAACTTGAATCGATCTATGGAATCGGAAAAATATTTAGAAGGGCAATCTATGCAAAGACCACCGCTATTTGAAAGTGATGGTTTTCTTTATTGGAAAAATAGATTCGAAACTTATGTGAAATCAAAAGATCTTGATCTTTGGCATGTTATTACCTATGGTGATTTTCCCCCTATTCAAAATAATCCTTTAACTAAAATAGATGAAATTGTACTTTTTGAAAAACAAAATGATGATTTGAAAAAGAAACTAGCAAAAAATAATGAGGCTAAAATGGTAATTTATAATGCATTACCACGCAAAGAATATGAACGAATTTTTATGTGTCAAACCGCAAAAGAAATTTGGGATTCTTTATTAATCACTCACCAAGGTAATAGTCAAGTCAAAGACAACAAAATAGATCTAAGACAACAAAATAGATCTTCTTGTTCAACTATATGAACAATTTACAATTCCTGAAGAGGAATCTATTGATAATGCATTTGCTAAATTTAACACTATTATCACAAGTTTAAAAGCACTTGATGAGACTTTTTCTAGCAAAAATTGTATAAGGAAATTTCTTAGGGCATTACATCCAAAATGGCGCGCGAAGGTCACGGCTATTGAAGAATCGAAGAACTTGATGACGTTATCGCTTGATGAACTTATAGGCAACTTGAAGGTCCATGAAGAAATTATAAAGAGAGACTCGGAAATGGTCAAGAGCAAGAAAGATCAAATCAAATCTCTTGCGCTAAAAGCCAAAAAGGAACTTAGTGATGATGACGATTCAAGTGACTATAGTGAAGACGAAGAATATGCAATGGCCGTAAGAGAGTTCAAGAAATTTTTCAAGAGACGAGGAAGATTCACAAGACAACCACGAGATGAAAGAAGATCGCTTCAAAGAAATAGGAATGATAACTACGGGAAAAGAAAGTGCTTTAGATGTGGAAGCCCAAACCATCTCATTGGCGAATGTCCAAAGCCACCGGGTTATGATTACCAAGGCGCCATTGTTAGTGGAGCTTGGAGTGATAGCGATGAAGATGAGAAAGAAACCACAAAGGAGGAGAAGTGTCTTATGGCTAAGACATCAAGTGAGGTACATTCCGAAACCGAATACTTTAGTGATGAAAATTTATCATTAGACGAAAAAGACTTAGATAGTGAATATAATAGATTATGCAAATTAGGTCAAAAAGTAATGACTAAAAACAAATCACTAAAACGCATAAATAACCAATTAGAAAACGAAATACTTGAATTAAAAATTAAACTACACCATTTAGAAAAGGGTAAAGAAGTTTTTGTAGAGTGTAGAACATGTCAAGATTTTAAAAATGAAAACGAAAAACTTAAGGAAAAAATTTACAAACTCAACAAATTTGAAAATAGTAGTAATTCATTTAAGAAAATAATTAGTGTCCAAAGAATATCTGGAGATAAAACTGGTTTAGGATTCAATTCAACGGAAGCTTCAACTAGTGAAACTAAAAATGTAAAATTTGAATGTGAATCTAGTAAACAAAATAATTTAGAGTCAAAACCTAAATACATAATTTTAAAAAATAGAAAAATACCCATTGCTAGCAATAAGGAAGTAAAAAGCCTTTACAAACCATCTTTAAAAACCGAAGTAGAATCTTCTAAACCGAAATTAAGGTCAAAAACACCTCCCCTAAGAAGACCAAATAGTCCTCACCCTAGGCCTAAAACTCCTCAACCTAGAAGAAACCAAAATAAACAAAACCTCCATAATAATAGTCACCCAATGTGGAATTATTCAAATCCACTAAGTTTCAATCTTTGGGGAATACTTCCACCATATATGCATCCTAGTCAATTGCAAACCATGTTTGGTTCAAAAAACTATGGACCAATTAGACAATGGGCACCAAGTGGCTAAATTGTCAACTCATCGGGAAATTCGGTATCGCATCTATGATTGGCTTCTATAAGTCAATATAACACCTTGAAGTATTTGAAGAATATCTACTGAAGACTAAAAGGTGCGCTTTTTTTTAAGCTCATTGTTATAATATATGCTTAGATTAACGACTAGTTATTTCATGCCTATTTAGCTCATAATGCCTAGTTATATATATATATATATATATATATATATATATATATATATATATATATATATATATATATATATATATATATATATATATATATATATATATATATATATATATATATATATATATATACTAGACTTCAAAGCCCGCCCGATGGGCGGGCATGACTTGTAATTATAATTTGGATGGTTTTAGTTATTCTAAAATTATTTTTAAGGACGTTTGTTTTATTGTATTTTTTAATATCATAATTATAAGATGCTAGATGGTGTCAGTTAGTGGGAAATTATTTTTAAGGACGGGTAATTTTTTTTTTATTTATTATTATGGTATTAGTTTACATGTGAATTGTTTTTTACAAAGTTATTTATAATTAATTTTGATAGTGTTAGTTGACGCAACTTGTAATCATAATTGTTTTGTATTAGTAATCGATATTTGATTTCTTTATGAAAATACATTTTTGTATCCTAATAACATTTGAATATGGTTTGATGTATACATTTTTAATTTTTATGTTTTTTTTTTTTTTAAATATATATTTTATAATCAATATAGTGTATCTTAATCATTACTACTCAAAGTTTATAATGAATCTATACATGGTCTTTTCATATCACTATTTTTAATTTGTTATCTTCAAGATAATAAGCATTATTACAAAATTGAATAGACCAAATTATATTTGATTAGAAAATTGGTATCCGGATAAAGAAAAGGTAAATCTACAATCTTGATCTTATAATTTTAGTTACGATATTTTGATCTTACTTATATGCTTTACTTATTAAGAAACTGCATCCATGAATTGTATTATGTAAGTGTATTTATTAGTAAATAATTTGTTGGTTGTTTATTTATTTATTTATTTATTTTTGTGAATATAATTACAGATGTCGAAGCCCACCCTATGGGCGGGTATTACTTATAAGTATTGTTTACATATTTTACTATAGCAAAAGAAGGCGTGTAAAAAATGGTTAGAAAAGTGGCCAATGAATAAATTAACGGTTAATGAATTTTGAACATCGTAATATACAACGAAAAAAATAAATGTTTTTTATTCAACAATTTAAAGATACAAAGTTGTTTGTAAGAACATGGTATATGATTAAACTCAAATGCAAACTGAACCTTCTTTATACACAACGTTTGTTGTTGATTTTGCATAATTATCATCCTTATTGCAACAGTTAATTTTCAATCATTTTCTCCTCTTGACTCTAGAGACAGCCACTTATTGTTATATTTCCCGCTCGAATGGGCCGGCTAGCTATATGAATATCGTTGCAAAAAAATAAGTTTAGGAAAATAAGTTAAAGAAATACCAATATATTTATTCAATGCATTAAGTACGAAAATAAATAAATGTTCATCCAATATGAGAAAATAAAAATGTGCACATTCATAATTGAAGTTATCAATAAAAGTAAAGTAAAGTAACTCCCAATACCGTCTTCCACGGGTTATGGGTCCCAATACCGTTGCGGTGTATGGGGGAGGTTGAGACGTAGACAGCCTTACCCCTACCTAAGGTAGAGAGGCTGCTTCCGGTTCTACCAAAGGTAGAAAAGGACCTCCGGTCCTTTTGTAGGGAGTGAGGATCGAACCCCTGACCTCTCGGTTGAGAGGCAAGGGGTTTTCCAACTGATCCAACCCTACTTGTTATAATTGAAGTTATCAATATATATGTTATATATGGGGGCTTACAATTAAAACAGCTCCTATCCCACAGGACGCATCTTTTTAACACAAGACTGTCACTGGTTATTGTATGTATTTCTTGCAAAAATATAATTGCCAAAAACTTAACAGGTGCTAATGATAATTTGATTATGGCAACTTCTGAGCAGCAAAGACACTATCTCTTACAGACCGCCTTATTGCAGCAAATTATCACATGTTGCATATGGTTACTGATCATTAAAATATCGCAAGCAAACTGAAAAATAACTTACCTCCTCAGGTGAACCAAAACTCAGTAGTTCCTTCTGAATTAAGTCAGCCATAGACTTGACATAACCTTCTCGCTGATACGAAGACCGGATAATAGCAACAGGAATTCTTGACAACATCTTATCCTCACTTTGGTAATATCAGATTATATTTTACATTCCGCTGGATCAGCTCCAGCGCACCAAATATACAGGCCGAAAGCACATATGATCTGTTAAGATAAATGAGTGATTCAAGTTTCATTCAAAATATAATGTCACAAAACGGTAATACCTTATAAGAAACATCATATTTAATTTGGACATTATAAAGAATCTAGTGCTGCATTGATAGCTTGAGCAATAAAGAAGGATTCTTATCCATGAAAAATTGTAGGAATTCAATTTTCATATGTTGGTCCTCGTTAAAATGTGCTGGCTTCATTTTTTTTCTATAATACAATCCAAGCAATAGCATTAAACCAATTGACTTGTTTCAACAGTTGCATATATATCTGAAATTCCACCATGGATGCTTTTCTGTGGTGGCAAACCAATAATTCATCTTCTTCACTGCTCTAACTTGTGGTGGTTAAGTGAGCTACTGGCAAGCTATCTACTCACAACTTGTGTGACGGTAAAGTAACCTAAAGGGCTAAAGACTATTTCTCAACTGTTAAAAAAGTGTACACTTCAGTTTTATTTCTTAGAAAAAGAACTTAACATTGTATTTTTTTTCCTTTTTTTTATGCCGAATCCCATATGAAAAATATCTTCAAAATGAAATTCATTAGAAATTATTAATACCATGTGAGCTGCTTTCAGATGGTGAGCTTCTAACGGGTCTGATTGTAGAGGCATGGGATGATCACTTAAACAAAATTACAACAATGCCTAAGTAATCGGAAGCACAATAATTAAAATCGGATCAGACTGCAGGAAGTATTGACCTATGAACATCGCTATTTCAGATTCGACACATTATAATTCTATTATGACAGGTTATTGTAAACTCGAATAACTGAACCTTTTTCGCCAAAAGCATGAGTAAATAAAGAGCAAAGTACCTTAAGTGAATAGTTGTTGGTAGGAGGAACGAAAACGAAAGCATATGGATGCAGATTTTCCATGTCGTACTCCACATTCGGAGGCTAATCGGACCACCAAACAATCAACGTGCTCTTTTGGCTTCCAGTGGTGGCCTATGGCCATATGTTTGATTAGGGTTGAAACTCGTAAAGACGGATAATATGTAAACAATCGTAGTATCTTCATCTCTCTTCTAACTGGAAGAAAAAAAAAAGTCATTAAAGTGGAATGCGTTAGTGGTACTGTATGAATGCCACATGGTCTTGAATTTACCATTTTAATATGGATAAGTGAAATGAATGACAATATCACAAACCTTGTTTAAGGTTGAATTTTGCTATAATAGCAGTATTTTCTAACTTGACTGGGTACAACTCAAAACGATTGATGTGCTAAAATTAGTAGCTCTAACTTCTCTGGAAAGAGTTACATAAACTCATTTTTACTCTACTGAACCCGAAAGTCTTGAGTAGGACAGTAGGATCATGTTTAAAACTTCAAGCAAATGAATTGACATGTAAATATACTCGTAAAAGAGCCAATAAAGTTAATACTTCAAAAGCAATAGAAAAACTGGATGCTCACTTTAATATGCCTATCGACTGGACTTATATGAACATTCTCCAGTCTCAGCTCTGTATGGGCGAGTCCATGACTGTGTAAGTAATTCACCTGAGGTAAAAAACAAACATAAGCATTCAATATCCTTCCGATGCCTTGAGCATAGTATAACTGTATTTATGTTTGTGTGCGCGCACACACAGATGCTAACACAGAAAGTAACAGATACAACATATACTCCAATCAGTAGATCTCGCATCACAAGTCGGGTAACACGCAGCTGGCGAGTAACAGCAGGACCACCAACTGTATCATCTCCCACCCTTCTCAATGTTTTCTTATAAACCTGTGATGAAGAAAAGTAAACCGATCATTAGAGGAGATTGTCAATAAAAAAGGATATTAGGGTTTTGAGAAAGAGTATATTATGAATGAACTGCTAAGTTGTAGGGATTAAGATTGACATTGCATGCCTATATCATTTTTTATTTGCAAACTATAAAACAAATGTTGTTAATATTTTGTTGTTCCATTTAATCTTTTAGTTAATATCTTATACTTGGCTTTTTAACCCGTTATCAACAACATATAACCTGAATTGACCCATTCCAGTATAGATGGTTTGAAATGCCATCTTGAAATGTAATAAAACTATACGTACCAGTACGGGATGTAATTCCCGAGTAACATATGTTTAAATCTCAAGATTCACTTTAATGTGATATATTTTTATATTTTACAGGTTCAATGTTATATCTCTTGCAGAAAGGAACCCGTTTCTTAGCAAACTCACATGTTTCGGATAAAGATTCAAATGACAACATAACAGCTCCATCATCAGAAACATAGCATGAAACTTTGTCAACTGGATAGTCAACTGCACACTTGTTTCAACCCATATTCCCAAATCACTTCTTCCGACACAATCTGCAATGAAACCAATATTCCATCATCAATCCCACTGTAGTTCGCATTTTTTTAGCTGCATCAATCACACAAACATACTTAAATTATTTCAAGCCATAACCAAAACTAAATAGGTTACTGGAAATTTTTAATAAAAGGTGAATCTCATTTAAAAAACATTTATAAACATGAATAAATCAAAATCCTCTCCAGCAATTAACATGAAGCCGAATGAGCAACTTCACGTATATTGAGCGACATGTGATTATTTGGCATTGCGTTTTGAAAGTGACTGATCTAACAATATTCCAACAGCAATCACCACATATAACAAACTTACTATGTCACAAGGTCAGAAAGCAAACTCACCGACCGAAAATTGTGAAAACTTCACAGGCAATATAACAACGTAGACGGTCCGGGCTGTTTGGACAGATTCAGTCTAAGGGGTTGTTTGGACATATTCGGTTTAAAGGGCTGTTTGGACACATGTAAATCAATGTGGAGGGTGATGAATTTGTAGCTTTAATAATAAGTACCTGTTCCAGTTGCAGCTTTGTTCTGCTGTTCGGAGCTTGATCTGCTGATAAATGCATAAAAAACATACCAGTAGTAACATGCTTCTTTTCTCCACCAGAGATACCTCTTATCATTTGATGGCCGAATATAGCATCAGTACACGTTTCCATTCCGTTAAACATCACAATAAGGAGAGCAAAGAAAAGACACCCAAAAAACTTTCCTCCATTTTCCAAACTTCCCACATGCATTTCAGTCCTAAAGAACACCGCCATGGCTACCAATGACATAAACATTAACTGAGTTGTACACATGTATCCAAGCGAAAGGGTCAAACCAACGCACGCTATATGTCTGAAGTACCTTGGCAGCGCGTATGCAAATGGCTATTACCGCCACTGGTATATGAAAACAGTTGTTCTGCTTGTCTAGCTGTAAAGCCCAATGAACAATTAATAAGTATATGGAAACCGTAAATATAGAATGTCAAAAACCATGAAACACACAATACACGCACAACAGTACCTCGCATATTTCATGGCGTGGTAGTGGCCCTACGCCTTTGTGACTCTAGCAATGCAAAAGTATCACACGTAGCTCGTGATGGCTGTTGCAAAGCTGCATCGCAAACAACAGAGCGAGCAGCCGTGTCAGTAGTAAAAGCATCATGATTTTCCAAACTCGTATGGTCAGAATCCAGCGCATTGATGCTACAATCAGTTTCTACAAAAGATATACAAAACAGGAATTTAGCATACAAATATTGAAGACTAACAAATGGTAAATTGAAACTACCAACCCGTTGGGAAATTGTGAAAGGCGACTGAAGGAATCACAGTGGCGACAGTCTGAGCGCGTTCCACAGACACGTCGTCTCTGATGTTCTGTAATGGAAATCTATCATACTCCAGTGGTTCCACACGAACAATACCTCTAACAAAATCAAGAATCGTAACCCCAGTGGTAGTGTCATGAGTAGCTTTATAAAACATTACATTCATTTACTATGTTGTAGCTTAAAATTGGTAAAACCTTACACAAACACATACATAAAGATAAGAAGTTACCGATAAAATAAGGGCATTTAAATGGATTATCAGGAGCTTCTTTCAGACAGCGAGGCATCGTACTCTCCACACTGCGTTTTAAAATAATTAACGTAGATCAATTAGTCTAAATAGATAAAGCTCAAACGAAATCAGAATGTGTCACCTGTGGTGATGAAAGTAGCCTGGCCAGTTGATCCCGCACGACCTGTCCAAATTTAAAATCTCACTGCAATCAAAACCCAAATAAGCAAATATTGTCGTTCTGTTTATATACATGCAAAATAGAAGTCGCAGGAAAGGTTAAATACCTGAGAACGATCAAGGTTTTTATTAAAAGGAGTGAAGGGAACATCCTTTTTCACGACTGTTGGAGATCATTCTCCAAATAATTCAGGAACCAAATCTGCAGTAGATAAAAATACATAAAGCAGCTGACCTATTTGTATATAAGTTGGTCGAAATCGACACAACCAAATCAACCAAATTAACACATCCAACTGGACTCTAACTACAGAACCTGTCGTGCAATATCTATCTATAAATGCACAATAAGTTAAATAAGTTTGTTGTACCTCCAATTCAAGATCACTTTTCGGCCAAAGCCACCTCTTTCTCCGATGGCTGTAATGTCACACGAAGCACATGATTTATTAACCTCATCACGAATTATCCGCATTGCATTTGTGCAATCACTTGCACATCATACATCATTAATACCTTCAGAATGAACAATAGAGATTTCATAAAAATAAATCGTATCAAGTGTTAATCGTATGATACGTTAGAAAGGAGGGAGAAGAAATCGTTGTCTAAACTGATCATTTTCACACAATTCTTTTTGATCGGAGTATTTTACAAATATTTAATCTGACATAATAATTCAATTTCAAAAATATAATTAGAAGGTTTTACACGGTTGAAATACACTTAAGAAAATGGTGACCTGTTTCTTTTAAGCAATTGTCGGATTTGAAAGTTTAGTTATTTTTTTGAAAAAAAAAAGATCACTACACAGAATTGACAAAGGTGTCATGTTCACTACATTTTTGTGACATTATCCCTACTTTCTAACTAAACTCCTTTCCAGACTCCTTTCCAAACTTCATGGTCGAGTATTAGTCTCACTTTAAGTCTTTTCAAACTTCATGGTATCACCAATCGATAAATTATATCTAAAAATCGATCATATAACTAACCTTCAATGGCAGTACAAACGAATATATACCACCAGTACTAACCTTCAATGGCAGTACTAAGTCGAGATCGTAGCAGTACGAATGAAAAAGACAAACTGGCGACATTCGGCAGTACAAAGGACCCTTGCGTGCACTTTCAATGTTTGAATAGCATGACCCTACCCAGATGTATCGACCCTCTAACCAACACAAAATGACATCCACAACATAATAAAGGCCATTGAGCAAAGAACACCAATCAAGGGTTAATATTAGTTGCAACAGCCGTAACCCTCTCAATAAGAACACCCAACCTTGTAATAGCAATAGTTTTATAGGGCCACAAAAATATATCAGTATATCATTGCTAACACGCATAGTCATGTACCTTGGGGGCAGCCATTGGGTATTCTTCCGGCAAAAATAGCTCCAGTTTGAAGACTCCTAAGAAACAGAAAACCAAACAGTGAATCGCATATTACTATGAAGCAAATTAATTTTGATTGCAAATGTTTGTTAACAGTACAAATAGCCGGCATCAGAATACTGCTTTCGTTGAGTGTGTGTGCAATGTTATATCAGATGGATCCATTTAGTATAAGTTTATGCTAAAGACCAGAAGTGTTACCATCACTGTATATTAGCTCCAGTCAATTTGAATTCAGTGAATACATATACTTAAATGCAAAAGTAAGGATAAATGTTGTGTTTTAATATAAAAACAAAACTCACCTGTAGTTGTTAGGGTTTGTTTGTGGTGGCAGGTGGTGATTTTAAGGTATGATGAATTAAAATTAGGGTTTAAGGGATATAGGGTTGGTGAAGATTAACGTTTCAAAAATATAGGGTCGGTGATTTTGAGGTGTGATGAATTGACATTGGGCTTTATCATTTTTGATTTGCAAAGTGTAAAACAAATGTTGTGATGATCCAGTGGTTGAGATGTTGTGTTACTCTTTGAAACAGCCTAGTTCGAACTCTATTAGCATCTGTTTTTAAAAGTTTAATCCGATTTTTATTAATGGAAAAGGCTTGCTTGTGTGGCATTAAATTGATTATGTGGCATTGAGGTGGCATTAAATTGATTATGTGGCATTGAGGTGGCATTTATGTGACATTATCTACGTGTAACGCCTCCTGTTATATATAATGTAGATATATATATATATATATATATATATATATATATATATATATATATATAATATATATATATACACATAATAGCTTATATGAATCTACTTATAACCTAGAATCACTTGTTTTTTTTTCCTTTGGCCCTCTTAAGCTATAACGTTTAAAATGAAAATCTTTTATGTCCACTATTAGAAAACTCATGGTGATGAAGTGAAATGAGTTAAGTGGATTAATCATTAACATAGAAGTAAGATTAGATTTATTGCGTTAGAAAACTATGGATGAAACAAGCTCTCGTAGACTATGGCATCAAGTTAGATAAGTATGCGACAACAAAGGAGCTATAGATGTTAGGTTATACCCCTTTCAACACTCTCGCATCAAACATATAGAATTTCATCATCATTTCCTTATGACCATATGATATGTAGAAAAGGGTAGCATGTGACAATGGCCTTAACCAATTTTCTTGAGCATGAGATCTTTAACAACCATTTTTTTTCATCTAGGATTAATGGTATTTGTTGTCAAAAATCTAGTATCTTTAAAAATATACAGAAACTTCACATTTTGGAAAAATGATTTTTTTATGGCTATTTCACTTTTCTATTAACATGTTTTACTATCTCATTTTTCTTCTTAATCTATGACCATAATTATGTTTCGATTAAAGTCAAAGATTGAGAATTTTTTTTTTCTCATACCCATTCTTCATAAACACATTTTGAAATAAAACCCAATCTATTTTATTCAAATAACTTTCACATCTACATAAAAACCCACTTTCAAACATTGTTGTAATGCTAAAAACATTTCTTTAAATCATGCATGGTGATCTCATATTTGTCATCTATATTTATGTACATGACATTTATAATTGAACTAAGTCAAATCAAGCGGACCATGGTTTGTTTATTAAGATTTTGTTTGTAACAAGTCTAGAAGTCCATGCTATCTTAAGTTCCCATTTATTGCACATAGGCACACATTAGGATCCATCAAATAGTTCATTAATCTTTCCACTTACATATAATTAAGAAAATACTTGGTGTAGTGTATTGTTTCCTAGTCCATATATATTACTTGCTTAATGAGTATGTTTACATGCTAGATGAAATTACTTGTTTGCTTAATCTCTTTAATTAACATGTTTTGCATAAATATCTATTACATGCTTAATTGCCTCAAAGAGTTGGACTTGCTTGAAACTAAACTCAAAAACACAACCCTTTCTACAATTTTCTGCCAAAAACCCATTTCCAGTAATCTGGGAACCAACAGATGGGCGGCCCCCTTAATATTTAAGGGGACCGGCCCCTATTTAAGGGGACCGGCCATCTGATGGTCGAAGGTGCTGTTTCCTTTTCTATTTTTTAGCCCATTTCATCCTAAACTTCCCAAAATTCACAAACATATCTTATTCCAATCCATCCAACAAATTTTATCCATTCCTTAATCCCATCAATCCTACACTATAAACACTTCCATTCCTCATAATCTTCCATCATCTCATCATGCCATCTCCCATCAAACCAAAGCCAAAAACCTCAAGGTTAGCAAGGATGACCGAAAAACCCGTTTGGAGAAGAAAACCTAACCCCCGAAACAAGTCCATCTCAACAAATGATGTGGCTAAACAAACAACACCTCCACCCACATTTGTTCCCAACTATACTCCCAATCCTCAAGCTCATTCCAATGAACCCTTTCACAAACCTCATCATAATAACCAACCATCCATCTTTACTCCCAAAAATACACCTTCATCTTCATCCATTAATGATTACCCAAACTCAAAAATGTCTCCACCACCAAAAGTATCACCACCACTTCCTACCAACTCACATGCTACTTCTATGTTGCATATCCAAACATCCATCCAAAATAACAACCACACTCCACCATCATCACCTTCTTCCGAACACTTGAAGTATAAAAACAACAACCATGAGCTTAGTGCTCCTCTTGCCTTACACCTTGCTCAACTCAAGTTGGATCAACTCCCTTCTAGCTCTTCTTCATCACAAACTAACCTCAACCTCCACCTTCGTTCCAAACTACACATCTCAACCTTAAACTAACATCATTGAAACCTTTCAAAACCCTCATCATATTGGTCAAACATCCAACTTTACTTCCAACTACACACCCCAATTTCATCCACTTCCACCAAATGACCAAATCCACATTCCCACGGAAAAGGAAAAGTTCCGTGAAGAGATAAACCAAATCCATGACCGTAGTGATCTCCTTGCTATGCACCTTGCACAACGCAACAAGGGCCAACCTCCATCCTCCATCCTCACCCTACTCAAATTGCTTACCTCACCCCCACAACTTGAATCAAGTTGATAATCATGTCAACTATTGTCCTTGTCGTATCCTTCTCCAAAAATAAATCATTGCCTTAAATGAACATTTCACTTGGATTAAGTATCTTATCACTAGATCTCATCCAACACCTCCACTCCAAACTCTAGCACAACACCTCCACTAGCACAACACTCTAACCCTCAATCAACCTACTCCGCTCCAAACTCTCTACCTCTAAACTCTCCACCTCCAAAAATATACCTCTATTAATACAACATTCTTACCCTCACTCAACCAATTCCATCCCAAACACTCTACCATCAACCATCTAAGCATACTATATGCTTATGTTTCTTATTTTCAAGCTTTCGTGTCGCAAGCAAGTCCGAAAGCTCTCTTTGGCAATTTAGGGCCTTTTTCTTGTTATATGTTTCAAGCATACTAAATGTCGTTGCAATGATTATGTGTTTCACATAATCACTTTAAATTAATGAATGTCTTGCTATGTGTTCTTAATATTTGTTTGCCCTGATTGTTGTTTTTATACTCCATATTTTGCTATGTATGCTTGTACTTCTAATATTTTTGCAGCCAAGATTTCAATAGCTCGACTCCTTGGTGCCCTCGAACGAGGGGTAGCACACATCAAGGGGGAGTTCTCGTTCCGACAAATTTCGTAACTTGTCGGCATAACCTTTTTGATTATACAAAAAGGGGGAGAAGTAGATATAAACTCACTAAATACTTGTCTAAAAATTAATTTTTTAGATTTAATGAGTTTAGATTTTGTAATCATCAAAAAGGGGGAAATTGTTGATATAAATAATGCCTAAAAACGTTATTAATATTTTTCGATACCTCTACGTTTTGATAATCACAAAATGTAAAATCATTAAACGAAAGATTATAACGTAAACAAGTATTTAGTTGTAAATATCTATTTTAACAACTTAATCACTTAAGGTATGAATAAACAAATGCCTAATGCATTATATGATCAAAGGAACTTTTTCTTAATCACTAGATTTTTTATAAAATGACACAAACATTCTATATCTTTTACAAAATCATTTTTGGAAATTAAAGGAAAATGTTTAATCCATAATAAATTTATGAATTCAAATTTTCAACCAAAAATGTTTCAGAAAAACCTTCCCCACAAAAAGACAAAGCTGGGCAACGGATATAAGGGGCGGCCCCCTTAATTATCTAGGCGGCCCCTTTAATTATTAAGGGGACCGCCCACGCTCCTCTAGCCCCCAGCTTTGCCTATAAATACTGGTTCATTCCTGGACTTTTTCCTCACCTTTTGCACCCCAAACCTTCTGTTCTAAATCTCTTCTTATATCTTTCTAAATCATTTCCAAATCCTTTGATCATATATTCTTAAGCATTGGTTTCTAAGTGATCCAAGCTTCTACCATCCAAGTGCAAAAGAAGAATACTTCTATCAATCAAGACTAGAAGTATTATAACTTAGTATCATCTTGTTACCTAAGTTGTTAGTTTAGTAAACTTTGTAAATCATTCATTCATTTGTGTATAAGGTGTGTATATTAACTAGATAGGTTTGAACATAAAGTGGTTAGATTAGTTTAGTATGTAAGAAGTATAGTAAAGGTGTGAAGAAGCAAAGGTGTGAAGAAGTAGAGGCGTGAAGAAGTAGTATTAGGAAGTGAAGAAGTAGTGTATAGTTGTGAATTAGATTGTAGTTGTGAAGAAATAGTAGTGTTGTGAAGAAGAAGTAGAGTAGAAGTTGTGAAGTAGTTGTGGTGTGTAGTAGTCGTGAAGAAGTTGTGAAGCCGTAGTGAAGAAGTTGTGAAGAAGTCGTGAAGAAGTTGTGATTGAAGTTGTGAGATTGGTTCTAGCTACGATTAGAACTCGACATTTAGCTTTGTGTCGTAAAATTGGTGTAAGCGAAAGTTGTGTAAGGTTTTCTCCGCCATAAGGGAGCTTGTTGACATAGTGAAGAAAACTCTCGAGTTAGGTGCTCGAGGAGTGGAGTAGGGCAAGGAAGGTGTCCTTGTAGCCGAACCACTATAAATCCTTTGTCTCGCGGTTCGATCTTTCCATCTCTATCTTTCATTTCATTTCATTACTTTACTTGCATTGTTAATTTAGATTTACTTATATTTGTTCATATTGTTCAAGAGTTGAGTTAACATAAATTCGAATCTAAGTTTTTAAAAGTAAACAAAGTTTTTATAATAAATTAAAAAGACGTAAAACTATTCAACCCCCCCCCCCCTTCTAGTTTTCCACAATGTTCATTAAATTAAAAATAACATTTAATTAAAGTAATTTTTTAGTTTGATTAATGTGTATTAAATGCATTTTATAATCGAAAAAGAAAGTTTGTGTTTTATTAATATATTCTAACCAGTGCCATGAGGGTACTCGTTAGACAAACTCTTTATTTTATACCATTTTAATTATGTACCTTTAATGATTTTTTTGCAGTAGACCAAAAGCTTTTTAAAGTTTCTTCTTTTCGAAAAGTGCTTTCATTTGGAATACTCTAAGGGGACGTTTGGTACGGTACGAGTGAATGATAAAGAATGAAAATGCAATGCAAAATGGAATCACAGAGAAAGAGAATAAATCTACAGAAAAGAGATTGATTCATCTGTTTGGTACAATCATAAAATCGACATGAGAAAAACGTTTCTTTTGTTTGTTTGTGTAATACACTGGAATGAGAAAGTGTCTGATTAACCAAATATCCATTTTCAACTAGTGATTATCTAAAACCATTTCTACATTTCATGAGTATTTTATTTTTGGGGTCATCAATTGCAAATGCTATTGAAAGAACGCAACTTGTGCAGGTGATTCCTCTGTTGAACTCCAAAACTCAAATACAACCGTTGGTGCTCTATTAAGGTGGACCTTTAGAGCTCTAGGTGTGGTATCGCCACCACCTCGCCGTTCCAACGTGGCAAACTCGCCACACTTCGCCACTACACCCCCGTTTCTCGCCACCCTTCGCCATTGAAGACCTTGTCGTGCAGACGACGAACCAAGATTCTGATAAAGTGGGACCTAATTGATATATAAACGGTTTGATTTTCTCTTCTTTTTTCTCTTTTTGATTTTTCAAGTGTATGAGTAGTGTGTGTAACTGTCACTTAGGAAGAAGAATTGTCAATTTTTCAAGTGTGTGTGTAAAGTGTGTGTATGTGTGGGTTTTGGGTTGAAGATGGTTTTTCCATTTTTATTTTTGGGTTGAAGATGATGGTATTTTTGTGTGTGTAAGTGTGTGTGGATATGTGTGGAGGATGAAGATGATAACGTTTCGTTTTTTTTTTCTTTTTTTTTATTTATTTATTTTTTAATATATTTTTTATAAAAAATGTTATTTATACTTTTATTTCAATAAAATGAATTTTATTTTATCAGGAGATGTGAAAAAAAAATGTAAGTGGTGGGCTCCAAATGAGTAAGTTGATGTTAGTTTTGATAAGGGGTTGTAAAGGGAGGTTTGTGAAAGTGATATGGCACCCCGTGAGCCCCAAATGAGTAGTTTTGGTATATCACCACACGTATGGCTCTTATCACGTCAACATAAGACATTTGTACTTAAGATTAAAATCATTTGATGTTTGAAGCATTAAACATTATTTTATAGTTGAGCCTAGCAACAATATTTAGTTGGTAAAACATAATCAGTAGACATTGTTTTTAAGATTTGCCTTATATAAGAGGGATATGAAATGGAGATAGAATTTAGGCTTTGACATTTATCAAACATGTGGCGTGCACCACCACAAAACATGAGTACCCACCGTACCGTTCTTAATTGTAATTGAACTCTATTTGCAAGTCCAACAAATGAGTTTGTGACGCAGTGGCGGAGCTAGAAAAAATTTTGTGAGATGGCCGAAACAAAAAATTTCTCGAAAAAATATTAGATGGGAGGGCCGAGATAAAAAAAAATCATTTTTTAACACAGAAATCGCAAATAAATACACTAATGGGCTTAGGCCTAAGGGGGCCGGGACCCTTCCCGGTCCTCGTTAAGCTCCGTCCATGCTTGTGAGTGCATGCGCATAAACAAATCCAGTATTTAATTGATCATAAACTGGAATAAACATAAAGTCAAAAAACTTGTTTAAAAACAATTAGAAGCGACCAAGAACATTCCACATGTGGATATCAGATTCGATGATAAACTGTTTTATTCCGTGAATAAAATGTTTGATTTTGTAAAATAAAATGTTTGATTTGGTGCAGAAAGCTTGCAATCGCTACACAAAAAATTGGATATGTGGACTTAATATTTTGGTTAAATGTGCATTGCACGTGATCAAATAAATACATACCGTTGTTTTTTTAATGATATCCATTCTCAGTGAAAAATATAGCGGAACAAGTCTTTATACATGGCCTTAGTGAAATGTCTAGAATATAGCTTCCAGAAGCGGCACTAGACTTTTGACATACCTGCATTTAAGCACAAGCAAGATGTTCACGAAGCCATTCTTCCTACTGAGTTTGCATAATAATCAAAGCTACGGTTCAACCAAGCAAATGAAATCCAAATGCAAATTCCGTATGACGGATCTACTTCCTACATCTCATAGCTACAATATTTTTTTTCCCACCCCATAACTACTCGAATAAACAGTCAATTTTGCAGTTTCTCTCAAAGACTGCTGTCTAGGCAGAAATACGAGGAATGTCCATCTATCGTTTTCGATCAAGCTTGCCAATCAACATTGACATAGTGGTATCTAGTGATCCGGCTGCTATTGCATCATGTAGCAGGGCTGTCGTTACAGGATCAAGATAGTAATCACTTCGATCCATCAAGTGTAAAAGCATCGGTACATCGTCATATTGATTGTTCTGTAGATATCCTCTGAGAAGAACACGGTAAGTAGTGTCATTTGGCTCGCAACCACTCTCTTGCATTTCACTAAACAACTTTTTTGCGTCATCCGGAAGACCTTCCTTAAAAAAAGCACGAATCAACACATTATATGTGTAGTTATCAGGTTTCATACCTTTAAGATTTATGGCACTAAAAAGATTCATTGCTACATTAATCTTCTCACATAGGATTGCACCCTCAATAAGGTTAGTGTACACAAAAGGATCTGAGTTTAGCTTGCTATCACCCACCAAAAGAAACAAAGAGAGCGCCTCTTCCAGTTGATGCTTGACACCAAAACGCCGTAGAATTCTATTGTAAGTCCTTTCATTCAGCATTTGACCTTTTACACGCATATCATCAAGAAGTTTGTGTGCATCTCTAAAACGCCCAACGGAGAACAATCTCTCTATCATGGTGTTGAAAAGGGGTTCATTGGGTTTGAAACCTTTTTCACTCATTGCATGATAAATAAGCATGGCCTCGTCCAACAGGTTATGCTTGCAGTAGCCATCTATCAAAGTGTTATAAGTATCAATATGAGGGACGAGATCTCTTTCCAGCATTAAATCATAAAAATACCTTGCTTTTGTCATGTCACCATGCAAACAGTGAGTTTCTACAAGTATAGTGTGTAATAGAAGGCTTGGAACAATATTTCTTTCATGCATCATGTCGAGGACAAGGTGAGCTTGATAGATCTTGCCATGGAGGCAAAAAAATTGAATTAATATGTTGAAGGTTTCATGATCAGGAGAAAAACCTTTATCCAACAATTCTTTCAGCATCATAGAGGCTTCCCGCCATCTACATAAGTTACAAAGACCCATTAACAATGAGTTGTAAGTGATGAGATCCGGTGAGATGCTACCCATTTCATTAAAGAGCGATAGAGCCTTATCAACCCTTTCATTACCCCATTTGACAGTAATAACACGACCGAAATCGCAAAGCCCTCGAATCATTACATTGTACATACGTAAATCCGGTTGACAAAGATTATCTTTGATGAGCTTGTTGAAAAACTCATCTGCTTTACTAATCCTATCTTCAAGGAAGAGGCCATTCAAGAGTTCGGTAAAAGTGTAGACATCATGAATATCAGGACCTGCTCGCTTCAAGTTCCAGCCCAAGGCCGCAAAAGCTTCATTGGTGCGATACAACTTGCAGCAAGAGAAGACTACAGCTTTCATAGTGTGATCATCAACAGAAACACCAAGGGAACATAACTGTTTGAAAATATCAAGTGCAGTAGAATAACGTTTGGCTTTTTTAACAACACCCAAAATCTTATTAAACTCAACAACACTAGGCAGAGGTCGTTTCTGTATCATTTTATTGAACGAATTCAATGCATCATCCAAATTGGTAATTTTTTGAGACACAGATTCATCATGTGAAAGAGAATTGGTGTGAATTTGGGAAGCTAAGAGTGTCTTGTGAGGACCGAATCCTAGACCTAATTGGAATTCTGAAAAAGGGGTTTTAAGGAAAGATTTGCTAGTACAGTTACCATTAAATTTGATGAAAGCATCGACAGTAGATTTTGACATGCTCTCTCTTCAACACAGATGTGAAATGCTTCAATCAAAGACTCCCTTACTAGGGTTTGGTAAAGCGTGTCTCAACCCAACTAGTTATAATACGAGTGCACGCATGAAATTTTGACATAATTTTTTTTAATTGTATATTAATATTGCATATTACTTCATATGAATTTAATTGTTATAATTAGAAAGTAGTTTTATAGTTTTAACGAGTGGGAGGACCCGCGCGTTGCTGCGGAAATGCGGTGCTAAGTCTTGTTTGAAAGTTAGTCATTAAGGACTAAATTTGAAAAAGATCGATAAACCAAAGGCCTATTTTTGAAAACTAATTCTGGAAATAATATGTTTTTTACGGAAAAAGTCACTAAAATTCTTGGCGTGCTGCATCGTTAGTACCCGAAGGACCTAGCATGCAAAAACATTTACACCTTAGGGACTAAATTGCACATGACAACTATTAACCCAAGGACTATTTTTGAAAATTAATTATGGAAATAATATGTCTGATTGCTGAAAAAGTCCTTAAAATTCTCGGCGTGTTGCATCGTTAGTCCCCAAAGGACCTAGCTTGCAAAGACAGTTACACCTTAGGGACTATTTTGCAAACGACCACTGTTTTGTCCACTGTAGCGGCTACAGTGCATCTGCTACAGTAGCGTTTCCCCCTTTTAGTATATATACGAGTGGGAGGACCCGCGCGTTGCTGTGGGAACGCGGTGCTAAGTCTTGTTTGAAAGTTAGTCATTAAGGACTAAATTTGAAAAAGATCGATAAACCTAAGGACTATTTTTGAAGATGGATTAAATTTGAAAAAGATCGATAAACCAAAGGACTATTTTTGAAAATTAATTCTAGAAATAATATGTTTTCTTACGTAAAAAGTCCCTAAAATTCTTGGCGCGTTGCATCGTTAGTCTCCGAAGGACATACCTTGCAACGACAGTTACACCTTAGGGACCATTTTGCAAACGGGTACTGATGTGCTTTGCTACAGTGGCCTTTCCCCCTTTTAGTATATAGTATAAAATATATAATGTCCAAATATCTTTGTTCGGTTTGGTGCAAACTTATAAGTTTAATTATTCATACATTCGATTATTCCAAAATCCTTCATAATTATTTATAGACATATACTCTTTGCTAAAAAAAAATTTATAGACATATACTTGAAAACGTAAAAATATATGCACACGCAGTTTTGAATCTAAATATATTAACTTCTTGTTTTTTAAATTCTAAAAGTTAATACATAAATTTATAGTTTTTTAGCTTATAATTCGAGCAAAGAAAGATCGAATCGTATTGTATTAGGATTTTAAGATCTCATGGTAAAGATCAGAATCCTATTAAGATCTTATCTTACAAATATCTTATGTAGGATCGGGATTGTTTTACTTTGTAGTATCGTAAAGTTAATGATCCTTAAGATCCGGATCTTAAGGACCAAGTCACATCATTTAACATATATTAAGAACGTTGCAAAAGAATGGGACAATAGTAATCGTTAATATACTGAATATTGATAGCTTCTCATGACAACCCCAAGTCCCCAACTGCGATAGCTCGTCTTTAATAATCTTTGAAAGATAAAGAAGTATCAAGTATTAAAATATAAAAACAATTGTACAACTTTGAATAGGAAGTTATAAAGTGCAGGATAATAACCCTTTACAATTTAACATAAGTTGTCAATATAATTTAGAGTAAATTACAAAGATGGTCCCTGTGGTATGCGTTGACTTTCACTCTTGGTTCTTTGACTTTTTTTTTTTGCACTTACAGCCACCAATTCTGAAACCCTTAATACTAATAGTCCCTTGACTGTTAAACACCCCTCATGTGACTTACACATGAGGGTAAAAATGTCATTTTAGTCCCTCTTTTTTTTTATCATCTTCTCTCACCAATGTGGGTCCCACCACTACCCTTCTTATTTCTTTTTCATCTTTATCCACAAACACCCCACCTCCCACCACCATTATTTCCGGTCATCAATAAGATCAGAAAGAATGACAAAACTTTAAAAACTTGGAGAACATACCAAGCTTGCCCTTGTTTCTGAAATGCATCTGCTTTAGATCCCAACTTCATACAAGCCATTCTCACTCAAATCAGTAACTTACCAAAACCCCACTTCAGAATCAAATCAATAAACCAATCTGAACAATACCCACATTTCAAAATCAAATCTTTAAGCAAAAAAACTATAAATCAAGAACCAATTACATTTACGATACGTAAAACAGTACTTAAATTTGTTTAAATGTCATTTTCAACTGTGGAGGCACTTTCTTCATTTCATAGTTAGATTATATAGTCGACTTTCACCTCTGTGATCAAAATGGTGATTTGTTACCCAAGTGGCCAAATTGACACAATATGCCATCACTACTAAATTTTTCAATATCTAATCTAGATTGAACAAAGTATTAACATGATCAATTCAAAAGTGTTAGTGCAAGCAGTCTCGTTGGGGAGATTGTCAGTACAAGCAGTCTCGTTTGTTTTGATTGATGAAAAACATGTAACTTGATATATAACGTAAAATGTACAAGTTACTTGTAATCATATCTTGTCTCAACATACATTCAACACCTCTCGAGTCCTCGTATGGTACAACACAGGTTCGTACATGTTGGTTATGTGGCACTATGATCAAACCCTTAACAAACCATTTAGAATGTTTAAAATACGGTTAGGTCATTAAGTATTTTAAAAGGTTAACCATTCTACTTAGAACCGTAATAGGATAAGTACACTTTAGATGTCAAACTAACATGATACATCTTGGTACACATATGTTAGTTAAGCTAGTATATACATGCTACATGATCACTAGGATACATGTTACATACATATATACATTTACATTATTTACATTTTAAATCTTAAAATGGAAATATATACATGACATCATGGCATACCTCATTTTGATATCTTTAGGATATCTTGAGGATTTAGGTAATATCTTGATAAGATCTTAGAGAGTTGACTTTGTTAGATATGGAAATATTTGATAAGATCTTAGAGTTGACTTTGTTAGATATGGAAAGATTTGATAAGATCTTAGAGTTGACTTCGTTAGATATGGAAAGATTTGATAAGATCTTAGAGTTGACTTTTTTAGATATGGAAAGATTTGATAAGATCCTTGAGTTGACTTTTTTAGATTGTGCAAGATATGGAAAGATTTGTTAAGATATTAGCTGTCAGGTCCCGGCGGATCCAAACAGCATAAAGGGCGGATCCCTTTATTTGGATCCGCCAAATCCGTGGCATGTACAAATTGTTTTCCTATAAATAGTAGCCCATTGTTTACCCATAGTTTTATCCAACTAGAATACACATTCCCTTTATCATTTCATACACTTAGATCAGTAGCAAACCATGTAGAATCATACATTGATCACCCTTTGCATAATGATCATAATGTTACTAACTTTCATTATGTTGTAAGCATATACTGTTAATGATCCTGTGAAGTAAGCTCAAGATCATGAGACATCATCCATAGCATACTTCCTGATCCACCATGAAGGTTAGAAGATCTTGAAGTCATTATCCATCATAGCATTCCAACATATGAAGATTCAAGAGCACTTGACATCCTCAATGATTGAAGACTTCTTATTCAAGAAGTTCATGTAGATTCCATATGCATATATGAAGATCCATCACAACAAGTTTAGGGAGCTTGTGATCTTCATCCATTGAAGGCTTCCTATCAACGGAAGTTCATTTAGATTAGCCATTCATATCCATGACCCATTTATGTCATGGATCATCATTGTAATCTATTCATACTAGATTAGATGGTTTATGTGTTTGTGCCATAAAACACAAGGTTTCTATGTTGGGCCATAAAACATAGCGGGAGTGGTTGTACCCTTGTAAAGAACTCGACATCTAGCTTAGTGTCGGAAATTGTATAGGCGACGTTAGGTTGGTTCTACCTCGAACTAGAACCCGGTATTTAGCTTTGTACCGGAAAAAGTGTAAGCGACGTGTGTAAGGTTTTCTCCGCCGAGAAGGGAGCTTGTTGATCTAGTGAAGTAACTCTCGAGTTGGGTACTCGGGGAGTGGAGTAGGGCGGAGAGGAGCTCCGTGACCGAACCACTATAAATCATCGTGTTCGGTTTGCGCTTTCTTTTACTTATCTCTTTACTTTTATGTTTGCATTATGTGATTGCTTGTGTTGTGATTAGTTGATAATACTTGTGTGACAACATGCTTTAGTTTATGCTAGACATAAACTACAACAGACAGCTTTCATATTATAACAAACCAAATTGAAAATTTGATACAACAAGTTTTAAGTTTTTAAAACGGGAACGTATTCACCCCCCCCCCCCCCTTCTATGTTTTCACAATTGGTATCAGAGCCTCATGGAGGCTCTTATTTTCAAAACAAATAGTTTTTAAAATAGAGTACGATCCATGTATCAAATTACCTTTGAAGCAGAATATAATATGAAAAATGTTACGCTAAGTATACTTAGAAATTTTGTTGTTAAATATTACTTTGTATACAAGCTTGAAGATGTCTTTGGAAAATCAAAAGAAAAGATTTCTTAAAATGATTAAGTGTCAAATTGTGTGCGTAAAGCTAATTTACGAGAAACACGGGTTTTAAAGGGGCGTTTGGGATAACTATTAATTTAGTTGAAAAATCACCTCCGTAATGTTTAGATAAGTCACATAAGTAGAAATGTTGTTAAATATGTGTAATATATGTTTAATATTAAGTCATGCAAGTCCTACATGTTTTCTCTATGTCAAAATACGAGTTTAGGAGAATTTGTCACACACACCCACGGATCCCTTTGTTACAAAGGGCGAAACCCTCAAAAAGGATCCGCCAAATCCGTCGGTATTATATGCAGTTTTTGTCTAACTTCAAAAATTCATAACTAATTAACCGTAAATCCGTAGGAGTCGCGCCACCTATCATTTTGAAGGGAATTAAGTCTACTTTCATTTAAAAATAATCTCATGTCCTAAATATAAATTGAAGTAGGTAAAAAAATCAAATACTACAACCTGTTCAAAATATTAAGTTTCATTTTGACACAGTAACTTAAACTTTTACATCGGACAATGTAAGTTGGTATTCTTTGAACATTGATATGATTTCTTTTGAAACTAAAGAATTTGGTCATATAAAGGAAACAAATCAAGCTTGGCATACATCATCATATTTAAACGCAAAGTGACGAAAAGTATCTTTTCATTTATGCTATGCTATGTGACTATCTGTTCTAAGTTATTTGCATACATGTGATTTGCCTGTTGGTAATTGTGATTGAACTTGTTGATAGGAAATACATAAGTGTTTTTCCATGACAATTATTTGCTTGTTTATCAATTGCTTGTTTGATGCACAATAGGACTTTTGCTAGATTTTGTGCACTAAGTTGATAAACTGTGTTTGTTTCACTTATAGACTTAGATATTTTTGTTTGCGTATGTTATGTGAAAACTTTGCATAACTTACTTAGAAATGTGAACTGAATGAAACTAGTTTAGTATCTTAAAATGTATTGTCTTGCACAAACCTTCACTTAATTTCAAGTGTTAAAATGTGTAAACATGTTGTATCTGTGTAAGTGTGTTTGGTATAAGAAAATTTCAAACAATAATGTGATGACTTGTTATGTTATTAGGATATTATGTTGGCATTGTACGTTTATGTGAACTAACATAACAATGCAGGATGATAACATTTTGATGTTGTCAAGTTTTCGGGCTTAAGCCACTGTTTGGCTTAACTTCCATTAATGGTAAGTTCGTTATCCTCGGATTGATCTATATGTTAACATATGTTACTACCTGTGTTTTTGTTATGAATCTATCACAACTACGTAGTTACATATATTTGAGGACAATTTTTGAAATTTGAACAAGTAACGGAAATTTTGACATATGTTTTGTTAAGAATCTCAATCTCCATATGGCGGATTCGGCGGATCCCAAATTTTGGATCCGCCTAGTGTATGCTTTGGATCCGCCAGTCCTGATCCTGCGGATTCCACGGAACCAAAAATTTGGTTCCGCCTTTGTTGTCGATTGGATCCGCAGGCTTCAACAGTAACTTTTTCAAAATTCCCGACTAATCCCGATCCTTAAATTATTGATTCTAGTTTTTAGGTTTATTCCACTGATCATTTATGATTATTACACACATTCACCTGTCCTTTACTTATCCATTAACTTGATTTGTAAATTGACAACTTCCTAACTAAACCAGACTCACAGTGTGCAAAGATATCACAGATTACAAACCCAACTCATGACCGATATTATCCTGTATTCACATATGTTGCCTCACTTGGTTAATATGTCATCCTTCAAGACGATTTACATCGAGTCGTAACTCACATTTAGGTTATAGATGTAATTATCAAGTCTTGTCATTCTTTTCTCCAAGTAGGATTGACAACTTAAGTATTTCGTCCGAAATATTCAAGTATATCTGACTTACGATTGTAGTCATTAAAAGTCATATCTGAAACAATCAACTCACAAGTATTTTAACAACGTATGTTAAAACACTTATCTTATCATGACTAGAACATTTGTTCTTCGTCCCATTTAGCCCCTAGGTTTCACAAACATAACCAAGCACTTCATTCACTAGTGAACCACAAGAATCAATATCCATTCTTATCATTTTCAACATTCATGAAACCCAAAGTACTTCTATAGTACAACAGATCTCTGCATCACCACATCCTTAGTTAGACACTCCATCTAAATCAACCAATCCACAATCCTTTCCATCATTTGAATCAGTTGAGAGCATTGTTCAAAAAGCCTGTAGTTCAACACTCATCAAATGCACGTTGAATCAACTCAACCATACTTTATCACCTATAGGATTAGAACCTTCACCATCAGATGAGCATGATGCTCACATTCATTGTTTATCAATTTTCACTAGGTTTAAGTAGTACCACAAGTCATCAAAGTATTGGTAATACTTTGTCATTTGACTTCTGCATTAGTTTCATTAAACCTTAGATCAACATTGTAGCAACTTATGTTATAATGTAATCTCTAAACAAATCTCATGACAATGATTCTTGAGGAGTATACATAAGAAACTCAAGTGAATTTCTCATGTATTCATCTAGTAAATTTAGGATAAGTCTATCCAACTCAAACACTTTAAGTTCATATCTTTATTTAGGAAAACATGATGTTTCGGAAAACATTATGCTTAAATCATGCGTTTAGTTTTCATCTTGTTAAAAGGATAATGTATATCCTATGCATCATTCTCTTCTTGCAACATGAATGGTTGTGTTACAAGAGATTTCATTACACCTTTCTTGTTGAAAGATACTTTATGTATCTATCTTCTTTCAAGCGTACATCATAACCAAACCCTGCTCATAATCTAGTTCAAACCTTGTGTGTATCCTACACATCTCTAGAGCATACACAAGATCTATTAAAGTTGGTAACTTTACTCAGATTCTTGTTCCAAAGAGCTTTCTTGAGAACGTTCTTAACATATTCCATTATCATACACAAACATATCTCTTGGTCTTAGATGATCAAATCACTTGCATAACACATACTTAAACTCAACTTAAAAGATGTCACCCTTTAGATCATTCAACCTTAGATTCCAAACACAAAGATTAAAATATGTTAACACATATTTGTCAAATTCCCGTGTATAACATGACACTTTCATCACATTAGTTTTAATAGAAATAGTTGAGTCTCAGTAATTGGTAAACTATCATATTTAGATAGGCAAAAATAGGAATTCCTATCTTTCAGACATGAGAATGACTACTGGAGAATTTATTGCACTAGAAACTTGTAGGAAATAACCATCTTGATTGTGTGGTTGATTCGGGTGGTCTTGGTTCATGGAAGATAAGATCCATGGTTGAGTATAGAGAGAAGTTAGAGAGAGAGAGGGAGACTCTTGTTGAGAGAAAACCTGGAAAGTTAGATTACTATGTGAAATGTTCCAAGAGTTCCAACCCTTCCCAAGTGTGGGAAGGGGTATTTATACTTCCTAATAATAGTGCCCCTAGTGGGCTGTGAAGTGAGCTGACAGTGGGGAAAGCCCCGACCCACTCCACAAATATAGATACTACTAATCTAATAAAACTAATAATACTAATAATACTAAGCTTATATAAATAAGCCTACGAGCTATATAAATGCTAATTAGATGCTCGGGGTGACCGAACCTTCATATGAATATTTATATTCCTAACAATCTCCCCCTAAGGGAGGTCACCCCGGAAATAATAACTTGAATTCTAGCATTTTATCTTTTGATCTTGACTTCATAGCTCGTAGTCTTCGATTCTTCAACGTCTTGTATCTTTGTGCCTTTAGCAATGATCTTTTGATGACCGTTCTTTGTCTTGGATGATCTTTGAGTATTCTTCGACTTTATCATCCAACATTTGTTTCCAAGTCATCTTTCAACAGTATGTTTCCATGTGATGTGTAAATCTTTGAGCTGACATGCTCACACTATATGGTGTCATGATCTTTAGCATCAGAGTTTGCAGAAGCCGTGTTAAAGGTCTTTTAGGTTGATCATGACTTTGTTGAGTTACAATGATGATGTAGTGTGAGCATGTGGTGCTGGATTGGCATCTTTTCTGTAATCTGCTTCAACCGCAATCAGCTGCAACTTCAATTAGCTACAACCGCAAACAGCTGCAACAGCAATCAGCTACAATCGCCAGATGTTCCTGCATACGACAGTTAGCAATAAAACGTCCGGTACTTACAGGTTCGGACTTTGAGATTGTTAACAGCATAGTGTGAAAACTCTCTCTAATCCTTACCAAGACCGTTCCTAATCGAAAACCCACAGAGGGCTTTTTAAGATCGAACCGTAGCACATCAACGATTAGGTGAGTTGCTGGAGATCACTCCACGACTGTAGACCGTTAGAAACCGCCGCGACCACTAAGCGTAATCCATAAAGAACTACCGAAGTGACCTGCTTTCAGGGCTGCTTGATGTTGACCCTGGCAGGAATTTCCATTCAATCATTGAGAATTACATAAGTAAATTCCCTCATAAATGTTCTGACAGATTGCTAAGATCTGCGTAGGACTCTTAAATTTACAACTGGTGTCCTTAATGTTGAACACCCAGTGTAGAAATAATTCGTGTTCCTATGAGATCTTTTTATGCATCTCGTGGCTCTAGACTCTATAGTGCGTTTTGATTTAGTGAGCGGAGGCTGGAGAGGATTGCCACCTTTTCAATATCATCTAACTCGGAGTGAGAGAGACGATAGGAATGTATTGAACTCCGTGACAATTGAAACAAGAATCCTTTGAGGGACCTTGAGTGGCTAGGGAGGGTTGTGCAGCGTATCACTGGGTCCATGATACTTTGTCTTCAATGCCAGCAATCATCTATGTGATTCTGACAGCATATGTATTGACCCGGTTTCTGCCTAAGTTGTAAGGAGGGCTATTTCTTTTCACCCTTTATCTTTACAATTCTTTTTCATTCTTCAACCCCTTTAGTGCTTACCGAGACTTCCTTACTAGTACCTTGTTGGGTTTGTTCCAGTACTAGCTCCATCTCAGTCGGCACTTTCCCTTATCCACTTTTCTCCTTTTTAATCATACCTAAGGACTTCTACACTAACTAGTGGATTGTCCCTGGGTAGATCCCTCCGGCTCAGGCGGGATCGTGGGAACTTGAGCCTAACCTAACCATCCTTATAACTCCATGCATTAATTAAAATGGTCGGTCTTTGGTATTCATCCACGATTGCCAAACCAAATCTTTGAAAAATCTCTCAAAGTGTTCATGATTCTGAAACACATTTTTTCAAACACTTGAGAGTTTTATATTTTTCAAATGCTCCCCCTCAACATGTGCTCGGTTGATTGTTTTATAAATTTGCACATGTCAGGTGAAGCTCGCACTTTTGAATTGATTGATTTTCTAAGAACATGATCATCGCGAGACACGCTTACATCACTAGTAAACTAGTTTGAAATTATTACCCGTCCAGATCACATTCAAGGAAGATCGCTCGAAATCGGTACATTCTACTCAGACACGTCCTTTGCGAGACACGCTTACATCACCAGATAAACTGGCTTGAAATTATTACCCGTCCAGGACATGTCCTTTCGACTACTGACTTTAGCTATCGTCAATTCATTGGTGAAGTCTGAGCCTTGCTCACATAAGATGCATGCCAAATCCTTTTTGTCAATTCGCTCCCCCACAATATGTGCATCGATATACGAAAGAGTTTAGCACATATGGGAGAGCTTACATTTAAGTCCAAAACATCACATTTTCATCAGGTTTCATATTTAAATCACATTCTCTCCCCCGATCAAAAATTTCAAACCTTTTGAGATTTGTGATCCCAATTGATTTAAATAAGTTAGAAAATGTGGGAGAAAATGTGTCCGATTTAATGTAGTCTGATGATGAAACATACTATGCTCCCCCTTAATCTAAGAGGGAGATTCACTGCTTATTTTGCACAAATTGATTATTATGACACAAATGATATTGACCTTTTTGTGCAGACGATATAATCACCCGCTTTTCTGAGTGAATCAGTCAATATCAATCATCCATCCACCAACAAATCTTTCGCAAATGTAGTTGATCCCCACTTGGCGAGACCAACATAGATGAATGGTGGTGGCGATGGTGAAAGTGTTGTTGTTGTTGTTGCCGCCGATGTTGTTGTCGTGGTGAATTCCGAGCCAATCAATAGAGTTTGAACGTCTGATCAAATGGTTAGAATGGGAACTGGTACATTCATTTTGGCTATGGAATCTGCATAAGAATATCAACACAGATATACATACATACAGATACACTATTCCTAGATAGCTACCCTTCAGCAGCTTGCCACATTATAATACCAAGTTCATCTTATAATCAAACCCCAATCAGGAACTACGTCAAACCACTATCTAGCATGAAGAGCAATTAGCAATCATGAACATGGCAATTCACACAGATTTCAATATTTAATTCAGGATCTTAGGAACATGATTCTAACATAATAGCAATCTACCTAAGCGAATCCTGAGAACATATGCACAATATCAACAACCATTAAGCAGCAGAGACAAACAACATTTGAAACTCATTCACTTAGTTCATACAAATGTCAGTGGAGCATTCAAGAACATCAAACACAACTGGTTTTCTAACTTCTTTTAGGTTTTGAGTCTTAAAGCATTTTGGGGATTATACGAGGATTCCAAAGTAACACAAATGAACCTTCTAGATACATAAAGCTAGGAAACTATTAGCGAATTGCACATAATGTCCTAAACTTTCTAGCAACTAACACACTTGGTCATTTGATATATTTAAGCAAGATCCTCTTCAACTAATTCCCCATTAACTACAAAACCATTTCTAACAAGTATGATTTAACCAATAAATCCGTTTGATGATATAAAATTTGAATTCACTCTCCCCCTCAATCAATGACCCGTATTCTAGTTGAACCTCAACTAAAATCACCCTTAACCCCACAACTCATCAAACAAGAACTGTCATGAGGTTTTGTAGTCGTTGATTGAGTGACAAATTTTATGCATAATCCAAGTATAAACAAATTTCATACAACACATATTCACCAAGTGTCTCACAAATAATTTTCAGAAGAATCATAGAATGAAAACTATTTGTTATACAAAGAAGACTTCTCTTCTTTTTCAAGAAATGATGCACTGAAACGTACATCAAATCAGGAAACATGGATATGAAGTAATCCATGCCCAGGTGAACATCACCCAGTTGGAGGAACAGCCGTCTTTTTGGCGACGTGCTTTCCCCATTGTGAAGCGCGGGTTGCTATCTAAAGTAATAGCAAGCCATTTAGACATGTTTTAACCGGTTTGTATAACTTCTGCTCGAGCTTCATTTAAAGACCCGTGCCATTATTGAATGACATTTCTAAGTCCGTAAATGTTATCGATAAACAGAAGACATGCCTAGGTGAAACTATTTTTGGTCTTTTCTATTTTTCAAATTTTTATGGGTTTTTCTGATTTTAAGTTTCTCTATTTACAATTAGCAAGATTTCTATATAACTATTTACAAAAATGGTATAAAATATGACTAAGTATATATGTACAAGGATACGAACCAGAAACCATTACTCCTCAGCATTCTGAATCTTCACCGCATTCATCACTTGACTTGCTGAAGAGCAATGTGAGCACTTTCAATCAGGGAATGATTCTGGCTTTTCACTCTCCCCTAATTAGTGCTCTCCCCCAATCTGACAACCTCTGACGAACACCCATAATAGGAAGAAGACTTTGGATGAACGCCCGAAATATGAAGAAGTCTTTTGATAACCAAATGCATGCCGTCTTTAATCTTTTAACACTCCCGTCCTAGAGTGACGCCGTCAAAAACCTTAGGCATCTTTTCGGTAGTTTAAGTTGAGCCTCAACTGAAATCTAGCTTAACCCCACAACTCATCAAACAAGAACTGTCATGAGGTTAAACTAAACCACAAATTTAAGCCCAGTAACAACTTGATTTCAGCTTAACCTCACAACTCATCAAACAAGAACTGTCATGAGATTAGGTTAAAATCAAGTTGGACCTAACCTTAAACTACGGAACAACTTGAACCTAACTTAACTCCACAACTCATCAAACAAGAACTGTCATGGGATTAAGTTAAATATCAAGTTGTAAGAAAAGAGCTCAACATTTTGAATGTAGAGAAGACTGAAGACTCGACCTTCTTCAAGATTGCCCAATGTGGAGGAACAGAATACCAATCATCTTCATCTCACCAAATGCCTTCCAGTAACCTTACATATAACCCATCAGCCCGCAGCATACACATGAGATGATAACACCCAACAGAGAATGAAGAATAGACTGACGACTCGACCTTCTTCAGTCTTTAGTATAACACCAAAGTAACAAGTTGAACCACTGATCATCTATAGAATGTATCCATATTTGGATATTAAGCCCTGATCACGTGAACCTGTTGTGCGTCCTTGATGTACACATTCTCTCTCCCCTGATGGTTACGATTAATCAGCACATAACGTAGCAGTGAAACGATAATACCAAGGTAACAAGTTGAACCACTGATCATCTACAGTATTTATCCATCCTGGATATTAAGCCCTGATCACGTGAACCTGTTGTGCGTCCTTGGTGTACACATTTCTCTCCCCCATGATGGTTACGATTAATCGGAATCATCATCATGATGTGTACATGTAGCCTAATGACGTGTACATGAAGCATTGACTAGAAACCCATTGTTGCTGATTGTACCAGCCCGTGAGAATATGTAGATTAGCATTCCATGACCATGTTCTTCAACACCTTGATAGACAGAAGAAGTAGTGTTGGAGAACCATGGTTTGCACGACTCCTGAACTGACGTATTCAGGAGTCGTATGACCATTTCTCAATCATCAACCAACATGTAGATTAATATTCACCCTTTCCCCCCCTCAAAAATTGCATATGCCTGCCAACTGCAATTTTTGATGACTGAACTAGTGAATATGAATACCATCAACGGTAAGTAGCTCCACTTGACGGTTCTTGAAGACTGACATGTTGTTTATTCACTCTTTCCCCCCCTCAAAAATTGCATATTCTTGTCAACTGCAATTTTTGGTAGAACAAGTGAATAAAAATATACTCCAATATGCGCCGATCCACTTGATGACTGAATAAGCACGGAAAGAGCGTAAAACTTGTTGATGAGAATGGCCATAAGTAAGAAGATTCCTCTTCTTTTGAAGATAAAGTGCACTCAAGCGTACACTTTTCTTTTCTTTGATGAACGAGGCCTGAACTGATGTGTACAGACGTCATATGATGAAGAACGAGGCCTGCACTGACTTGTACAGACGTCATTATGTTGAAGAGCGAGGCCTGCACTGACTTGTACAGACGTCATTATGTTTAAGAACGAGGCCTGCACTGACTTGTACAGACGTCATTATGTTGAAGAGCGAGGCCTGCACTGACTTGTACAGACGTCATTATGTTGAAGAGCGAGGCCTGCACTGACTTGTACAGACGTCATAATGATGAAGAACGAGGCTTGAACTGCTGTGTTCAAACGTCATATCTCTCTCTTTACTTCTTCTCTCATCTAACTCGTTACCAACCCCATTATCATTCTGTCGGCTTGATGTCGTGACCACTGATGGAGAAAAACCCAATATGATGAACTTGATACTGAAGTAATATAACCCGAACTTGTGACTTAAACTTGTACTAATGCGTGACAAAGAGCGGTGTAGAGACTTCGTGCAACATCGAATCCCTAAGTACACTATACTCTTCAACCAACCAACCATCAAGTATAAGACGTACATCACCTCTTGGATATCCACAACTTCGTGTGACACTGAGTACTACAACGTGACTCCTTAAAGTGATAGTTATTTTGCAATAGAGAGAAAGAAGAAATAACTAGATATCCAAGTCCTCGTCATTGTAAATGATGAAAGCTCGAACAAGGATCTCGAAGAATCTTCATCCAACCTCCCCGATATCTTCAGATACTAAGTACACGCACCCATGAAATTTCACTTCAGCCTTAAATAAATAATACTGATCTAACGCCGTAGTCACATCTTGTCGATTAACTGCCCCGATCCAGCCACTTGTGATGTATTAGCTGATCTTTGATAATGGTTTTAACCCGATCATGGTCAAGAGCGCATAGCCCATCATCACGGGATTTTACAAATCTATGATTTAAACCGAGAAATAAGTTCTTTCGCGGGATTTTACAAAATCAAGAAGAAACCGTGAGATAGTAACAGATTGAATGTGGCATGACTGATTTTGATTTTAGGTGAACATCAGTTTGGGTAAAGAATATCTTGTGAAGATTACAGATCACATCACAACTTTTAAAACCTTTGTCCAACTAACCAACCTTGTACACAGATTAGTGACCATATGATGAAGGAAACCCGATATACCAATACTGAAAACTGAAGTAGAAGTCCCCAAATTTGTTACTTAAGCTTGCACTAATGTTGGAAGAACGGTGTAGAGAATTAATGCTCCAAGCAAATCTCTAAGTGCTCAATACCCAACCAAAGTATGAGACATTAACACCTCTTGCGATTATCGACAACGTCATTGACGTGTGACACTGAGTACTCCAATAACTCTTAAGTGATAGTTACCCCGACTGCTGGTAACTAGATAACCCAAGTCTTCAACTTAAATTTCAAGCACGAGCAAGTTATCATTGAAGGTCATGCATCCAACCAACCCCGACTTCAAGATAAAATAAGTAGACGCCTTCGTGAAATTCAACTTCAATCACAAATAAAGAATACCTGATTAACTTCGTGATCATCTTGTGCTGTTGACTAGCCAAAAGGAGAAGAAACATGCGCTAATTCTTAGAAGTGCCCATGACTCATAGTCAGTCCTATCAAACAAAGCTGTCTGACCCAGCTACTTGGATGTGGAATAGTTGTCGTACTGTGTACAGGATTTAACAGTTCTTGAGATTTATCTGAGAAATAAATTCAAGCACTAACTGCACAACAGTAAGTATCAAACTGCTGAAGACTGAACCACTGAATCCTGAATCGCTACGATCTGACCCGCTGTAACCGACACTGCTAAGATTCAAAACCGCTGGAGACTGAACCGATACGATCTGACCCGCTGTAACCGGAACCGCTAAAATTCACATCGCTGGAGACGGAACTTCTAGGAAACTTGCGATAATTCTCCCCCTCAAAAAGGACATGAAATGACCTTTTTGCCAAAGCTGAGAGTCCGTGATGTTTGTGAATTTGTCAGGCACAAAACATGGAAAGAGACAAATGAAACTACTGCAACGAAGATGGTGATTAAGACTCTCTTGTAGTAACCCCTTGCTTTCCTCATCATCAATGGTTTAGTAGATTAACAATTCATTGAAGCTCGTAATATGCCAAAACCGCTTGATGAAATGTATATGACTTTAAAGTGAGTAAGAGATTAAAACATGTCTCCAAACAAATCACCTCTTGTCTTTAAGCCTGACTACCTCTTGAGAAGATCTTGAACAACAATCCCATTAGAAGCTTGAGAAACAACAATCACTTGATGAAGCTTGATAAAGAACAAGTCCGAGACTTAAACTTGCACTAAATTATGATTTAGAACCTATATTGAGCACAACAACGTAACTCCTTTAAATATAGGTAGTGATATATACCCAACCTTCCATCCTTAATTGTATATATCCACTTCGTGAACATCCAAGTCTAATCACCTTAAATTGCAAATTGTGATTTAGAACCTATATTGAGCACAACAACGTAACTCCTTTAAATATAGGTAGTGATATATACCCAACCTTCCATCCTTTATTGTATATATCCACTTCTTGAATATCCAGGTCTAATCACCTTAAATACGCTTGAGCAAGGGTCATCAAACATCGTGCATCCATCCACCCCGAGATGTTTGTGACACTAAGTACACCAACCCGTGAATTAACAAACCAACCAAGTTACCATAATTTCCCAATTCCTGCTGATCTTGAAGCACAAACTTATCCCGGAAAAAATAGTCAAACCCCGTAAGTTTTATTTTGTCTAAATCCAAGTCCCGCCTACTTGTCCAAAATTAATTTCACGGGATTTTACAGCTCTTGAGATTTAAACCGAGAAATAGAATCTTTCGCGGGATTTTCTAAAATCTACAAGAGAAACCGTGAAATCAACAAGAATAGCCTAGAGTGAAGTGCAATATTAATCTTCGCAATTCAAGTCACAGGAGTCTAATCACAACTTGATTAAATCGCAACAAGTCAAGCCACAGATTGTCGATTTGCAACAAATTAGATTGTAATTGATCAAGTCGCAACAAGTCAATTAGCAACTTGTCAAATTGCAAATAACCAAATCACAATTTGTCAACTGAAACTCAAATTACAAAGATCAAATTGTAGACTCACTCTAGTCGTAGGTACCAATAGGACACTGCTGCCAAATCCACACCTCTGAATTAACGAAGACATTCATAAACCCAAAAAAAATAGCCATGACATGTGTATACTCGTGAAAAATTATCAAATGCCTTCCAAGATCATTGTGATGTATTCATTCCAGCCAATCAAAAGGTTTAGTCCACGAGGCAGCCCAATACATTATGCTCACGTTGTAGCATTCGAGCCCAAACACATTACTCCAATACAAGCCCAAAAAAAATCATCTTGACCAGCCCTTCTGTAAACCCAGTCCAAACACAACCCTAATCTTTTGGTATTAAATACTCATTAGCCAAGAAAAAACTAAACCTAATCACTAAAACAAATCCGCCCCCTCTGCAACCAAGAAATCCACAACCCCTCAAACCCTAATCCCTACACAAACACAACGCAACCACATCACTTCAAACCTTAATCACATGTTAATCATAACCTCCGCCCCCCTCTTTTCTAATCTGCTCTCACCAAATCAGTTAACCCACGCACCATTATTTACCTCATCTAACCTCAGACCATCACCGATCATCAACCTCGATTCTCACAAACACAAACCCAATTGACACGAACTTATCCGACCAAGATGTCACCGATTTCTTCAGCCTGAATCAAGATCGCGACATGACTTCAAGATCCTAGGGGTCTAGGGTAGGTTCTTCATAAGTTGTATTTGTTATTTTGTTTGTGGTCTTTATACGAACGAATGAAGAAGAAATAATGGCATTGTTATTTTCTTTATCATGCTTGTATCGTACATTAAATGAAGCGAAGCTTCAACATGATCAATGACGGTTTCTCATACTTTCGTGGGTTAGACCTTAGAGAGTCTCGATGTATCTCGAATCCTACGAAAGAGGAAAAGGAACTGAGGTCTTGTAATTAGTCATCCCTTTTTGAGGTTGAGGTTGTGATATTTTTCTTTTTCTAGGCCGAGTATTATGACTCGATGTATTAGTGAAAATGGTATGATTATGTTGATGTAGTTTTCTTTGAATCAGTTTTGTTGACTATGATTAGTTGCTTCGAGTGATTTCTTTTGAGTTGTATGTTTCGAGTGATTTGGATGGAATGAGATTTGTTGTTTTGATGTTGTCGTAATAGTTGTTGTTGTCGTGTTTCTGGTTTTCATCTTTTTATCTCCTTCAATTGACAAACCGCGACTTCTTATATACACAAACCGAGTCTGTGAGCATATAGACAAACCGAGTTTGTGAGCACATAGACAAACCGAGTTCATGAAAGTATGGACAAACCGAGTCCAGGACAAACCGAGTTCATGGTTAAACAGACAAACCGAGTCCGTGGTTAAATGGACAAACCGAGTTCGTGACTGTATGGACAAACCGAGTCCAGGACAAACCGCATCGGAGACAAATTGCAACTTTGACCGGTCAAAGCTGTCACTTTCGTACTTTCCTTAAAAACCGGATCTGTGTTTTTCTCTTTCATAACAAACCGCATTCAAGAACATCATCATAGACCAGCAGCTCGTTAACCACAAAATCAAACAATTTGACCACTGCAGTCAATCCAAACCATCTACCATTCAATCATTTTTCACAGCCACAAAAAAACAACAAAACTTCACCATTCAGTCGACAACCAGGACTCAAAGACGAGGAATGAACAAGTATTATGACTGGACAAGAGACGATAACACATCAAGCAACAAAAGTTCACCAATACATACCAATCAACCTATTGACCCTTAACGCTACGTGGTGTTAGAATACTTTTTACCATCTAACATATAAGCGCCAAAACTGTTACAGTCCATTCAAGCAGTTAAGGTAAAACATGAAATTTATTGCACAAGAAAGGTGGATCGACCTTAAAATAGTTGAAAGCCCACATGTGAATTAATACAAATCAGATCTCAACACTTGACTGACTTTTGAATACAAAAGTGAATGTTTAAGACCCACGTTGGAGGCCCACAAACCATTGAAACAAAAATATTCAAGTAATAATAACAGTTGGTCACATGATTCAAATATTTGTTGAATATTTGTTGAACGAACAAAAACATGAAACCTGATTCGAACAGAAAAACAAATGAAACCGACACACAATCAAACCGAACCTAACCATGGCTCTTGATACCAATTGTAGGAAATAACCATATTGATTGTGTGGTTGATTCGGGTGGTCTTGGCTCATGGAAGATTAGATCCATGGTTGAGTTTAGAGAGAAGTTAGAGAGAGAGGTGGAAACCCTTGTTGAGAGAAAACCTGGAAAGTTAGATTACTATGTGAAATGTTACAAGAGTTCCAACCCTTCCCAAGTGTGGGAAGGGGTATTTATACTTCCTAATAATAGTGCCCCTAGTGGGCTGTGAAGTGAGCTGACAGTGGGGAAAGCCCCGACCCACTCCACAAATATAGATACTACTAATCTAATAAAACTAATAATACTAATAATACTAAGCTTATATAAATAAGCCTACGAGCTATATAAATGCTAATTAGATGCTCGGGGTGACCGAACCTTCATATGAATATTTATATTCCTAACAAAACTCAATTTAACCTAACGGTTAAATTGCTTCCAGCAGAGAAGTTGGGTATGTGGAATCACCCGTAAAAATAGTCGTGTTTAGCCTGAATTGAGCACCGCTAGTAATAGTCTCATATTCATTCTCCAACTTGAAAAATCTGTATTCCTATACTTGCCTAAAGTAATTATTAAAATAAGATAATTTATCTTGTCTTAGGAATATTAATCAAACAAGTAGTAGATATAATTATTCTTAGTATAATCACTTGCATTTCATATACATGTGTTGATTACATGTTACTTGTTTGATATGATTAAGTAACTTGACATAATCATTATAACTATTTTAGTGATAGTCAAATGTGTAAACCTTGGAAAGGTTTTGTCTGCATGCTTATATGCTTCATGTTAACATGATTTGAATAATATGTTCATTCTTTCGTAATATGTTATTTCGCAAGATTAACGTATTACTTGTTAACTTACGATATGTCATTTTTAATACACGGTGTTAGATAGCTCTTGTCTTTAATTGACATTCATTGAGCTTTTTCATAGGATAGTCTAAATGATGCATGCTTCCAAAATGCTAAAAATTGTTTGCAATGAATCTGTCGTCTCATTTCTTTTGTAACTTTTTCACACTATTTGCCATGTGTGCACTTTGTCTAAGTGGTTTTGGTGTGATGAACATTTAGAAGTCATTTTATTTTACACATAGATCATTGTGTTAATTAATGGGTAAGTATGCTTAAGTGACTAAACCTAACTTCAAAACAATTTCACAATGTAGTATCTAAAACAATGTCATGCTATCTTGCAATATGATTATTTGTCTTGATGCCATGTGGTAGCTTTTTGTCTAGTAGATGAATATTTGTTTTTGTTTACATAAGATGCTATGATTTCTATGATATTCACATCTTTTGTCATTAAGACTTTTGTCTTGTAGATTGATAACAAATTATTTGTTATTTCTCTTTGTTATTTTGCATAATTATTGTCCTATTATTGCTACTTTGATTAGTAATATGTTTATAAGATCCATTTTCTTGCATATAGTTTTAAAAGCTAATAGGATTAAGTTTTAGAGGTTTGAAATTTGTGTTTGGGTATCTTTCAACATACCTCTCTCCAAATCGTATTGTTGCTTCCGCTTTCCTAACATCTCCTTCATCTTTTAGTTATAACAATACACCTTCCATGAGGAAACCATATGCCTCATCGTGCGATCATCTCGCATTAATAGAGAAGAGCTACGAGACTTCAAGGATGAAGCTCTTTGTATGCTAACAAACATTCGCAAAAACTTTGCTAAGCTCATCACTTTCATTAATTTGTATCGTCATTCTTCATCCGATACATTTCACATTATGTTGGATGTCCACCGATTAAGAGGGAGAGAAATTCATTCACATAATTGTCTTTTCGCATTAAAGAACATGTACTCATGTTTCTTACATCCTCAAATACCAACACATAGGTTCACACCACTTAGTTAAATCAGCTTACAAAATCACAAAGTGATTCAAACCTTATTAGCTCAACATCACAGTTTTGCACCAATACCTCGTCAAGTGAAAAACACATCATGTGTTTAACAAACCTCTTAAACGAGAAGCTTTAAGTCTCCTTAGACTTTGACTAGGATTAGTAAAATCAAATCTGTAGTTGTAAGTAAATAGACCTTAGCTTGAACCTTCGTTTGATAAAAAATGACAAAACATGACCAAATCAATTCTGGTCCCACGGCACCCTACGATAAGACGGACGGAACCAAAGATTTGGTTCCGCCCAATCCGCGGGTACTTGGTTCAGTTTTAACCATTCATAACAGACAAGCCTCTCACAACCAACAAGTCTAGGATTTACTTTCGCATCTTCATTGTCTAGAGCAACTTCATTGTATAGAACACCTTCATTGTCTAAAAACACCATCATAGGATCTCATCCTTTTCATTCTTGATACATATCAAGCACATCATTGTCAGTGCAAACAGAACCATCACTCTCAACACATTGGTCAAATCAACACTCTCATCATATGATGTCATCCGCAGATAGGTATCTAGTATTTCCAATTGTTGCATATGGAATTTCTATTCCTAAGTGATCATTGTCTTCACTTCCTCTTATTTTCATTCGAGCATTTATTATGGCACGATTCATCATCTTTGGCAGATGATAAATATCATAACCTTAACCGTCTTCAATACTCTTATAGCATTTGCAATACATAAGAGTTTCTGAATTCATTGCTTTCATTATAACCACCACCTTCCATCACCTCTTTCACTAATCATCAACCCCATGGATTAGTGAAAAACCTACCTACATCAACCTTTAGTTATCAATTGAGTTATCACTAGCATCACTCACTTTAACTCCACTTCATATCCTCCTCATAGGCATTGTTTTGTAATTGTAATTCTTATCAGAAGATTACACACTTTATAACATGGTTTACTAGATAATCACAATATCACAATTGGTATGACATGGTTTGCCAAATAATCATAGTTCTCTGACTTAAGTTGCTTATGATTAGATTATTGATATGTTGCATCATATTTTTCTATGAGATAAAATATATTGCACTAATCATTTCATTGTAGGTTCATCAACATATACGCTCGATCGTATATAGCATACTCATCTAAGGATGAAATTTGCATCGGTTATTTTCATTCTTTTATTGTAGGTGCTCCTTAATGTCCTCAAACTAGGAGGAATATCTATCGAGCAATCATATTGCATCGTCTATACACTTGGTCGTATATGACACTTATGTCTGAAGACATAGCTTCTATAGTACTAATTTTTGTTTTGTAGGTTCATCTTGACGCCCTAGAGCAAGGGGGAGCTTCTGTCAAGCATTTATAGAATGCATCATATACACGCATTGTTGTATATCACTAACCTTTATTTTGTAGGATTATTCATCCTTGGATCATATACGTTGGTACCCTCGCAACGGGGAGTATTGATCAAAAGGGAGCATATCATGTCCTAATTTTTGTTCTGTAGGATCATAATCCTTGCATCATATACGTTGGCACCCTAGCAAAGGGGAGAATTGATCAAGGGGGAGTTATTAAGTTCTCAAAATTCATGCATCATACTAGGGGGAGTAATCATGCATTTTTCATATATCTTTTTATGTTGCACACCACTAACCTTGATGTAGGTTAAGGATCTAAATTTGATCCATGGATCCGCTAACAACCTAGGGGACGCAACAACCATAGGAGATTGGAGTAGTCTATTTAACTTCACTAGGGATGATGCAAGCTCGCCATTTCGGGGAGAAATGAAGTTAACTCCAAGGACACACCCTTTTTGCTTCGACAAAAGGGGGAGAAAGGTGTAAACGGAGAAAGTAATAGGCTAGAAGAGTTGAGAAAGGTGTAAACGGAGAAGGTAATGTTAAAGGTAGTACGGACACAAGTAACTTTTTACATTTTACTTTCTATCACGTTTACATATTCTGTCATCATCAAAAAGGGGGAGATTGTTAGTGCAAGCAGTCTCGTTGGGGAGATTGTCAGTACTAGCAGTCTCGTTTGTTTTGATTGATGACAAACATGTAACTTGATACATAATGTAAAATGTACAAGTTACTTGTAATCATATCTTGTCTCAACATACATTCAACACCTCTCGAGTCCTCGTATGGTACAACACAGGTTCGTACATGTTGGTTATGTGGTATTATGATCAAACCCTTAACAAACCATTTAGAATGTTTAAATTACGGTTAGGTCATTAAGTATTTTAAAAGGTTAATCATTCTACTTAGAACCGTAATAGGATAAGTATACTTTAGATGTCAAACTAACATGATACATCTTGGTACACATATGTTAGTTAAGCTAGTATATACATGCTACATGATCACTAGGATACATGTTACATACATATATACATTTACATTATTTACATTTTAAATCTTAAAATGGAAATATATACATGACATCATGGCATACCTCATTTTGATATCTTTAGGATATCTTGAGGATTTAGGTAATATCTTGATAAGATCTTAGAGAGTTGACTTTGTTAGATATGGAAATATTTGATAAAATCTTAGAGTTGACTTTGTTAGATATGGAAAGATTTGATAAGATCTTAGAGTTGACTTTGTTAGTTATGGAAAGATTTGATAAGATCTTAGAGTTGACTTTGTTAGATATGGAAAGATTTGATAAGATCCTTGAGTTGACTTTTTTAGATTGTGCAAGATATGGGAAGATTTGTTAAGATATTAGCTGTCAGGTCCCGGCGGATCCAAACAGCATAAAGGGCGGATCCCTTTATTTGGATCCGCCAAATCCGTGGCATGTACAAATTGTTTTCCTATAAATAGTAGCCCATTGTTTACCCATAGTTTTATCCAACTAGAATACACATTCCCTTTTATCATTTCATACACTTAGATCAGTAGCAAACCATGTAGAATCCTACATTGATCACCCTTTGCATAATGATCATAATGTTACTAACTTTCATTATGTTGTAAGCATATACTGTTAATGATCCCTTGAAGTAAGCTCAAGATCATGAGACATCATCCATAGCATACTTCCTGATCCACCATGAAGGTTAGAAGATCTTGAAGTCATTATCCATCATAGCATTCTGTAACACCCCCTAATTTGGTTTTGTGGCAGCGGAAAGTAATTAGGTGTTACACTGAGGATCGAAGTCAAAAATTTCAGAAAACGGCTTGAAAAGGCGTTTTGAAAGTTATATGTCATTCAAAATAATAGTTTTGGTACAAAGGTTGAAATATCTGATTTGAAAATCCCACAAAAGTATAGTAATTTGGAAAGAATGACATATTTGATTTTCACACCATTTAAGTTATCAGAGTATTTAATGCCCACTCCGTGTCTTGTCCTGCTCCGTTGATTACCTGAGATAAACATGCTTAAAACGTCAACACAATGGTTGGTGAGTTCGTGGAGTTTGATAGAAAATAACTTTCTTTTAATGGATTCAAGAGTTGATAGATGAAATAAGTACTAGTACTTCTTGCAGTAACTAGCAAGTTTGCAATTGAGTAAAAATCCACGAGTAAATCATTTATGAACTCAGATTATCATAAGTTTCAAGTTTAAATGAAAATGAGTTACGTTGTTATATGCTTGGAATGAAATAATAGTTCAACTTTTAAAAGTAACGATATGCCAAGCATTGAGTTGTCTTTATCATAAGACACAACTAAGTCACATATGATAACAGTTAAGTTCCAAGTACATGATACATAATCCAAACACATAGTGAAAACAATAGTATAAAGTCTGATGTCAATCAGTGTGGAGTGGTCGTTACTAAATACAGCTGTATCCGAATATATATAGGAAGACATATATATTCATAAGGTTATATTGCTCTAAGCCTCATGACGCGCAAAACGTTAACAAAAGTACCGTAAAACGGCGAAGTCACATCAGGTTACTGATGGTTTTGCCCTAAGTAATAGGTGATTGCCTCATCCTATTATGTCTCAAATATAGTGTATCGCGACTAAATACGACTAGCCATCAGGCATTCCATCCAGTATTTAGTGGGATAGGTCGTCAGCCTTTACAGGTTTCGAAGCTGTCCACTATATTCGCGCTCACCGCAGTGATTAATGGCTCATGATAGAGGGACTTTATGGCAATATAGTTAAACTTAGGCAATATAGGGTTCAGGGTTTCATAGAATAAGCGTACTTTAGTTTTGGCAATTATTTCTTGTTGAACTATAGAAATATCATAGTAAGGTTTACAGTACATTCAGTTGTTATATGAATGCATAAAATGAGTCTCAGTATCTTGTTACAACAAGTAGTTTGAAAATGTTATTTTTCAAATATAGCATTTAAGCTAAGCAAGCAGTTTGCAAGTATAACGAGTATATATCCCCGTCAAAGGGTGATTCAAAACATGTAAAACATAGTTGATGATTTTAAATAAATCTTGAGAGTTTCCAAAGTATAAAAATACTTAAAACAGTTGAAGCATGTATCTCCCCCAAAAGAGTTATTAAAATCGATATTAAAAAGTAGGGGCCACGACTCACCTGGAGTGTATCTGACAAGATGGAGTTATAAGATCAAGTAAGATTTATGGAAACGATCACGGAAACGTCTTCGATACGAAACCTGAATATGAGGGAAGTCTAAGATTCGACTTATAACTAACGATGAGTGTGAAATGAGAAATCGTATAACGATTTGATGATGTGAGTGTGATATGCTTAAAATGCCTCAAGTTAAGAAAATATAATATCATATGTGATATTATCTTGATTCTTATGTCACTCGACTCAAAATATTATCTCCTCGTAATATAATGAAATGATATGCAAGTGAAATCGTTTAATAGATAACTAAAATTAAATATGCATAACTAAAATGTATAAAATGCATATGAAGTGATGTAGTGATGAAAAATGGAAAAATGAAATAAGAATGTCAAGTATAAACAGTAGGTCCTTGTTCTTTTTCAATTGTTACTCTTTTTACCCTAACTGAGTTCGCGTTACGTCGTTAGTCCTTCGTTAAGTCCAAAGTCCAATGATAGTCCAAAACTTGTCCATATGTCCATATAAGTCTTGGAGTTAATTCAATGATCAATTCAAGTCTTTTATAAACTGTTTTCACAGCTCCAGTCCTCAAGTTTCACAGTTTGGCAGTTTTAGTCCTTCCAGTTAAATCGCGTTACATTTCTAGTCCTTTTTGCATAAAAATAACGGGAAAAATATTCTGAAAATTTCTATAATTTTATTAAGTTCATTTTAACTTATTTCAATTGCTTATTCCAGTAAAGAGCTTATTTTTGTATTAATTGGCCGGTTAACGAGTCAACTTAAGGCCCGTTAAGAATTTTAGAGGCGAGGGCGTGTAAACTGTTTTGAGCCTGGAATTGGGCTGTTTTTATGAGTCTGAAAATATATCACATGGGCATATTGGGCCGTTCTAACATAGATGCTTAATGGGCTTTAGTTTAGCCCATTACCGAAAATGGTTTTTGGTTGAATTTTCTGAAAATGAACTAGTATTTCTGCGACTAGTTTGGCTGTTTTATAGGGTTGAATCGTGAGTATTTTTATAAGATGTTTAAACGAAAGATGTAGCTAGTTACGTTGTGAAATGGGTCGTATAAAAATAACGTGTAGTGGTTATATGGAATGTCGAGTTATGTGGTCATTTACTAAGCGGCTCGGGCTGTTTTATGTATACAAAACACTTAGATTATTCTAAGTGTTTTTTCCCCTATTTTATTATACGTGTAGGTACGATTTAGATTGGCGATTTTTAAAGGTTCAAATGAGTTTATCTCTCCCCGATGTGTTCATGGAACTTGTAGCCTATAGTTGGGTTTATTGGATGGTGTAAAAACATCGGGTGCTCATTAAGCTAGGTCGTGAATTATGGAGTCATTTAGTAGGCTACATGAACGGTTTTATACGCACCAACACTTAGAATGTATTTAACGTTTTTCAGTTTAGTATTAACGTGTGATATAAAGATTATACACGTTTGAGTGATGCATGAAACTAAATGTTAAACGTGAAAAGGATGTGAGTTGTGATTCTTAAACCTTCCACAGTGGAGGTTCGACACATGCTTGTGGGTTTCATGAGTTTGTACAAGTGAATATAAAACTATACACGTTCGAGTGATAAACTATATGATGCATGTGTGAATTCTTCTACGTGAGTGTGTGAAGGGTGAGTGACGTTTACAAGTTTCCCATGATAAGAGCTCGTCACCCTTTATAGAATAACGAACGTAAATAAATATGTGACGGTTATATGTTCGAATGAAACAAGTAAAACAATGCATGCATGAATTGTGATTGTGAGAGATGAAAGAAAAAGGGTTACTAAACACTTACTACACCTTAGAAAAAGGTGGTGAAGAGCTGTGGAACTCGGATGGAAATACACGAACAAGGCAGTAGGCTTGTTGGGTTCGAATACGTTTTACGTATTACTTCCTTACTCGATTTGCTTCCCAAGGTGAGACAAGAGTTGCTTCTGGGTTTTAAGGTTTTTAGTGAGAGTGAGATAAGTGAGAAATGAGTAATATGGACTGCTAGGAGAGGATGAATTATATAGAGGTATTTCACACGTTTTCCTTCAAAGGCTCTCACACTCAATCATGGAGTGTAACTGTGGATGACCAGTAAAATTTAGCATGCTTCTGACCTAGCAATCATTAGAAAGTATGGGATAGTAGGTAATCTTGTCTTATGTTTTTGGGAATACGTATGTGGACGTTTTCCTTTGTCGAGTTCCAAAATGGATCCAACGAGCCACAATCACTTGCTCTATTATTGAAAGTCAGTAAGTGTTGAATATTTGAAATGAATCTACTGACATTGAAGGACTTATGTGAGAGAGTAAAAGAGATCAAATGGAAGTTGGGTTACTCATTTTATGTCGACAAGTATATTTAGTGTGTAAACGAATTGGATTTAATGTCCAACTCGATATCCTTAACACTAAACACTCCTAACAAATCACAATGATCAAGTAAAAATGTTGGAATGGGATTAAAACAAACCCGGGTAAAAACGGATGAGTTTGCAAATATATATATATGGTTCGATTTGATGAAATTGGGACAAACACTTTGGCTCATTTAAACATATCAAATGTTCATACCTCGAGCTAATGTTTGGCGTCCTATTTGTTGGCTGGGAGGGTAAATAAGAGGTACCATAATATATACTAGTTGTGTTCGAGAATCGAAAAATACAAAGGCGTTTTGGAGGGGCTGGCTGGTCGAGTCTTACATAAAATCACAAGTTAAAAATTGAATTGGAGTGTGGGCTTGGATCGTATAAGGTTGATGATAATGAGCTGGAAGTTGTAGCAGCCCGTTTGGTTTGTAAAGAGAATTAGTGAAGACTTTTAATAGTGATTAGTGTTAATTAGTGTGATAATTACGGGTAATTAGGAAGAGTGCGTATATTTTTGTGTAGGGATTTATCATTACCAACTATCATTATTTTTGAAGTTTCGAATTTAGTGAGAATGGAATCCCGTGATTTAATTGTGTTTCGAGTAAATGTTACTATTTAATATATATCACGAAACATAACGTGGTATCGATAGCAATAAGAGAAAAGTTTAAATTTTCCCATAAAAATGGGTTTTATTAAACAGTAAGTTGAGATTATCATAAATTAGTGAGATTTATTACGATGGATTTTTACAGGATCTCACAGTATCCACCCCTAATTTTGAACTTCGTCCTGAAGTTCAGTCCGTGATAGGTGTTGAAAAAATGTGATGTTCAGGAATGAGGGTTTATGGAAAGTGTCGTCGAGAGATTTTTATTTTTAATATCGAGGAAACAGGATCCAATTTGATTTATTCGTACTAGACGAAATAAATTTGAATGTTTGGTCAACTAATGCATTCATAGGCTATGAATAGTGAAAATAACGGCCGAGAGTAGGAAGTATTTAACACCTAATGTTCAGTGTTCTAGTGATCGAGAATAATGGATTTTTAATGGTAGTGATTTTTGAAACTTAATGATCGTGAATAGTAAAATAACGGATACTTTTCCCCTATTAATACCCTATTTACTTTCCCCTTTTTCCTTCTCCACTTTACCTTTTCCCTTCATCTCTCTCAAAATAAATATGCCGCCGTTCGCTATCATCTTCGCCACTATGTTCATCATCTTCGCCGCCGTTTGTTTGGCTCTTCTTCCCGGCGAAGATTTCGGCCACCTGGTCGGATATTTGTTGGTTATCGTACCCCTCACAATCCTAGCCATTGTTGTGGATAAATTTTGGGGGTAATAGCTTTTAAGCTAGTGTCGCTTGTAATGGTTATTTGTTGTGTTTCTATGTAACCTTTAACAAGTGTGGAATAAAACTCATTTACTTTTATGTTTTACGATTTAGTCTCGTTGCGTATTTTAATATTTTGTTGCATTTGCGACGCAGAATAATCAAGGTGATTCATCCTGTGGTGGCTCTTGCTATCGCTGGGTTGGTGGTGGTTTTTGTTGCTATGGCGGGCCAACCTATTGAAGATTCTATGCCTTTTATTGTGTTTATTGTATTATTAGCACTTTCGATGTTAATCGTCTCGCTATGTATTAATTTTCGTGGGTTCTAATAAAATTTATGTTATTTGTGTTTTCCTTATCTTGTTGTGAATTCTTATAGTTTCTAATTTCGTACTTTTCTCGACTTCTTATAATAAGGTAATGGGTAATAAGTGTAGATCTTACTGGGGTTCGGTTAAAAGTGAGGTTTATGAATAACTTATTTTGTCTCGAAATTCTGTTTTTGGAATGAAAATTGTTATTAAAACCTTGAAAAGATAAATGTTCCATTTATAACATGATTCTTCCTAAATTATACATAGGTAGCTAGGCTATGTATAATTGAGGACCAAATGATGTGATGCTTGGTTCAGTTACTATGATATTTATGTTCCTTCAAAGAGTTTTATATGGTTCAATTATCATGGTTTCGTCACAAATTCCGACACCCTCTGATTATTTTCAAAAGAATTTGGAAAGTTTTTGTTCATATTCCGAGGATAAGTCAGGAATTTCTAAAATGATATTCTTGGATATTCTTGGTATAAACTTAGTTTTTTTTTTTTTTTTTTTTTTTTTTTTTTTTTTTTTTTTTTTTAGGTGAGGATTTCTTACAAAATGGTATCGACTTATGGTTTGATCAAAATGGAGTTAATTAAATCCTTAGGGTAATATAAGTGTGTTGTTACATAACGACTTATGAATAAAGAGGTGGAATAGAAATTGGAATAGACGTAGATTATAATTATCATGGAAATATTACAAGGTAAAGTTTTCACACGGTAGAAGGATAACTGTTACACTTAGGCTACATCCATCGTACCTAAGGTAAATACAAACGGAAATATAACTTAGATAGTTCTAGGCTAGAGTTTATTTATTTTATAGCAGGAATCCATTCATCTGCTTAAGATAGAGGTCATTCTTCGACACGGTTAAGATTCTTTGACAAGTTCTTATTCCTTTGTACAAATCTTGGGCTCCCAATGGGCTTTGTAGTCCGGGCAATGACTCTTGTAATGACTCATTTCACCACATTCATGGCATTTTATGGATAAGGGTTTCTCATTTCCTTCCATGGCTTTGCAATCTCTTGTCTTGTGGCCTGTTTTCCGGCACCTTCCGCATTTAGCAATGCAATGTCCGGTGTGATGCAACTTACATCTTTGGCACAGAGGTTGCTTTCCATAGTAGTTGTTTCTTTTAGTAGAAGTGGTGACGCAGTTTCTTCCAACTTCTGATTTGGGCCTTTGTTGGCGAAGATAGTCAATGCGGTCTTGTAGATGATTGTGGATGCAAACATCAACTCGCATTCATTGAGGATAAAGGATCTTTTCTCCTCAAGTTTTCGCTTTTGGTTATTTTTCTTAAGTGCAATATCTTGCTTAATTCTTTGGGCACATGTGCGTATAGGTTTAGTCCTTTTCCTTGAATCCTTTAGGTAAATTGGTTTATTCCCCATGAAATTTTCGTAGTCATGCTTACAAGGTATAGCCTTCCCTCTTTCTTTTCTTACTACGTCGTTATCTCTTGATTGAACTATTGTAGTCACTTCATGTACCGCTGTAACGATATTGTTTTCAAATTCCTTGATGGTTTTAGGAGTCAGGGTTGTGGTAAGTGCTGAGGGGGTATGGGCGTTGCTCATGTTGGCCATCTTTAATGACTACAACAAGAAACACTGATTTAGTATTCACTTTATCATTAGAATAATTTCAAATAATAAGGTATTTGCATATTATTGCTAACAACGTGATCTTAATACAAAATCAAAACTAACTAAGGATCATAGAGATACGATGTGTCTGGGTAACATCGTAAAATAATTATCTCTTGACATGGGATTGCTAAGGAACAAACGAATTCATCTACAAAAGCTGAAGTTCAACAACTCTCTCTTCATTCATCAAGTTCTCTTTTGAAGATTTGTTCTTGGACTTCTATGGTTTATTGTTTAGTCGTGGTATATTTGATGTACAATCACTGATAGTATCATAGTAAGTTTGAATACAATCATCAATATTGACATAACTCTAATAACTTGTTTGATCAAAACAACCAACACAAGGTCTTTTATTAATGTCTCATTGATTCAGGTAGAGTCATTTGTTTTCCTAAGAGAGTAACAAATGGTGAGGTCTTGTATGGCTCTTTGCACTTATAGCATTATAATAGGGCTTGGTGGGATGAATTTGTTTTCAACAGAAAGATATAATGGAAGAAGACTGTCATAGCTTAAAAGTCGATTACAACTTCTGAGAGTTACAGAATTATTGAGAAATACATGGAATACTAACCAAACTATTTGGTTTATTTGGTACAACAACGATACATAAGATCAGTTACGTCTCTGACGTAGACGTCTAATTTCTGCCTCAAGATTCAGTTGTGCAGCTTCCATGGCCGAGAAACGTTCCTGGCACGCATTCCTCTGATTAGCCAACATGTTTTCCAAGGCTGCAATCTTTTGGCCTTGGGTTCTTGCTGTGTCTCTAGCTAACCATAATGCTCTTTCAATTTCCTCAATCCTAATGTGTGTTTGAGTATGGCCTCTACCCAAACAGCGGGTTCTGGCATCCAAGTTTCTAAGTTCTTGTTCGTAATTGTCCTTCATGTTACCAACATTTACTCCTAGATCAAACACTTCTCGTCTTTCAGCATCCGTCCTCTTAAACAGGGTATCAATGTTACGGTCATACCATTCGAATCGTAATGGTTATAACTCTTTTAGCTGTTTAGAGTGAGTGTCTAGTATGCTGGTGTGTTGGTGAAGGCGAATCCATATGGAGTCACAGGTGTCTACATTGTAGTCAGGAGAATTGGGTGAGGATACATTCTCTGGGATATCTGGCATGGAGAAATCTGAGATATTAGGCAAGGGAGAATTTAGTTCGATCTTCTTCCAATTCATTTCTTGGTGTGAACTCTGTCCAGATTCAAATGTTGGTTGACCACCAATCAAATCTTCATTTGAATAGGATTCGGTTGCTCTTTTAAGTTTCTGACGTGGAGGTGAGTGAGTAGGTGATGACGGAGGTGATTTCTGAGTGAGTTCTATGTCGGGCTGGGGTTGTGACATTTTTACATAAGGTTCTTCAGTATCTGGTGCAATTTGGTAGGTAGGTGACGCATGTGTAGTAGGAGGGGTAGTCTTGGTGATATCGACTAGTTTAGAAGACATGGTACTGTAGCAATCGAAAATAGTAATTATGAATATTCATACGTTTAAGGTGTAACATTGAGTGTAAAATAACACAGTGTGTTATGTGTGAAGAGTAAACATTAAGCATGTAAAGATTAGTACAAAACAATCTTAGTAGGTAATATATTGAGCACGGCAGTGTGCAGACACGGAGGGCGTAAAATGGTATGGTGTAAAATCATTCATTTTGAAATTGTAGTTATAGTTCAATGTTTGAAAAACATATGATTCTCTATAACCTGTGGCTCTGATGCCAATCTGTAACACCCCCTAATTTGGTTTTGTGGCAGCGGAAAGTAATTAGGTGTTACACTGAGGATCGAAGTCAAAAATTTCAGAAAACGGCTTGAAAAGGCGTTTTGAAAGTTATATGTCATTCAAAATAATAGTTTTGGTACAAAGGTTGAAATATCTGATTTGAAAATCCCACAAAAGTATAGTAATTTGGAAAGAATGACATATTTGATTTTCACACCATTTAAGTTATCAGAGTATTTAATGCCCACTCCGTGTCTTGTCCTGCTCCGTTGATTACCTGAGATAAACATGCTTAAAACGTCAACACAATGGTTGGTGAGTTCGTGGAGTTTGATAGAAAATAACTTTCTTTTAATGGATTCAAGAGTTGATAGATGAAATAAGTACTAGTACTTCTTGCAGTAACTAGCAAGTTTGCAATTGAGTAAAAATCCACGAGTAAATCATTTATGAACTCAGATTATCATAAGTTTCAAGTTTAAATGAAGATGAGTTACGTTGTTATATGCTTGCAATGAAATAATAGTTCAACTTTTAAAAGTAACGATATGCCAAGCATTGAGTTGTCTTTATCATAAGACACAACTAAGTCACATATGATAACAGTTAAGTTCCAAGTACATGATACATAATCCAAACACATAGTGAAAACAATAGTATAAAGTCTGATGTCAATCAGTGTGGAGTGGTCGTTACTAAATACAGCTGTATCCGAATATATATAGGAAGACATATATATTCATAAGGTTATATTGCTCTAAGCCTCATGACGCGCAAAACGTTAACAAAAGTACCGTAAAACGGCGAAGTCACATCAGGTTACTGATGGTTTTGCCCTAAGTAATAGGTGATTGCCTCATCCTATTATGTCTCAAATATAGTGTATCGCGACTAAATACGACTAGCCATCAGGCATTCCATCCAGTATTTAGTGGGATAGGTCGTCAGCCTTTACAGGTTTCGAAGCTGTCCACTATATTCGCGCTCACCGCAGTGATTAATGGCTCATGATCGAGGGACTTTATGGCAATATAGTTAAACTTAGGCAATATAGGGTTCAGGGTTTCATAGAATATGCAGACTTTAGTTTTGGCAATTATTTCTTGTTGAACTGTAGAAATATCATAGTAAGGTTTACAGTACATTCAGTTGTTATATGAATGCATAAAATGAGTCTCAGTATCTTGTTACAACAAGTAGTTTGAAAATGTTATTTTTCAAATATAGCATTTAAGCTAAGCAAGCAGTTTGCAAGTATAACGAGTATATATCCCCGTCAAAGGGTGATTAAAAACATGTAAAACATAGTTGATGATTTTAAATAAATCTTGAGAGTTTCCAAAGTATAAAAATACTTAAAACAGTTGAAGCATGTATCTCCCCCAAAAGAGTTATTAAAATCGATATTAAAAAGTAGGGGCCACGACTCACCTGGAGTGTATCTGACAAGATGGAATTATAAGATCAAGTAAGACTTATGGAAACGATCACGGAAACGTCTTCGATACGAAACCTGAATATGAGGGAAGTCTAAGATTCGACTTATAACTAACGATGAGTGTGAAATGAGAAATCGTATAACGATTTGATGATGTGAGTGTGATATGCTTAAAATGCCTCAAGTTAAGAAAATATAATATCATATGTGATATTATCTTGATTCTTATGTCACTCGACTCAAAATATTATCTCTTCGTAATATAATGAAATGATATGCAAGTGAAATCGTTTAATAGATAACTAAAATTAAATATGCATAACTAAAATGTATAAAATGCATATGAAGTGATGTAGTGATGAAAAATGGAAAAATGAAATAAGAATGTCAAGTATAAACAGTAGGTCCTTGTTCTTTTTCAATTGTTACTCTTTTTACCCTAACTGAGTTCACGTTACGTCGTTAGTCCTTCGTTAAGTCCAAAGTCCAATGATAGTCCAAAACTTGTCCATATGTCCATATAAGTCTTGGAGTTAATTCAATGATCAATTCAAGTCTTTTATAAACTGTTTTCACAGCTCCAGTCCTCAAGTTTCACAGTTTGGCAGTTTTAGTCCTTCCAGTTAAATCGCGTTACATTTCTAGTCCTTTTTGCATAAAAATAACGGGAAAAATATTCTGAAAATTTCTATAATTTTATTAAGTTCATTTTAACTTATTTCAATTGCTTATTCCAGTAAAGAGCTTATTTTTGTATTAATTGGCCGGTTAACGAGTCAACTTAAGGCCCGTTAAGAATTTTAGAGGCGAGGGCGTGTAAACTGTTTTGAGCCTGGAATTGGGCTGTTTTAATGAGTCTGAAAATATATCACATGGGCATATTGGGCCATTCTAACATAGATGCTTAATGGGCTTTAGTTTAGCCCATTACCGAAAATGGTTTTTGGTTGAATTTTCTGAAAATGAACTAGTATTTCTGCGACTAGTTTGGCTGTTTTATAGGGTTGAATCGTGAGTATTTTTATAAGATGTTTAAACGAAAGATGTAGCTAGTTACGTTGTGAAATGGGTCGTATAAAAATAACGTGTAGTGGTTATATGGAATGTCGAGTTATGTGGTCATTTACTAAGCGGCTCGGGCTGTTTTATGTATACAAAACACTTAGATTATTCTAAGTGTTTTTCCCCTATTTTATTATACGTGTAGGTACGATTTAGATTGGCGATTTTTAAAGGTTCAAATGAGTTTATCTCTCCCCGATGTGTTCATGGAACTTGTAGCCTATAGTTGGGTTTATTGGATGGTGTAAAAACATCGGGTGCTCATTAAGCTAGGTCGTGAATTATGGAGTCATTTAGTAGGCTACATGAACGGTTTTATACGCACCAACACTTAGAATGTATTTAATGTTTTTCAGTTTAGTATTAACGTGTGATATAAAGATTATACACGTTTGAGTGATGCATGAAACTAAATGTTAAACGTGAAAAGGATGTGAGTTGTGATTCTTAAACCTTCCACAGTGGAGGTTCGACACATGCTTGTGGGTTTCATGAGTTTGTACAAGTGAATATAAAACTATACACGTTCGAGTGATAAACTATATGATGCATGTGTGAATTCTTCTACGTGAGTGTGTGAAGGGTGAGTGACGTTTACAAGTTTCCCATGATAAGAGCTCGTCACCCTTTATAGAATAACGAACGTAAATAAATATGTGACGGTTATATGTTCGAATGAAACAAGTAAAACAATGCATGCATGAATTGTGATTGTGAGAGATGAAAGAAAAAGGGTTACTAAACACTTACTACACCTTAGAAAAAGGTGGTGAAGAGCTGTGGAACTCGGATGGAAATACACGAACAAGGCAGTAGGCTTGTTGGGTTCGAATACGTTTTACGTATTACTTCCTTACTCGATTTGCTTCCCAAGGTGAGACAAGAGTTGCTTCTGGGTTTTAAGGTTTTTAGTGAGAGTGAGATAAGTGAGAAATGAGTAATATGGACTGCTAGGAGAGGATGAATTATATAGAGGTATTTCACACGTTTTCCTTCAAAGGCTCTCACACTCAATCATGGAGTGTAACTGTGGATGACCAGTAAAATTTAGCATGCTTCTGACCTAGCAATCATTAGAAAGTATGGGATAGTAGGTAATCTTGTCTTATGTTTTTGGGAATACATATGTGGACGTTTTCCTTTGTCGAGTTCCAAAATGGATCCAACGAGCCACAATCACTTGCTCTATTATTGAAAGTCAGTAAGTGTTGAATATTTGAAATGAATCTACTGACATTGAAGGACTTATGTGAGAGAGTAAAAGAGATCAAATGGAAGTTGGGTTACTCATTTTATGTCGACAAGTATATTTAGTGTGTAAACGAATTGGATTTAATGTCCAACTCGATATCCTTAACACTAAACACTCCTAACAAATCACAATGATCAAGTAAAAATGTTGGAATGGGATTAAAACAAACCCGGGTAAAAACGGATGAGTTTGCAAATATATATATATGGTTCGATTTGATGAAATTGGGACAAACACTTTGGCTCATTTAAACATATCAAATGTTCATATCTCGAGCTAATATTTGGCGTCCTATTTGTTGGCTGGGAGGGTAAATAAGAGGTACCATAATATATACTAGTCGTGTTCGAGAATCGAAAAATACAAAGGCGTTTTGGAGGGGCTGGCTGGTCGAGTCTTACATAAAATCACAAGTTAAAAATTGAATTGGAGTGTGGGCTTGGATCGTATAAGGTTGATGATAATGGGCTGGAAGTTGTAGCAGCCCGTTTGGTTTGTAAAGAGAATTAGTGAAGACTTTTAATAGTGATTAGTGTTAATTAGTGTGATAATTACGGGTAATTAGGAAGAGTGCATATATTTTTGTGTAGGGATTTATCATTACCAACTATCATTATTTGTGAAGTTTCGAATTTAGTGAGAATGGAATCCCGTGATTTAATTGTGTTTCGAGTAAATGTTGCTATTTAATATATATCACGAAACATAACGTGGTATCGATAGCAATAAGAGAAAAGTTTAAATTTTTCCATAAAAATGGGTTTTATTAAACAGTAAGTTGAGATTATCATAAATCAGTGAGATTTATTACGATGGATTTTTACAGGATTTCACAGTATCCACCCCTAATTTTGAACTTCGTCCCGAAGTTCAGTCCGTGATAGGTGTTGAAAAAATGTGATGTTCAGGAATGAGGGTTTATGGAAAGTGTCGTCGAGAGATTTTTATTTTTAATATCGAGGAAACAGGATCCAATTTGATTTATTCGTACTAGACGAAATAAATTTGAATGTTTGGTCAACTAATGCATTCATAGGCTATGAATAGTCATGGATCATCATTGTAATCTATTCATACTAGATTAGATGGTTTATGTGTTTGTGCCATAAAACACAAGGTTTCTATGTTGAGCCATAAAACATAGCGGGAGTGGTTGTACCCTTGTCAAAGAACCAACGGGAGTGGTTGTACCCTTGTAAAGAATTCGACATCTAGCTTAGTGTCGGAAATTGTATAGGCGACGTTAGGTTGGTTCAACCTCGAACTAGAACCCGGTATTTAGCTTTGTACCGGAAAAAGTGTAAGCGGCGTGTGTAAGGTTTTCTCCGCCGAGAAGGGAGCTTGTTGATCTAGTGAAGTAACTCTTGAGTTGGGTACTCGGGGAGTGGAGTAAGGCGGAGAGGAGCTCCGTGACCGAACCACTATAAATCATCGTGTTCGGTTTGCGCTTTCTTTTACTTATCTCTTTACTTTTATGTTTGCATTATGTGATTGCTTGTGTTGTGATTAGTTGATAATACTTGTGTGACAACATGCTTTAGTTTATGCTAGACATAAACTACAACAGACAACTTTCATATTAGAACAAACCAAATTGGAAATTTGATACAACAAGTTTTAAGTTTTTAAAACGGGAACGTATTCACCCCCCTCTACGTTTTCACAAAAAGGTTATAATCAATAACCATAATATGTTTGTGGAAAACTAGAAGGGGGGGTTGAATAGTTTTACGTCTTTTAAAATTTATTATAAAACCTTTGTTTACTTTTAAAAACTTAGATTCTAGTTTGTTATGAAAAATAAAACTTAAATCTTATTATTAGTTATATATGTATTCTTTTAAATTGATTGCAAAAGTTTTGGTTTCTTGAATGGATTTTCAATTTGATTTTTATGTGAAGTCAACCTCTAATTAATACTAGCAATTATATAAGCCTATGTGTATGAAAGTAATGACGATGCATGTAAAGAAATAAGTAAGGTATGGAAAGATCTAACCGAGACACGAGAGATTTATAGTGGTTCGGCTACAAAGACACCTTCCTTGCCCTACTCCACTCCCCGAGCACCGAGCTCGAGAGTTTTCTTCACAACTTCAATAAGCTCCCTTATGGCGGAGAAAACCGTACACGACTTTGGCTTACACGGGTTTAACGACACAAAGCTAAATGTCGAGTTCTAATCGTAGCTAGAACCAATCTCACAACTTCACAACACAACTTCTTCACAACTGATTCACGACTACTTCACAACGACTTCACGACTGCTTCACGACTTCTTCACGACTTCAACACGACCGCTACACAACCTTTATGCTACGGCTTCACGACTTCAACACTATGTCTTCACGACTAAGACTTCACGACTTCAACACGACCGCTACACAACCTCTATGCTACGGCTTCACGACTTCAACACTATGTCTTCACGACTTCAACATGACCGCTACACAACCTCTATGCTACGGCTTCACGACTTCAATCACTATGACTTCACAACTAGGACTTCAAGGCTTCAACACGACCGCTACACAACCTCTATGCTACGGCTTCACGACTTCAACACTAGGACTTCACGACTTCAAAGCTACGGCTTCACACCTTCTTCACAACGGGTTCACGACTTCTACTTCGCGGCTTCACAACTTCTACACTATGTCTTCACAACTTCTATACCACAACTACTTATACAACTTCTTCACTACTTACATACAACACTAATCTACTATACACACCTTACACTCAAATGAATGAATGATTTACAAACTTTGTTAAACTAACAACTTAAGTAACAAGATGATACTAAGTTGTAATACTTCTAATCTTGATTGATAGAAGTATTCTTCTTTTGCACTTGAATGAAGGAAGCTTGGATCACTTAGAAACCAAAGCTTAAGACTATATGATCAAAGGATTTTAGAAAGTATTTACAACATTTAAAACAGAAAGTTTGGGGTGCAAAAGGTGAGTAAAAATCCAGGAGAAGGCTGGTATTTATAGGAGAAAAACTGGACAGCTGGAGACCTACTGGAGCGTGGCCGGCCCCCTTAAATAGGGGGGCGGTCCCCTTAAAATTAAGGGGCCGCCTAGTAAAATTAAGGGGGCCGCCCAAGGTGTCCGTTGCCCAGATTTGTCCTTTTGTGGGGAAGGTTTTTCTGGAACATTTTAACTGATTTTGGTTAAAAATTTGAATTCATATTTTTATAAAAGATTAAACATTTTTATTTAATACCAAAAATGTTTTTCAAAAATATATAAAATGTTTTTGATGTTTTATAAAAAATCTAGTTATTAAGAAAATGTTCCTTTGATCATATAATGCATTAAGCATTAGTTCATTCATACCTTAAGTGATTTGAGTTGTAAAAATAGATATTTACAACTAAATACTTGTTTACGTCATAATTTTCCGATTAATGATTTTACATTTTGTGATTATCAAAACGTAGAGATATCGAAAAATATTAATAACGTGTTTAGGCATTATTTATATCAACAATGTTTATCCTAATTCCTAAGTTTACTATAGTTACCAAATCTAATATAGAACACTCTCTCTAATTTATAGAAAGTCAAAACTGGAGTTCATAAAAGTCAACAGTTTTGACTTTGGACTTGATATAAAGTCAAAGCTGAAAACAACTCGATCTAAACCTCAATTCCCCAAAATCCAATACAACAATTAACAGCAACATCAAAAAAACAATTACCTGCAAGTAAGAAGGAACCAAACTTTTAGTGGACTCTTTAGTTTCATCCAAAGCAAACTTAACAAACTTTTGGTAAGACAAAACATTTTCATCTGCTGGTGTCTTCTTCATTGAGCAGTGGCACCTCGTATTTATGTTCCTTGACAACATAGGATAAGGTTGTTTGATGGTTTTTGAGACAAAGTGGATAATGATGATGATGAAGATAAAGATTCCATAGTTGATTCGAAATAACAACAACACTTTAACCTACAAATCAGAGAATCAATATCAGAGAACCACCACTCTGATCCTCATCAGTTGATTCGAAATAACAACAACAACACTTTAACCTACAAATCCAGATTCAAACCCATATCAATCTCAACTGCCCCATTCATCAATAGCCATCTTTCAATTTAACCCGCCTCTTCTTTCTAAACCCTACCACTATGAACCACACATCATTCATATCAATCTCATTTGCCCCGTTCATCAATACCCGTATTTCAAGATCTCCGGTGAGCTCATTTCCGGCGAATCTTGTGGGTTTTGATGTTGATGTTAGATTGAAAGTTCTATGTATGATGATTCTTGATTTATAACTTGAAGGTTTTGGTTGACTGATTTCTCTTTAATGAAGTTAGATCGAGGCGTATATGGTGTGTGTTTGTTTAAAGAGACAAAGAAGAAAGAGTGGGTGAGTGTGTGTGATTGTCTGGATAGAAAAAGAAGAAAGAAGACGTGAGGGAGTGAGTGAATGGATGAAAATACCCTCCAATATTGCGCACATGTTATAACTTAACGCCTTTACCTAACGGACGTTTGGTCAAGGGACTATTAGTGTTAAGGGTTTCAGAGTTGGTGGCTGTAAGTGCAAAAAAAAAAAATCAAAGGACCAAGAGTGAAAGTCAAAGCATACCATAGGGACCATCTTTGTAATTTACTCTATAATTTACTTCCAAGACACTTTTTTTGAGCAAATACTTCCAAGATACTTGATTGGGTGTTATATGTCCATACCAGAACCTTTGTATATATACCCTTTTACTATATGAAATATAATAATTAATAGGAATTGTGTTAAATAAAACGAACAAAAACAGTAACCCTAAGAGATCTACAGCCACGTTTATTAGCAAATAGTTTTTCAACATCCATGCATGGGCAAAGGAGACAGTTAGCAGGTTAGAAGGTATAGAAAGAACCCAAGAATAAAGAGAAACATCAAACAACAAACGGCTACACCCTACATATTGATCGAAAGTAACATGCAAAAGCTGAGAACAACTTAGAAAACCTATACCTACCAAAACCCTAGCAAGCAGTACAGGTAGTCGGTATCTTCTCCTAGAAGAAAGGGAATCGGTAGAAGGTAATGGAACGTCGTGTGTGTATAACGTATTATTAGAGCAGGTAAACTAAACACACATGATGGGCCAATGATGGGCTAGTTAAACGAGCCAAAGGTTTAATGTTTTTTTATACCGAGCGTGTAATTGTTTAATTCTCCGCCGACAGTGTGTTTTACTATATATAGATAATAAAGAGATGTGCAAATTTTGATTGTCAGCCATTCTTTTCTTTTTGGAAAGAATGAATAAGGTGGAATGATAATCACTTTTTGATTCTCTATTTCCATTCAATGACACAAACAAACACTGGAAATCTTCAGATTCCCTTTCTCCCTTTTCCATTCCATCATACCAAACATCCCTAAGTGTGTACATAAGATTTGTTAAAGCATAAACAAATCATACCATTTCAACGTCAACGAGTAGCAATGCTATTTCTTTTTCAAGTATGATGTCAACTTAGGTGATTTATTGATAACATGAAAGTTAAGTCTTTAACCATTATCATAAGATTGGTAAAGTTTTTGGTTTCCTCGCAAGAAGTCAAGAGTCTAAACCTCACTAGGTGTATGCATTTAGGGGGTCACTAGGTGTATGCATTTAGGGGGTCAGAGAAGGTCAAAACGGTCTCGGGATTGCCCGTTGTTGTTGCGTACATCTGAGTCAAAACTCTCCCCGGATAACCTGAACAAGAAAAACATCATCTGTTAATGAAAGTTAAGTGTTTGGTAATGGTAAGACCAGTGAGTTCATGAAAAAGCCTCTCACATCGAGTCACACGTGACTAGGGTTATTGTTGGGAATTAAACTAACAGTTAGTACTGCCAAGCATATAGTTAGTACTGTCAAGCATGAAGTTACAACTGCTGAAGATTACACTAACAGTACTAAGTCAGTTAGTACTGTTAGCACAGATGGTTAGTACTGATTATAAGATGAAGACAAAGGTAAAGAAGACGTGAGAAGATATATATAGAATAGATATTGTGTATATCTTATTAAGTTAGAATTATACGGATGTTAGTTTACTTGTAAAGAACTCTTTATGTTATAAAAGGAGATCCTAGGTTAGAGTTTGTATACGATTAATTGACAGAGCTTCAAGGTTTTTGTAACCATAGTGATAAACAAAAGATCACTCGTATTGATAATAATATTGAAACTATTTGGTTGTTTTACACATTGTGTTCATACAATTACTGTTACATTCATTCATCACACAAACAATCTTCTAAGTATTAGTTAGCAAATTCCGCGTGCTAGTTAATATATACTTAAAGTATCTTCAACACAAGGAGTGTGTTTAGATCCTATTAGTTACATAGTGTGAGACGAATATGGTGTCCGTTTACATTGTTGGTGAAAAATGATATGTATGCCTAACTTTAATATCATGATATGTGTCAAAGTAAAAAATGACGAATAATAGAAAAAGAATACACATTTCATGTATTGCACCATAAAATGCATGTCTATCACTACTAGTCGTGTTTCTTTTGGTTGAAATAACCATTCATCGTCTTCAAGGCCGTCTTTGAGGGTATGTAAGGTGGGCGACCACTCAGGGCCTCAAAATTTTTAGAGGCCTCAAAATTTGTCCCGTTACCAATTATATGCATGTGTACACATATTTTTCACAAAGAAAAAAACATTTAAATGAAAAAATATTTTAAATGAGTAATATGTTTAACGTTTACATAACTGATTGCATTATAACATTTTTCTCAAAATGCCTCATTATTTAATTTCATCAAGGGCCCTTAAAATTTTCAAAAATTTAGAGACGGGCCTGATCGTCTTATTATTCTATTAGCTTTTTTAATAGAAAATTAAGTGGAAATAGGGTGAGTTTATCCACACCCTCCTATAGGGAGGGTATCTAATTATTGGATGCATCGCTGGCTTGTACGATGTGCATCGCGAGTTGTACGGTTTGACCAAATCCTCAACTTAAATGTGATGTAACAACTTAGGGTGCGTTTGGTTCGCAGTATGTTTTGAAAGGAATTGTAATCTGTCAAAAGAATTGTAATTTGAATGAATTGTAATTCAAAGAGTTGTAATGTGTTGTAATTGTAATGTGTATGAATTGTAATTGATGTTTTCTGTCACTGTGTTTAGTTGGATCTCAACGTAATTGTAATTCGAAAAATTTATAAAAATTCGAAAAAATTTATAAAAATTCGAAAAATTTATATAAATTCGAAAAAATTTATAAAAATTCAAAAAATTTATAAAAATTCAAAAAATTTATAAAAATTCGAAAAAATTTAAAAAAATTCCAAAAATTTATAAAAATTTAAAAATTTAAAAATTTTATAAAAAATTTATAAAATTCGAAAAATTTATAAAATTTTATGAAAATTTAAAAATTTGAATTTTTATAAAATTTTTTGTAAAATTTTTAAATTTTTAAATTTTTTGAATTTTTAAATTTTTAAATTTTTATAAATTTTTTATAAAATTTTTAAATTTTATAAATTTTTTATAAAATTTTTCGAATTTTATAAATTTTTTATAAAATTTTTAAATTTTATAAATTTTTTATAAAATTTTATAAATTTTTTGAATTTTATAAATTTTTTATAAAATTTTTAATTTTTTTAAATTATTTGAATTTTTAAATTTTTAAATTTTTATAAATTTTTTGAATTTTTATAAATTTTTTGAATTTTTATAAATTTTTTTGAATTTTTATAAATTTTTTGAATTTTTATAAATTTTTTTTTAATTTTTATAAATTTTTTCGAATTTTTATAAATTTTTTGAATTTTTATAAATTTTTCGAATTTATATAAGTTTTTTCGAATTTTTATAAATTTTTTCGAATTATTATTATTATTATTATTATTATTATAAAATTTTGAATTACAACGTAATTCAAAACTTTTCATCCAACATCCTATGTAATCTGAATTCTCTCCTTTGATGTAATTGTAATGACTGAATTACAATTACAACGCAAACCAAACAGCCTACGTAATGTAATCTGAATTACAATTTCCACCATTCTGTGAACCAAACAGCCTACGTAATGTAATCTGAATTACAATTACAACCAATTACGCCAGATTACGGCGAACCAAACGCCCCTTAAAGGTTAGAGCAAAAACAGATCGGGCTTATGTAATTCATGACCAGGCCTCTGAACCAAACCTGAAACGATCTAAAACCGGGCCGGTTTATTATCGTGTCGACGACACTAGTTGTTTAAAGGTTAGAGCAAAAACAGACCGGGCTTATGTAATTCATGACCAGGCCTCTGAACCAAACCCGAAACGATCTAAAACCGGGCCGGTTTATTATCCTGTCGACGTTTTCCTAGAGATTTACACCAACCGTGTTTACATGGCGACACGTGTCCAGTACGTGTTGAATAAAGTGATACTCGTAAACAACACAAGGAAGGAAACACACTAGTAGTCCTTGGTAAAGCTTAATAAATAAGCTTGTTCAACAGATTACAAATGCAGCATATCAAACGCTACAACAATTATAATCAAATTTTATTATTAGCAGTGATAATTATATCATCAAATCTGGGTAATACGATGGCAGGTGTGCTTGGTGGTGTACGTAACTCAACTTCTTCTAACAGTAAAGAGATCGATGATCTCGCTCGTTTCGCTGTCGACCAACATAACAAAAAAGAGGTTCTCTTTATTTTTATCGTTTATCATCTTAGCTTTATATCATATGCTGAATTAAAACAAGTGTAAGATTTTGTTGTTTAGGATTAGATTAAACATTTAGCGGTAGGTAACCTAGGTGTATAGCCATAATAACTAGGGCTGTAAACGAACCGATGAACACGAAAAGAGCCTTGTTCATGTTCGTTCGTTTAATTTCAACCAAAAAATAAACGGTCACGAACGCTTAAACGAGCGAATTTTCTTGTTAATTTCATTTATCAAGAAAATTAGTTTTTCATGTTCGTTCATTAAGACACTAAACGAACATAAACGATCCAACATAAATGAACCTAGAAAAACAAACATGAACTTTATTTAATTATGCATAATATCTTGTTTTATAAGTGTTGTTTTTTTAAACAAACCGATTTTGAAAGTTTACAATTAAAAGATGTGATATACGGACATAGACAATTAAATTAACAAACGTTAATAAACACATAATTGGATGTTCACGAACATAAATGAATGGACATGACTTATGTTCATGTTCGTAACGAAGGTAAAATATTGCTCCTGTTCGTTCATTTAATAAATAAATGAACATAAACAAACTTTTTACCGAATGGTTCATAAAATGTTCACCGGACGTTCAGCCCTAATAATGACCAAGTGTAAACGCTAGTTGCTAGTAATTAAATGCTGCTAAAAGTAGCGATTTGGTTTGGAGCGTTTAGAAATGCTAGTTGCTTGCTTCCAAACAAGCAGTTTGTGCAAATTGTTAATTGCTTCTAAATGCTCCTAAACATTTGCTGCCAAATATACCCTTGATAATTATAGCTATAGCTACGTTACCAAACACTTTTATAAAACAAACACCTAATGCTAACTTCTACTGCAACAGCTGGTTTTGCCAAACATAGAATTAGGACACATCATAGTTTAAAATCCGTGCTTTGGGAACCGGTTATCAGATGGGGTCGTTCTAGGTAAAAAAAACTCAAATTTTAAGCAAAATGTCTGATACAAGTATATGAATTAGTGTTTATGTGCTACCCCTTGATTTAAAGGAATTAAAAGAGAGCTAACATGAATGCGTAAATAATATCTTTTTTCAGAATAAGATGCTGAAGTTAACCAGGGTGGTAAAGGCACAAGAACAAGTTGTTGCCGGCACTCTGCATCATCTTACATTGGAGGTTGATGACGCCGGAGGCAATAAAATATACGAGGCCAAGATCTGGGTTAAGCCATGGGAAAACTTCAAGGAACTGCAGGAATTCAACCATATTCCACATCCTGATCATGATGTTCAAAAAGGTTGCTACTAATTCTTAAAAATTTCCAATGTAACCCATTATTCTTATTAACTGTGGCAAGGTAGTGGCTTTAGCTTCCGTTCTTATTTTGAGTTTTACTTGTTTATCTGCCCCGAGAATAATAGTAACAAGCACCATGTAGTGATGGTAATGGAAATTTCTGTAGTCGTAGATTTTAAACCACAGCTAGTATGTTCTCCAAAACGAATCACATGAGCTGTCCTATTTCATCTATTGAATTGCTTTAATCACAAATTGCAAGTTCCCATTCCCATCCATAATATAACTGCTAGTCTACTTTATTCCAGTTTTCTGTTTCTTGAGTTTACCCCACTCGGCTGTTTGGAACATGATTGAGAGGCATAATAGCATTCTTATCTTTTAGTTATAGTTACTTATGAGCCAAAATTTGATGTTATGGATAAATGTGAGTGTTCAAACTTTGGTTTAGGGGCTCAAAAAAATGATATGATTTAAAATCTATTAATGATAGCTTTTTCTCACAATATTATGGTTTGAAACCAGATGCTGATGGCTCAGGATATCAGTCTGTCCCTGTTCATGATCCTGCGGTTCAGGATGCTGCAAATCATCTCCTCAAGACACTGCAACAGAGGTCCAACTCGTTGTATCCTTATGAATTGCAAGAAGTTGTTCATGCTAAAGCAGAGGTAATGCAAGCTCTTTGTTTCATATCGTAAATTTTTTGGGGAACAGTTTGTTACATTGGATAAAATTTACAAAATTGGAAAAGAGCCATACTGGTCAGAAGTTAAACAAAATGTTACAAGACCTCTTCAATTGCTTTGTCTAATACTTATTCTTTAACTCATATAACACGAAGTCTATTTGAAAGGAAGACAGGAATTTCCTTTTTGGCCTGTCTTGATCCGTGACCCAACATGTCCATTTTGTCACCTCTCATGAAATTGATGTTGGTGTTTGGTCTTTTAAGCGGATGTATTTGTACTAATTGGACGATAATTGTTTTATTTTTTATAACTTTGTTACAGACTGTGGAAGGGTCTGCAAAATATGATATCCTGGTGAAGCTGAAAAGGAATGACAAGGAAGAGAAGTACAAGGCTAACGTGCACAAGGACAACGATGGGAAGTTTCATGTGAACAACATGGTCCAGGACCACTCTTAAATGAAGCTTACTTGATGCACAGTGACAACGGGATTTCTATGTTTTATGTGTAATAAATCTTTCGACTACTGGATCATACATAGGAACAAAGATGTCTTGTTGATCACTGATGTGACTGATCGGCTTATGTATAATATCTATCTTGACTAGTTTCTAATAAAACTTGAATGGTGAATCGTGCATCTTCTTGGCCCAGAGCTTTGTTTGTGTTTACTTGATTGTGTGATTGGTTTTTCGTATTACAAGTACTTTAGTTGCAGACGAAAGCTACTTTTTTTTTTTTTTTTTTTAATTTAAGCGGCACCGCACTTTATTTATTTATTTATAAACGGCACCACATTTGAAATCCCAACCTCGAGTTAAACCATTCAAACGGGCAGGCCCTGGACCCGAACCACTAGGAGAGACCCGCGAAGGGAAACTCCTAGAACTCACGGCTTCGCACTAGGAGGCCCGAACCACTAGGGCTTCGCACTAGGAGGCCCGAACCACAACGAGAGACCTGCAAAGGGGAAACTCCTAGAACTCACGGCTTCGTATTAAGAGGAAAACATAGATTGTTTTGTCTCTTACGAGACTCGAACCCTGGGTAAAACCTTCCTCAAGCTCCCGAAAGAGCCCACGTAGTTTTACAGGTTTTGATTCCGATACATTTATTTGTAACTGAGATTGAACACCGCCTTAGCAACGTTGTGTAGTTACACAGCAAATAATCATGCAAGATTATTCGTCTGATCATGTAAATCGCTTACGTAATCAGTCTCCCTGTAAAACGCCATTTTGTGAATTGAACAAGTCTGAACGCTACAGATCATAGACAATCATCAAGACTACTAAATTGCTGAACATTCGCCGAACATAGTATTGGGGTCACTTTTTTAAAAGATCAACAAAAGCTAACAAAGAAAAAAAAAAGACATCATCATAGAAGTGCTTCTTTGATATTTAGCGAGATAATAATGGCATTACAATCAACATGTCGTATGCATAAGACTGATATACGTTGCTCCTACAACTTCAACACTATCCAACAAATACCAATTATCGAACAAAAAAATTAGACTAGCCCCTCTTGTAAAGTAGCGATTTACATCTATTAATGCATAAAATATGGTTCGTGATAACAATGACACTCCTCCCACAAAGACCCCTATAATCATATAAAACCTGGTCAAAACCGAGCAGATGGGCTGGTCATAAGACAGAATGTGCAATAGCTGCTCATATATTTTTCTGTAAGTAAAAAATTATGAGTTTGGTGGTAATTATTGCCCAAAAATCTAAACCTTTGAGGGGCCGTATCCGTTAAGATGCAGCTTTTGCCATCTCCATGCGACGCGTAAACTATTTTCAAGATCAGTGTACTGTGCTGACCAGTTAAGTTCACGGAGTATCTTTGATGGATCACTGAACACTTCAGCATAATCACCAGGGCGGCGTGGTAAAAAGTCAACTTTGATATTCACACCGGTTGCAATTTTACAAGCTTTAACAAACTCGTTAACTGATCTACCTCTTCCAGTACCCACATTGTATATTCCAACTTCACCAGGTTGTGCTTTCTCGAGGGCTTTTACATGAGCATCGACTAGATCAGTGACATCAATGTAGTCACGTATGCATGTTCCATCTGCTGTTTTATAGTCTGTTCCTCGAACCTGTATCAAACAAGTGACCATGATCCAATAAATTTAGCAACAGTTCAAAATTTGTGCAGAAGAAAAAATCTGGGATCAATAAACCAAAGATGAGGTACAATAAGATATCCCTCCAAATGATCTTATATTTTGTGTTTATGAAACGACATTTTGTAGTTGATCCAAATTTTGTGAACTAGTCATATATAGCAAGTCAAACATTGTGATTTTCATCAGAGGGAAGAAATGTCATTTTTTTTTTTAATTCTAAGTTATCAGAGGTGTTCCACAAGCAAATCACTAATCAGTCAACAAGTTCAATACTAAACTGCATCAAGTGAGGTTTCTAACGAAATTAGATTAACAGAAACACACCTTGAGCCCATTAGTGATTCCACGAGCTGCATCAAAGCATGCACCTGATATTCTTCCATGTTCACGTAATTCAGGTCTTGGTGCTTCTCCTAACCTTCCATCTGGGTCGGATCCAATCACATTGAAGTATCTGCAAATTTAATAAACAGTAGGAAACGTGAAATAAGAACTCTAACTTGTTAATTGTCCATTTACAAACTATAATGATAAAACAACAATATTTTTACCATAACAATTTAAATTTTTGAATAAAATGATTTGGAAAGGAGACTTTGGGAAACTTTCCACCTTTTTTACCGAATAAAACAATATTGTAGTTTACTTTGACTTGACCCGTTTGAGATAAAACACAGCGAAAGCAACCTAATTATCAACAGATGGAATTCCACCTCTTTAAGATACTGAATTACTAACCTTAAGATCATGACCGCCATGTCTGAGTTTTTATGGAAATCCAGGATAATATCTTCTGCCATCTTCTTGGCTTTTCCATAAGGGTTGATTGGGTGCTAAAATATGCAATAACAAAACGAGTATTAATAAAGATAACTCATTTTGCAAGAGAAAAAAAAAATGTGCTCCACATATGTCAGTGGTACCTGAGGCGTTTCTTCGGTAATGGGCATCTTATCAGGTTCCCCATATGTGGCACATGTGCTAGAGTATATAAAAGTATTGACATTATGTGTTGCCATTGCCTCTAATACCACAAGGGTATTTGACGTGATGTTGTGATAATACCTGCGTTATGACAGGAACGCACATTGGGCACCATACTTACAAAGCAAAAAATATGGTTTAGAGATTAGATTATATTTTCTTTTGAGAATCATTGTAACTATGTATTTGCTTTCTTTGTGTGTCAGAATAAAACAACTACTCCTATATAAATGGACCAAGGATAAATAAATAATCAGAGGTATACTTACTTTAGGGGATCAAGTGTACTTTCGCCAACATATGCAACTGCTGCAAAATGCATCACTGCATCAAATGCATTTTTTGAGAAGATTTTATTTACCTATAATATTTTTATCAAGGAAGCAAGATATATCCCATGTACGTTGTTTGATATAAGTTTTGTTTATCTAGAAGGGAACAGATCAAACGGTCGAAAGTCTCCTAAAGATTATTGAAAATATATATTCTGTAATCATATTTGTCACAATAGGTGCTAACAAAAGGTATTTCGGATCAACCAATTCAACATTAGCAAAATTGACCAGTTACCCAACCTGCCCATATTGCCAGTTTGCCACCTCCACATAGTACACAACTGTGTTTTCGGCTAATATTTCAAAGGATACAGCTTTCGGATCCCCTAAGTCGGCATAAATAAATTGAAGTCTGCCGGGCTCTGGAAACAAGTTTTGAAGAACTTTAACTGCACCTAGGTTTCCCCGAGAAAGATTGTCCTATCACAGAAGAATATTAATTACGATATCAGTTTGTAACTTCTGCATTATTAGAAATATGCTACAGTTCATATGTGTGTAATTCTATATATACAAACATATATGAACATGTAAGATATTCAAGTCTAGCTGCATCCAATCGACACATGACACACCCAAGTGACTCTTTAAGATTTATGAAATGGACGCTCATCCTAATTTTGACACTTCAAGATTTTATGAAATGGATGCTCATTCTAATTTTGACAGTCAAACAGTCTAACTCAATCGTAGTATTTCATGTAATATTGTAAACGTGGGGTCTATACTTGAATATGATTATATAAAGTTAGAATAAATTAGAGAGGTACCACTATGGTGACACGGTGAGAGTCTCTTAGGAGGCGTAGTGCAGCATGGGAACCAATATAGCCGGCACCTCCGGTTACTAAGACATGTGTAACCCCTGCTTCATGGCGAGAGAACTTCAAGCAAATAAACATATAGAAAATGTCAGATAGTACAAAAAATGGTAAATCTTATTAGTTAAAATAAACTATATGTGTAACGTCGATCATTCTTTGCGAGCCCCCTTTATGACCAAACATAGCACAAGCAACACATGCATAACAAGCACATCAGTCGGTAAAAGTTTTTTAACTTAGATTAAACTAACATATTCCCAAATTGATTCATTAGGCCTCGTTAGAGTATCTATAGTGCAAGCTAAAAATAATCAGTCCAAACACTCAAAATGATTATTATCAGTTCATTATAAACACACATCAACCCGTTAATCAGTTTAACCACCTCGCTGTTTTTATTTTTTTTCTCCCGACAAAAATACACACTTATGCAGCAAAACACATGTGTCAAGTAAAGAACGGATCAACTTAGCAAAATAAAAACAGAAAACCAAACAAAACTATCTCTTTGCTTACAGGGCTCGGACTACCGAAAGACGGGGATAACTTGATCATTGTGATACATAACGTTACAAGACACGCAGCAAAAACAATCTTTCTTTTAACGCCACTCTTCTTCACCGGATCCACATAATCCATGCCTGCAAACATATCAAATAAATTCTTCAAACCCTCCTACGTTATATGCTATATATATTTAAGACAGAAATGAAAATCATTATTTTGCCAGCCTGCCTGTTTAGACCATATGCACATAAACTTGGTTAATATCAAGTCAACTGTTTCCAACTAGGCACGAAAAGTCATCGAAGAACATTCTTCACTAAGTAAACCAAAATTTAATAAATAATAACTTGACCATAAACATAATAATCCATAACAATAATTTAATGATAATTGATCAAGATAATAACTTTACCATAAAAAGAGGGTCTGTTTGGCCGCTAATAATCCATAACAATAATTTAATGATAATTGATCAAGATAGTGAAGTTACCTCCTAAAGAGGGTCTGTTTGGCCGCTGCGTTTTTCCCCTCGTAAACATTGGCCAATGAATTCCACCTCTCCGAAATCAAATTTACTGATCAAATCTGTCACCACGCCTGCAAAAATAACAACGACAATAAAAAATCAAAAATCAAATTCGCAACAGCTTAAATGCCAATCACATTAACCAAACACCCCTATAATCATCAAAAAATCATGATCCAATGAACCAAAATTCACATACCCATATACAAAAAGATTATAAAGATTTGATCTTTAGAATCAAATGACCCAAATTTCAAATACTAATCAACACCCATATCAGAAAAGGTCATAAAAAATTAATCTTTATTCTCAATTTGGTCAAAAAACACCTTTTTGAGATAATTAAGCAAATGGGGTACCTTAAAAAGCTAAGATCTATCAAACTAAGCCCATAAACATATTCAAAAAAGCAAAAACAAATAAAGATTATAAAGATACTAAAAAATCAAATCTCTTTGAAAAAAAAATTAATTGAGTAAAAATTCAAGAAAGTGTACCTAAAAGCTAATTTAACCAATAAGCAACAGCTTAATCAATCAATCATCAATCACATTCAAAAACAAATAAAGATATCAAAAGGGTCCATCAAAACTAACATTTCATACAAAAAAATCAAGTCTTTTTTAGTGAAAAATCAAGAAAGTGTAGAGCTAATCATATTTAAACACAAAATTCAAAAAATAATCTATGCAATTAACAAAAAATGAATAGAAAAACATACTTTTTTTAGTAAAGAGTGAAGATCTAGATTGCAATTAAACATAATAAGATCATTTCATTGAGTAAAATTCAAGAAAAGTGTAACCCTTAATTTAAAATTTTATAAAAAAATTACATACCAAAAATGTTTCTATTTTAGGCTCGATTTTGTGCGTTACATTAATTAAGGAACAGGAACAGGAATAAATGATTATATATGTGTTTTAGACTTTAGTACGTTAGTCGTTTGTGTGGGGTAGGGCCTAGGCGGGGTGGGGATGGGCTGCTTATTAATTTATGTTGTTGTTTGTTTGTGTCGACTCTTCAAAGTTATCTCGCAGAATATTGATAATCGGCAACGTTGATCGCTTTAAAGGGTTCGCCCAAAAAACAATACGTAAAAGATAAAGTTTATACTAGATTGACTTAGATGCTCGCTCAGGAGAGTATCCACTATCCACCGAAACCAATGAGCTGCACTACTAAAGGTGACAAGAGATCACCAACACTACTTTCACATTAGCTTTCTCTTTTCAGAACAGCTTTATTACTAACTTAGCGTAATGAATAGATTGAAAACACCACAAAAAAAGAATAAATAAACACCTTACACACACACACACAAATACTTTCTCTAGCTTCAACTCAATCGCATATGCAACCGATTCAATTATTTTGTCCATCTGAGGCTCGTCTCAACAGGGTAGTGTAATTGTTGAGACTAGTCTGGACTCATTGAAGGACTAGTATTAAACCCTCCCATTACACATAGTCTAAAGTTGTTGCATGTAAGGTTTGAACTTAGATCTCTACTAAACAAGTAAGGCCCACCACTAACACATTTGAGGTTTATTTAACTTAAATGTAAATATTCATTTAAAGGAATGACCCTCCCTATTTTTATATTCTAACCCTCTCTATTATGCATGTATAGACATAGAGTTGGTATCTTTGACTTGTTTGTCCCCTTTTTTTTTTTTTTTTTTTTTTTTTTTTGTAATGTTTTGTATAATATTTTGTATAATGTTTAATTGAATAATAACGTCTAATGTGTTTTTATTTAATTAACAACAACAACAATAGCACGTTAAATATTACCACATTAAATAACTACAACAACAACTGTTATTATTAAATTAAACAACAACGTTACCACATTATTTAAAAATAACAACATCTACTGCATATGAAGATTATTAATGTCATCTAAAAGCTCATGTAGCATTGCACCCGACTGACATGCGTGATCCTCAGGATTCCTTGCCAATTTTTTTTAGAAACTAACATCTTGTTTCTTGTTTCAAGCTGGTCAATTTTATTATCTTTAGCAATGCAGTTTGAGCACTGCGTTGAAGAAGATGCTTGACTAAACTGCTTCTTTTGAAACTCATCCTTCCACATAAAGTACCCACACCCATAGTCCTTTGTTCCTGGCTGTTACATGTTAAGAAAATAATAAGAAATGTATTATTAGCAAACAAATAATTTACATAACTAAGCAAACGTATGATTACTTACCACTGAACGAGGACATGCGTAATACGGTTGACCATAACTAGCTTCTTTACGGGATATCCTCTGTACAATGAATCCTCTCTCACAACGACACAAAGGATTATTTTGTTTCACCTGGACAAAGAATTAATTTAAATAATACAAACAGTTATTTACAACATAAATCAGTAAGGTATTGTTAATTTAAATAATACAAACAGTTATTTACAACATAAATCAGTAATCATTCACTATGTTTTGTCGGTATAATTATTTACAACATAAATCAGTACTCATTTACAATGTTTTGTCTGTATAATTATTTACAACATGTTTAGTCGATCGTAATATAATGTTTCCCATTGGGATGCATCTTGGGTTCTGTGCCTCCTCCATTGTGGGTGGAGATGCGAAAGTGGAGAATCTCCGTCTAGCGTCAGACAAATGTAGTGACCACATTCGTCTGGCCCCACACGGGCTATCACAAGGGGGTCAGTTCTTTGTGAGAAGTTTGGACCGAAAACAAGCGGAAAACACGTATTCCAACCCCGCCAAGATATAAATACAACAGGTCGGTTAATCAGTGATGCAATAACCAACCCCGTGTCTGACATAATCATATAGCGATCTAACGGTGCAGCTCCATTTCCGAACCAGTTTACTGAATAGCAAATTCCGTTAAAGCCAGCTTGCAACCACATACTTATGTAAATCTCCCTATGTAGGTCTAACTCTTGCAATAACATCTCTCTAACTTCGCGCCACCTATTTTGGTCTTCACAAATACCGTGGGCAACGCACCGAAACCCACAATTTCCATCACCTACCACATTATATATACTTATTATGTATGGATGCCATTTCTCTGGAATCTGCTCCATAAAATATTCGCTATCTACATCTCCAACGTACAACCGGTGTCTTATTCTTTGTTGAACACTAGGACCCGTGTAAGAACTATGTCTTGCATGTTCTTTGTTGAAGTTCGGGACTTTTGTAGATCTTGAAGTTGTGCTTCTTCGGTGATCTACGGTTGGTACTTCATTCAAGTCCGGGACTTTTGTAGCCTTGCCCTTTTTGTCCTTTGCGCTCGGACGTCCACGGGTATTTTTCTGAATAACAGGTTCACGTGTGTCAACAGATTCAGGTTGGTATATCGCTCTCATCCTCGTTAACATATTTTTCTTGACAAACGATGTTGCTTTGCTAAAAACATTCTTGAATTGTCGCATGTCATTTTGAAACGAAGTATCATCATCATCATCATCAGGTTCGCTGGAAGAGCCATCTTCAGGCGGTGGCCTATTGATAATAGGCCACGGAACAGACAGGGTGGTGACTCTCAACTCTGCACGTTGTTGTCTGGCCGTAGGAGCGATATCGATCGGTAATATACGAGACAAACATGTGTGAGTAATCTCGCAGCCAGTTATTCAGATACTCAGCGATATCTGAAAAAAACAATGAATTAATAAAACGTATACCCTGAATGCATCAAATGCGAGTAAAGGACTTGAATTGGAGTTCTATCACCTACTATGGCTCTCCGGATCTTATTTTGTGCGTTATATATAGTTCTAACGCTAGACACGTTATCCGGATTACGACCCTGTATTGTCGAAAGTATATTACGTGGTCGTACGTTATAATCTGTCAATTCTTTGACCAAACCGAACTCATCTTCCTTTAATCGCATTGCATATGGCAAACCATGCAACGACTCTAGCAAATCATGATTATGCCTATCAACCTTCACCCTCAAAATCCAATAATTTTGTGTTCGATGATATTTCACAACTAATTTGAATGGACAATTGGTTTTAGATGTTTTGGTTTTCCGTTTTCCACTACCTTGAGGTTCATAATTCCCACCCTTTGAACACCTATAATTGACTTCGTACATCTGACCATTTTCTGATTTGGTTCTATCTTTAACAATGACAAAATTGAGCTCCCGAGCTATATTTTGCACCCACTCAGTTACTTGCTCGTGAGAACCGAAAACCTGAAAATTCATAACAAATTTTATAACATACTTTTTTTAACTAATACTTTTATAACTATTTTTTTTAACAAAATACTTTTTTTTTTAACTAATACTTTTATACACATTTTTTTTAAAAACTTATACCTTTTTTTTAAAACTTATACTTTGAAATAAAAATAAAAATAAAAATAAAATAAAAAAATAAAATAAAATAAAATAAAATAAAAAAAAAAAAAAAAAAAAAAACGCGTTTTTACGCGGACCCACACACACACACACTCATACATAACACACTCTATCCTCTATCACACACACACAACTCACATAACTCTCTCTCTCTCTCTCTCTCTCTCTCTCTATCTCACACACACTCATCTGACTCTCTCTTTTCTCTCTCTATTTTAGATCTAAAAACGTTTTTAGATCTCACTCGTTATTTTGTGATGTTGTTGGTGATCTGTGATGGATTTTATGGTGAGTGGTGAAGTTGTTGGTGATCTGTGATGGCTTTTTAGGGTTTCTGTGGTAAAAAAAATTGGGGTTTTTTCAAAATCCGATTATATCTTTCAATTAGTGATGTTTCTGTGATGATGTTGGGATAAAAATTAGGGTTTGCCCTAATTTTGATTAAAACGCCTAATTTTTTTAAAAATTAGGGTTTCTTGAAAAATTTAGGGTTTTTAAAAATTGATGCAATATATTTCAGTTAATCTTGGTTAATTGAAAGATTTACCAAGTAATTTATCAGATCCGTAAGTTTTGATTAAAACGCCTAATTTTTAAAAATTAGGGTTTCTTGAAAAATTTAGGGTTTTTAAAAATGGGCAAATGGCACAAAAAGATATCAAACTCAAGGTCTATTTCCAATCAAGGTACTTTTCTTTTTTTCTTGCATAAAAAGGTACCCAACAATTTTTTTTGGCGGATTTGGGTTTTTTTACTAACGTTCGTTAACTCAGTTCGTTAGTAAATTACATATTTGGTCATCAAATTCGTACAATCATTTCATCAAACATCCAAAATACGTTTAACCCAAACTTCAAACATTTTTCGGATCTTTCCCAATACCATTTCTACTTCAAATTCTCATAAACCCTACTCCCACTGAACATAAATTAAGAACTTAAAACCCCATCTTTAAAACTAACAAATACTATGTACTACACAAACATTAATCATTCTTGATAACAAATGAAGCCCACTATACATACAAAACATGTAACAGCAGTACTAAAACACCAAAAAGTCCCCTTAAAAGCGTTACAAATATTCAATTCTGTCAAAACTAAAGATGGGTTCATCCATAATCACACAACTTACATGGTTATACGATTAGGATTAAGGCGTTTTGTGCCGGATTTTTATAGTGTTGTGCCGGATGTTTATAGTTATACGATTAGGATTAAGGCGTTTTGTAGGACTAGGAGGTCTTTTGTTGCGCGTAGGTTGCTTGAGAATGTTGATGTGTTTGGTTGTGAGTTGAATGGTGTTGCGTATTGTACGGTGGTTGGTGGTTTTTATGAGGAGGGGAATGGAGCGGTTGCGTGTGAAGTGTTTGATGAAATGCTTGCGAGAGGTGTTTTTCAAAAAGACCACCACCAACAGCTACCACCACCGCCGCCACCAACACCACCCTTCCCCACCACCCAAGAGTCCCATGGAAGGTTTCGAGGAGCTGTTTAGTGCTATGTTTGGGTTGTTTAAAAGAATATAAGACTTGGGAACAAATATTCTGTGAAAGTAAGAGTATATGGGGGACATATCCTTGTATGGAAAAGTTGTGTCGAATGTTTTTGCAATAAACGTTTACATTCATGGTTATCCATCAATCACAATACAATGATACTATATTACATCAAGTTTCAACAATTGTCTAGATGTTTAGCTTCAGTAGTTAGCAATTATGTGAACTATACCGATAAATTGTAAAGTAGATCTTCATGGTCAAGTCCAAAACATATGTCTTTATTGGGTTCATCGGATTGTGGTTCGCCATTAAGTTGGGATGCCACAAGACGGTCTACATCAGACCAATTGTCCAGATGTTTAGCTTCAGTAGTTAGCAATTGAGTCATGGAGTTATGGGCAAAGTTTGGGTCTTAATTAATGGTGGATGAGTTGTAGTGACCGGATGTGGTCATGTTTTGAGTATTCTCAAGCCTAGGAAGGTGGAGAAATCTGTTGTTGATCGGGTTCATAAATTGTTGCATTGGATTATAAACAACTCCTCGAAACCTTCCATGGGACTCTTGGGTGGTGGGGAAGGGTGTTGGTGGTGGTTGTGGAGGTGGGGAAAGGTGGTGTTGGTGGCGGCGGCGGTGGTAGCTGGTGGTGGTGGTAGTGGACGATGGTGGTTGAGGTGGTAGGTGGTGGTGGTGGCAGTTGGTGATTGTGGTGGCGGTTGGTGGTGGTGGTGGTGGATGGTGAACGAAATGACTATAAAAACTCAAGGACCAAACATGTAATTTACTAACGAAGTTAGTTAACGAATGTTAGAAAAAAACCCAAATCCGCCAAAAAAAAAAGTTGGACGCCTTAATATACAAGAAAAAAAGTTGGATACCTTGATTGAAAATAGACCCTAAGTTGAGTACCGCCCTTTTTGTGCCATTTGCCCTTTAAAAATTGATGCAATATATTTCAGTTAATCTTGGTTAATTGAAAGATTTACCAAGTTATTTATCGGGGTGGGTTATAATGACCCTCCCTATTTATATATTCCAACCCTCTCTATTATGCATGTACAGGACATAGCGTTGGTATCTTTGACGGGATGTGTTATAAGAACGGGGTCTATCTGTAAGCAGTTTGCAGGTTGGGTTATAATGACCCTCCCTATTTGTATATGAAACTGCTTATGAAACTGCTTATAAAACTGCTTATGAAACTGCTTATATGCTTTATAAGCAGTTTGTTATTTTAAGCAGATTTGAAACTTGGTTTAAGCAGTTTGCTTATGCAACTTGATAAGCAGTTTGATTTAAGCAGTTTGTTTTAAAAAAGGCGATGATGATTTAAAAAAAATTGATTTTGGCGTGGCATTTCCAAATGGACGGCAAAAAAAACTTAATTTTGCAACCTTTGATGTTGCAGGCATATATGATAAAACTTGCTTATGTTGCAGCAATATATAATCTGAGCCTAATGTTTTGTATACATGTAATATTGAATTAGCGTAAAGGCAAGATTATTACATCTTGTCTGTTAAATGGTGAATCTTGTGTGTTAAATGGTGAATTCGACATTTCGGCAGCCTAAGATATTTGTTTCACTTGCGGCTTTCACTTGCGGCTTGTGTTTCACTTGGCTTGTGTTTCACTTGTGTGCAATCTGCCTATTTGTGGTTTGTTAGAATATCTAAATAGGGAGGGTCAATATATTGTTTTACAATATTGTTGTGATACTGCTTATTATTTAGGGGGTACTTGTTTTGCTTTGTTTGTGATACTGATTGAGAGTTGCTTTGTGATACTGCTTTGTTGGATTTGTGATGGAGAGTTGCTTTGTGATTGAGATTGCTTTGTGATACTGCTTTGTGGTGAGGCTCAATATATCACGAGCCTTTACTACTGTCTTGTGAGAATCTTTACTATTTGCCTTGTGAGAACTTTGTTGTACCTGACAGTCTGAGCTTGTGGAATCTGAGCTTGTGAGACTTGTGTAACATGTGTATTGTGTGGAATGTGAGCTTGTGAGACTTGTGTGCAATCTGCACTTGGACAAATGGTTTTCTAAAAAGGCGATGACGAATGGTTTTCTAAAAACCGAATGGATGGCAAAGTGATATTTTTATCACTTTGCAACCTTCATATCCGAGCCTAACATATTTGTGAGTTAATTATTTTCAGACTATAAGGCGATGACGATTACGTGTTAATCTGAGCCTTTGCACGTGTGCAATCTGCACTTGGACAAAAAAAAGGCTGTTTTGTGTGCAAACTGCACTTGGACAAAAAGCTTAGACAAAACTTGGACCAAAAAAAAAAAAAAAAAAAAAAAAAAAAAAAAAAGTACAAAAAAAGTACAAAAGCTGATAAAAAAGTACCATCCCACTAGGGAGGGTTTGGCAGACCTGCAACCATAGACCCCGTTCTTATAACACAACCCTTCATTTAAATATCTAGGTACTGTATTTATAACAAGTCATAATAAACGGTAAATCGATGAAGTTTTCTCTATTAGAAGTCAATAACGAGTCATGAAATAAATAGGGGTTCATAATAAGCTAAAACCTGGGTAAGTAACTAAACATGAATAATATCACCATGGTCGAACCTGGTCAATGTCAAGCGAATGTATTAAGGTGTTTAAAATATAAGTAGAAGTAGTGACATGTCTATATAACTTTTTTTGAACCGCCGACATATGTTACAAACTATAGGCAATAAGGCCATAAGCCATCAAGATGATGCACTAGGGGACCTCAACCACTAAAACAAGTGCAATACCCGTGCGTTGATCGGGTATTCGTTTTGAAATGAAGAAAAAATATACTTACCTACTCCTTTGGTCTCTAAATAATTGTTACCCAAACAAAATAACACACAACTTAAGAAAAATACAATATAAATTATTGAATTATAATATTTAATTTCCTGTCATATCAGGCGTTGAAATTCCCAAAGTTTAATATACGCAAATTTATCATTTCTATTAGTCTCTAAAATTTATATAAAAACTCAGAGTATATACAGAAATAAATCAAAGTTTTCATAATTTCTTATGCAAAAGAGTAATACAAACGGAATAAAAGACTTGAAACCATATCTCATAGAACTTGAAGTTTGAAAGCAACGTAAATCAATTTTGTTTTTTCATGAGTTCACAGCAAGGTAAAATCATTAATAGCTTTATTAATTTATTAAACTTATATAGAGATTTATATCTGATTATTAAAGCACGTGTTTTGTTTTGTTTTGTTGTTGTCATGTAAAAGATGTAAATGATCTTCTTAAGACAACATTTATAAGAGTGGGAAGTATCGAGAGCTAGTAAGCTCGCGCCGAACCACTAGCCCAAAAAAAAAAAGGACGACGGCACCACATTTTCTGATGCCAACGGCAACGGCCAAAATGTGGTGCCATAGGATTTCTGGTGCCATAGTGACTTTTGCTGACGTGGCATTACTTTTTTCGGCCATGGCTTGAAGCCATGGCACCAGGGTACCTAGCGCTCTAATTAAGCATATATACAATAAGAACTTTTGCTTGATAGTTTTGTAGATTAGGTATTCTATAATCGATTTCAATAACAATAATTGAAGCCTTGTAGTGTCGAGGAGGCTGAAGAAAGAGGATTTAGAAGAGCCAAGAAAATAGGATTAGTTTGTTGTTTTTAGCTATCATCGTCTTAATGAATTTTGCCCCTCATATACCACATTTTCCACTGAATAAATTAGTCAAAGTCAAACAGCAATTTAAACGGCTCAGATTAAATCTTAAGTTGATCCGACGGTTAATATATAATGTCATGTCATCATTTTTTTTCTCTGCTCTATTGGTAATATATATTATAATACTACTAAAGATACAATAAAAAGAATAAGGTTGCGTTTGTTTTTTTAGATATTCTTTTATCTAGTTTGTAAAATCATGTGTGCGAGAAAAGAATTAGATCTAATATCTTAAAGATATAAAAAGTGATAATCAGATGAAAAAGAAAATTTAAAGAGGAAAAAAATTATTTTTGTCTCTAATGTCTAAAAATAAACAAATACAAGTCTTTCATTTATTCTTCCCACTTGCAAACATAAAAGGAAAAAACAAATACATTTTTTTTTCTCTTCCTGCAGACATAAGAGGAAAAAACAAACGCATTTTTTTATTTTCTCTTCGCGCTTACAGACAGTGAATTTTTTTTTTATTTTTTATTTTTTATTTTTGAAAAATCAAACACCGCCTAACTTTGTCAATACTTTTTTACAACGATTAGAACTAGAGAAACTTTGAGAGATTAACTAATGTGAGATTACCCGCATATTTTTCCATTAGTAATTGATTACTTTCACAAATTTTCAATTGCAAAGTAGTATGTATTTTGTCATTTCATCAAGTGGAGCCAAGATATATGATTATGATTTACGTCTGTTACCACATCGTTTTTCCTGGTAGGAGTTTGCGATTCACATTGACGTAAAAATTACTTTTTGGGTGGGATGTCATATGTCATTACTAAAATTAATAATCCATGTCACGATTTATTAGAAACGTTCGCTTTAAGATATTTATTGTAAAATTAGTCAATGAGGATATCACACTTGCACTCGAGAGTTGGTTAACGGTAGTTATCCTAACTAAGAGGTGACTGAATTATTTGATATTGTAGGTTATTAGAATGTAGAAAAAGTTCTTTGCTCAAAACAAAAAAAACAAAAAAAAAAAATGTAGAAAAAGTGTAGTGCATAAGTTTGTGGAAAATTTATCCTCCGTAACGGTTTTTGCTATTTGTAACATTAAAGGCTACATTTAATAACTAAAAATGTGCATTAAGAGTGACACATTCCTAAGATACAAGCAATTATTGCATGTTCTAATATTTAACTATAACACGGTGTAAACTAGTACTCGATCAAATAGTTGTGAGTTTCATTAGGTCACTTCCAACAATAACTCAGCCTTAAATTTTAAGGCACTGTCACGTCAGCTTTATCACACCTTAACTTTTTTTTGAAAGGTGAATTTCTTTTTAAAACTTCGTGTCGCAATTCAACAGCGGAAGGTCTAGCTTACGTTGTCTTAACTGGGCCCGCGCTAGAGAGCTCCCTCGAAGTGGAAAGCTTTAACCAAATACCCGATGGGGGGAAAACCCCTACTAATCCGCCCGAAGGCACGACGATTAATAGGAGTAAACCCTGCCCCCTCAGACTTGACCTGAGTATACCCAAGCCAAGCCCTCATAGAGGGACTTCCTAGTATCTCAAAGTTGACACAACAATAACTCAGCTTTAACACACCTTAACTCACCTTTATATCAAATATTTTCAAATTCAACCCCTAACTTATAAATTATTTCATTTTTTAAAAACATAACATTCATTAAAAAACATAACATTACATACTTAATAAAAAAAAATTACAACAAAATAAAAAATAAAAAATAATTAACAACAAAAAAAAAAAAAAAAAAAAAAAAAAACTACAACATAAAAATACGATACGAAATTTTATATAGATTCGTAATTGTCGATAAGATCCGACTTCTCCTCCCACACTTGTAACACTTGCTCCCTAACCATCTTCAAGGCGACATGAAGTTCCAGATTTGTTTCATCATTTCTTAGTAGAGTTTCTAGACCGACCCTGATAGCTGGATGGTCTTGAGGCAACTCACGCAACCTTTCGATCTCTGGAGCACGATTATGCATTTGTAGCATAATACGAGATATCTCGCCAAACAAACTGTTAATAAGTCTGAGTTCTTTTTCTTGTTCAGTGCGTAATCGGGTGAGGATAGCCCTTTGCACCTCTGCTGGTTCGTTAGCCATAGTGTTTGTGTTAAGAAGTAGTGTGAGAAAATGAAGTGTTGTGATAGTGGGTTTTATACTGGAAAGTAGCCGTTAAACTAGCCGTTTCAAATATATTAACGCTGCGTTAACGCAGCAATCCAAATTCAAACACATTTTAAAATTCAAACTCATTGTAATGGGCGGGATATAGTTATATCCGTTTAAAATTCAAACGTGTGGGCGGGATATAGCTAGCCTATAAATACCCATACTTCTCAAACACATCTCACACACAAACACATTCAAAAACATCAGATATTCAAGATCCAAACCTTCTCAAATTCAAAATGTCTTTCAGAAAAGATTTCGGGCAACAATTTCCAAGCCCACCTCGACAAAAGGATTTTGGGCAACAATTTCCTAGTCCACCTCGCGAAAATGAAGAATTCCATACTCCACCTGAACATATCTTTCCGGTTTTCCAACCGGAAAATTTTCCGGTCAACAATCCACCGGAAAATGAACCGGTGCACAATCCACCGGTTGCCGACCAAGACCCAAATCCGTTTGGGTTAACTGAGGAACAACTCAGGCAAATGGACCAAGATATGCAAGTCTTCCTGGAAATGGAAGCACTTGAAAGAGAAGAGGAAGCTGCTCGTTTGGAGCGGCAAGCCAGGGAGGATGAAGAACGTAGGAAGAACTGGGAAGATGGTTGGTTCCCACCTGATTCCTCTTCGTCTGAAGATGGTTGGCCAGATTCAGATGATAGTTTTTATTAATCGTTCGTTGTTTATGTTAATCGTTCGTTGTTTTTTCAAATGGCTGTTTAATGTAGTTTTTATTTGACGTTTAATGTATTTCTATTTCATGTTTAATGTATTTCTATTTGATACTTTAGAAAACGTTAAAGTTTTTTATAAAACATTACATATTTTATTTCTATGTAAATAATAAAAGAAAGACAAGGGCCAAAAGTGAAAAAAAAATAAAAGATTTCGTATGTACTTTCCAGGGGGCAAAAGTGAAAAAAAAAAATTTACAAAACACCCCCTTAACGCAGCGTTAAGGGGTTAACGTGACCCTTAACGCTGCGTTAACTTCCAACGGATAACGCACGTTAACATGCCTCGAAAGTCCACATTTTGCCTCTTTAACGCAAGTATGCGTTAAGCTTTGGAAAGGGTCTTATAAGTTGAACCAGATATATGAGTAATATAATGTGAATGTGTTAGATAAAGATTAATAAATTTTGATAGTTTTAATGACTCAACACACTACATTTTCTTTATAACTATTCCAACTACTCCTTATTACTTTTGAACAAGTTGGTGCATTATGAGTCATTGAATTTGATCTAATTGCTCAAATCAAAAAAACTTCTTTTGATTTGAACCATTAGATCAAATTCAATGGCTCACAATTATCCAACTTGAGTCAAGTTGTACCTCTCAACTTGAGAGAATCTCATTTCGAGAGAGAATGAGAGGAGAGAAAAAGCTGAAGTAACACTAATATATAAGGTGAGAGGGTGGTGACCATGGCCTTTAGCCTTAATGTTAACAACAATATACTTTGGCCAATTTAACTTATAATCGAATTGGTTAGCCCAAGTTTAGTTATTTACATGTAGTTTGGTATGATAAATTTCAGTTAAGCTCTTTTGAATTAGTACCTTCCACAATTTACCAAGATAAGGTAACTGTGAGCTCACATGATTGGGCTTTTGTAACTTTGGTTGTATTTTAACGTTGAGTGCACAAAGAAGGCCACGTGTCAAAACCCGTTAAAAGTGGGGGAGTAGGGGCCAAGACGAATCAACCTTTTTGCTTGCCACTCATGCAAATGCATTAACTTTTCTTAACAATATTACACGAAATTAGCTGTGCATGTGAGTTGTGACCCCCACTTGTCAAACTCAAACCATCACGTGCAGGTCACGTGAAACCATTCCATGAAAGTTGGATTTTTTTTTATCAAGTCCATAAATAAGACGTTATTGTAAACAAGGAAACCAACAGAGTAAATTGCAAAAACCGTTAATTGTGGTTTGTTAAAATTGCAGAAATCGTCCCTGGTCTTCAATAAGTGCAGGCGGCATTTCTGTCACGAAACCTTTTGATCATTTTGGTCCCTGATTTTAACCTGCGTTAAGTGAATTTCGTTAGCAGTTACACGTTAGCCCTTTTTGGCCAAAGACCGTTGCAACGTTCATCCTTTAAACTAACGACCGTTAATAATTTAAATTTTTTTAGTTTATTTTAAGTTTTTTAATTTTTATATACATTTTTTATAAAAAAATATACGTTTTCATATACGTTTTTTTATACTTTTTATATATTATATACGTATTTATAAAAACATATATGTTTTTTATATATATATATACGTTTTTAACACATTTTTATATACTTTTTATACGTTTTTATGCACGTTTTTGCATACGCTTTTATATATGTTTGTGTATACTTTTTTATATACGTTTGTGTATACGTTTTTTTATACTTTTTATATATTATATACGTATTTATAAAAACATATATGTTATTATATACGTTTTTATACACATTTTTATATACTTTTTATACGTTTTAATGTACGTTTTTATACACATTTTTATATACTTATTTATAAAAACATATACGTTATTATATACGTATATAAAAACGTATATGTTTTTATAAAAAATGTATAAAAACGTATATGTATATAATATATAAAAAGTATAAAAAAAACCGTATATAAAAACGTATATAAAAACGTATATAAAAACGTGTATATAAAAACGTATATAAAAACGTATATGTTTTTATAAATACGTATATAATATATAAAAAGTATATAAAAACGTATATAAAAGCGTATAAAAACATATATGAAAACGTATATTTTTTATAAAAAAATGTATATAAAAATCGAAAAACTTAAAATAAACCAAAAAAATTTAAATTATTAACGGTCGTTAGTTTAAAGGATGAACGTTGCAACGATCGTTGGCCAAAAAGGGCTAACGTGTAACTACTAACGGAATCCACTTAACGCCGGTTAAAACCAGGGACCAAAATGATCAAAAGGTTTCGTGATAGGGACGCCGCCTGCACTTATGGAAGACCAGGGACGATTTCTGCAATTTTGACAAACCACAGGGACTGTTTTTGCAATTTACTCAAACCAATATCAAATGTTTTAGGGCCCGTTTGGTTTGTAAGTGGGATTGAATTGGATTTTGATTTGGGAAAGTTTTGAAAGAAAATGAGGAGAGAAAAAATTATTTATTATATTTTTAAAATACATGTATTTTATTAAAAAATTATAATAAAACATATTATTTAATTATAAAAAGCACTAAAAAAAAGTGACTTTAAGAATATGAGGTTGATACTTTTTGTAAAATAAAAAAAAGCAATTCCGCTGACATATTTTTTGGAAACCCACCAAGTGGGTGAGAATTCATTATTTGGCATCAAAGTATTAATTGAATCCAAAATAAGTGTATCAAACATTGGATTCAACAAATGAATGAATCCAAACCACTTGACACCCACATACCAAACGGGCCCTTAATTTTCTCATGAATAGTTAAGGGTTTAACACTGTATTCTCACAAAAAAAAGAAAAAAATAATAATAAAAAAATAAATAAAGTAAAGAAAGAGAGAGGAAATAAAGTTGTCTTTCACCCCAAAAGAATGATGAAAATTTTAAAAGGAATATCCCACCACTTTCACTCTTTTACTTTTACTTTACTTTTTAAGAAAAACTTGAGAACAACTTTTATCACTTTCTATTTTCTTTCCTCCCTTTTACTCAACTTGAGAACACAGTGTTAAAACTTGCTAGTTGTGTACATTTATATTGTGTAGAGAAGAAATGAAGAGTAGTGGAAGAAATTATAAATCAGTTATGTTCTCGTGATTTCTACAATGAAGAAAAGGGATGAAAGTTAAGTAAAAGAAGGGGGAATCTTAATATTTTTTGGCCAATTTATGAGGCTCAAAATGGGTTGAAAGTGAAGTAAAGTGTGTAGTGTTTGTACTCACCGGCCTTTGTTTGGAATGATATTTTAAATGGACTAAAGGCCATAGTGCTAAAGCTATAACTTTTGACTTTTTGAGAACATGCACAACCTCATACCTCATACCTCATACGTCCATTCACTATCTTTCATTTGAGATCACATATAAAAACAATAACTTTTCTTATTTTACTACCCCTCCCCTTCTTCAACTTGATTTCCTTTTCATTTGCTTCTAAAAAAAGTCAATAACAAAATGTTAAAGATGGCCGAGAAAGGGTCGGAAACGATTTCGATATTAACTTGTTGAGGTTGTGCACATTTAAAGTAAAAAATGCTCGCCTTCCCGTGATAACCTGAAAAGAAAAAACTTTATACGTTTATCTGCTTTACAATGAACAAGGAAATGCATATATTCTGATAATGAACACTACCTTAAACAACATCTAAGGGTGTTGGCAATGGAGGATTCGGAATCATGGGAGGATTCCCACTGATCAATCACAGACAGCCATGTGGTAGGCAAAAAAATGAGGATTTGAAATCCTAAAGTGTTGGCAGTGGAGGACTATGGAGGATTCGGAATCATGCCTCATTTTATTTATTTATTTTTTATATATAATGTTATAAATAATAAAAATTATATGTAAACAATTTATTATTTATATATAAAAGATAAAAATAAACAATTTATTTCATTAAAAAAAACGGTTACAACGACAAATACGGAAAATAATAAAAACGAAAATACAACAAATAAAACCAAGCTAGTCTTGCGGTGCGTCGAGGTATGGCAAATCTTGAGGCCAAATGATGACGTATAGTCCGCACTCGGGTCACGAACCCGACCAATACTCAAGCCCATCACGCGTGGGCTATCACGATAAAGATTTGGGCTTACAACGGCCCAAATCCGAAATCTATTATTGGCCTTGATATAGGATCTCTTATTTACGGGATAAGGATCAATGGACCGAATAAGGCGGGATACGCCGAAGAGTAAGGAACACGAAACCAACAAGGATTTCGTGTGTATATAAAGGGCATCTCGGCTCTCATTAAAGGTATCATATCATAACCCTAACTCTTCACTAAAACCCTAAAACCGACTACTTACTCTCACGCCGGAGGATAATCGTGGGAGACAATCCCACGATAAGCCTAACGGTGTTTTTTGTTCTCTTAGTGCGCAGGTCTCAAGCATTAAGATCTAATTGATACGGGAACAGGAGTCCAAACAAGGAACGCCCAACTTTTGTATCAACAAGTGGCGCCATCCGTGGGACCAGACACTAAGAACTTTACGAAGAACTAGAATGACAAAGCACGGAAACCTAAACCAGCGGACTCCTCAGGCGAAGAAAACGCATGGCGACCTACAGGGGAAGAAGCAGCAAAGTGATTCAGCCCCTCAGCAGGCCTCTGGAACAACCGGTGCGCCCAGAAACCAAGGATGAGGCTCAGATCTGGTCTTTACTGCAGTAGGACCGCTCACAGGGACTACCCATGCTACTACAACCACTAGCGCGGAAGATCTACAACGCACTCCTTTCACCATGCCAGAAACAGACCCCACTGAGCCGCCAAATGCGCCTAATTGAAACAAGGGTCCTGATTTGGGAATAGACATCCTCGCGCTAGAAGGAGTCGCGCCTGAACTAGCGCCAAGTGATTTTGTGTCTCAAAACTATGAAACCTTGGCTGCCCTTATGCAGGAGGAAGCGAAAAAGAGGTCAAGTCAGAGCCTGCAAGCCCGGCTCAACTTCGACCCTGAGTATGAAGCATCTCCACCACGTTACCGAAAGGGGAGGCGCGGGAAGGATAGCTGCCGACCCCCAGTGTTTACTAGGATCGGAAAGAAAATTGTGGATGATGAAGAAGCTGACTTACAGTACCGGGAAGAGCACGAAGGAGATGGATGGCGTACCAATGTTCACACCAGGCTTGGTAGTCGCAGGGTCCATGATAGACTTGGGCGACGACGCTCTCCAAGCGAAAGCCCTTCAAGCTCGGATTCCGAGGACAGTCAACGCAAGCACCGCAAAAGAGTAAGCTCGTCCTCAAGTGACTCCTCGGACAACGAGGACGAAGAAACAAGACACTGGAAGTCCAGGAGAGGATACCGTGACCAGGAGGACGAAGATATGTCTCGTCCCTGGCGCCGCCAAAAGGTTGACGCATTCACTCGGCGCATCAGTGATTTTTCAGAAGATAAGAGAAGGCGCATGCCCGCTAATGTTAAAACTTATGATGGGACAGGTGATCCTGACGACCACCTAAAAATTTTTGAATCAGCCGCCACTATCGAAAATTGGCCACAACCCGTGTGGTGCCACATGTTTAATTCTACATTAGTAGGGAATGCGCGAAACTGGTTCAGTAAGTTGCCACGTAGAAGCATCGATGGGTTTGAAGAGTTGCGGAAGGTGTTTCACTTAAACTTTACTCAGAGGAAGAAGTGCGCCAAGAACCCTGTCGAGCTTGCTAGGGTAAAACAGCGCCAAGGGGAATCCACAAGCGCTTATGTGGAGCGCTATAAGGACGAATGCATACACGTCAAGGCATGCCCCGAAGTACTAAAGATCTCAGGGTTTATGAACGGAATCAATAACCCAGAACTTATCAAAAGGTTAAACGATAGGGTTCCCCAGACCTTTGACGAACTTATGAAGCGCACGAGGTCCTTTATCCAAGGAGAAGCCGCCGCTGCGGATAGCAAGAAAGGCTACTCAAACTATAGGTCACAAGAACAGCCCAGGAGACAATCCAATGACCAGAGTAGCAACCGTAACAAAAGCTACCGCAGTCAGGGGGGCGGACGAGAGAATGACAAGTACACCCCACTAACGAAGACTCCAAGGGAGATATTTGCGACGGAAGGCGCAAACTTTCTGAGACCCCCACCAATACGCACCCCAGAAGATCGGCGCGTAGGGAACGGATACTGCGAGTATCATGGACAGAAGGGCTACACCACCAATGAGTGTGTCCAATTGCGCCAACTAATTGATAAGCTAGTAAAAGAAGGCAGATTGGACCATCTAGTTAAGAACATCAAGGATGGGAAAGACAAACAGAAGACCGGGAGCAAGAAAGAAGCACCTGAGGACAAGGCTAACACAATCTACATGATACAATCATGGCAGCGAAAGACTAGGCAGAAGGTCAGCCAGAAATTTTCTCATGGAAGCGAAATCTCTTTCCCCACCTTGGCTGCGGACAACGCAGTGGCGGAACCACTCACCATCGAGATAAATACGGGGGGTCATGATATCCACCGCATGTATGTTGATGGAGGGGCATCAGCATACATAATGTATGAGCATTGTTTCAAAAGATTGCGACCTGAGATACAAAGACAGTTAAGCTCGGCCACGACGTCATTGACTGGCTTCACGGGAGAAAAGATATGGCCCATGGGGCAACTACGACTACTAGTTGTTGTTGGTAATAAGGAACACTCCACGACAGCCTGGATGAATTTTATGATGATCAGATCTCCTTCGCCATACAATGGCATTATCGGAAGACCAGGAATTTTGGCAATACGCGCAGTACCGTCCACAGCACATGGGATGCTCAAATTCCCGGTAGAAGGCGGCATTGTCACCATCTACAATAACGTCGTGCCACATAGAGAGTGTAACACGACTACATGTGAGACGACGCACACCCCAGAACAGAGCGCAGCTAAAATATCAAACATGAAGGTCGCAATTCATCCTGATTACCCGGAGCAAGAAGTATCGATCGGGGGATCGCTGTCTGATAAAGGCAGAGCTGCCGTGTGCGTGCTCTTGCAAAAGAATCTGGATATCTTCGCATGGGAACCAAAACACATGACTGGTGTGCCACGCTCGATTGCAGAACACAAGTTGAAAATCCGACAAGGATACTCCCCAGTACGGCAGAAAAAGCGCGGCCAGGCTCCAGAGCGCGCAAAAGCCATTCTAGAGGAAGTACACAAACTTGTTGACGCAGGTATCATGCGAGAGGTCTATTACCATGACTGGCTCTCCAATCCAGTGATGGTCAAGAAGAGTGATGGTAGTTGGCGGATGTGCGTGGATTTCACTGATCTCAACAAAGCATGTCCACAAGACTGCTACCCACTACCAGAGATAGACTGGAAGGTAGAATCTTTATGCGGATACCCCTTTAAATGTTTTTTAGACGTATACAAAGGGTACCACCAAATCCAAATGGCTAAAGAAGACGAGGAAAAAACAGCCTTCCACACAAGCCAAGGTGTCTACCGTTATACAAAGATGCCTTTTGGCCTAAAGAATGCGGGCGCCACCTACCAGCGATTGGTAGATAATGCATTTGAAAAGCAAGTGGGCCGCAACCTAGAGGTCTATGTTGACGACCTTGTCACAAAAAGCCATACCGAAGACGAAGTGGTCCGCGACATTGAAGAAACATTTAGAACACTACGAAAGATCAACATGAAGTTAAATCCTAAGAAATGCACTTTTAGCGCTACAGAAGGCATGTTCCTTGGATACTTGATAGAACCTGATGGCATTAAACCATGCCCAGGAAAAACAGAGGCTGTAATCCAACTCCCTTCACCACGCACGTTGAAAGAAGTCCAGTCTCTGAATGGAAAACTAGCCGGGTTGAACAGATTCCTTTCCAAATCAGCAGATAAGTCACTCCCCCTCTTTAAAACACTCAAGAAGTGTACAAAAAAGGGAGACTTTCGTTGGACTACAGAAGCGGAAGAAGCTTTTACACAGCTTAAGCAACATATAGCAGCGCTTCCCAAGCTAGTCGCACCCCGACCAGGGGAGGAGTTAATTGTGTACTTGTCTGCGACTCATGGAGCAGTCAGCGCGGTGCTACTGACAGATAGGAACTCCGTACAAACACCGGTATATTTTGTAAGTAAAGCGCTCAAGAAGACAGAGATTAACTATAGCCCAATGGAAAAGTTGGTCTTGGCATTAGTATTTGCCGCCAAAAGATTGCGCAGGTACTTTCAAGCACACCCAATAGCGGTGATCACAGACCAACCAATCAAGCAAGTTATCTCCAAACCCGACGCATCGGGGCGATTACAAAAGTGGAGTGTATTGCTAGGCGAGTATAACATCTCTTATAGACCACGCACTGCGGTTAAGGGGCAAATACTAGCAGACTTCATCATCGAAAAACCAGACACCGATGCTGCACCTCCACGGAGCGAGGTAGAACTACAAGAACCATGGGTCCTGTTCACGGATGGATCTTCATGCGTGGATGGGTCGGGCGCAGGCCTTATCCTCACCAATCCAGAAGGAATGGAATTCACTTACGCACTGCGCTTTGAATTCACAACTACGAATAACGAGGCAGAGTATGAAGCCCTAATTGCTGGATTACGCATTGCAACTCGAATGGGTGTACGCAACCTAGAAGCAAATGTGGATTCCCGATTAGTAGCCAACCATGTGTCGGGCGAATATGTGGCTAAAGAGGATAACATGGTTCAATACCTCGACAAGACCAAGTCACTAATCCAAGGTTTTGACAGGTTTACCATTAAACAAGTTCCTAGAGGGGAAAACAAAAAAGCGGATGCGTTAAGCAATATCGCAACTACAAGCTTTGCGCACCTGTCAAAACAAGTGTTGGTGGAGATCCTAAAAGATAAATCCATCTCGGAGATGGAGATATCCACGGTAATAGAGGAGCAGAATCCTACGTGGATGACCCCTGTTGTCGAATTTATAAGCAAAGGCATATTGCCCCATGAGCAGAAGGACGCTCGACGGATACGGCGCACAGCGTAGAGGTTCGAACTTCGAGATGGTATCCTATATCGGCGCTCATTTCTACAACCATGGCTTCGGTGCGTTGGACCTCTTCAGGCAGATTACGTACTCCGAGAGATCCACGCCGGTTCATGCAGTATGCACTCAGGACCACAGTCCGTCGTAGCACGAGCCTTGCGGTCAGGATACTACTGGCCCACTATGCATCGCGATGCGCGTGATGTGATAAAGAAATGTAGCGACTGCCAAGTTTATAGACCCATCCCGCGCCGACCACAACAAGAGCTAATGCCTATCACTTCGCCATGGCCATTCTATAAGTGGGGTATCGACATTGCGGGTCCCTTCCCTGTTGCAGCAGGGGGACTGAAATTTCTTATTGTGGCTATAGACTACTTCACTAAGTGGATTGAGGCAAAAGCAGTGGCGACAATCACAGGTAATCAAGTAAAACGATTCGTTTGGGGAAATATTGTATGCCGCTTTGGATTACCTGGGGAAATCATTTCGGACAACGGAAAACAATTCCGCGATAACCCGTTCAAAGACTGGTGCGCATAACTAAATATTACACAACACTTCGCGTCGGTTAAACACCCACAAACCAATGGTTTGGTTGAGCGCGCAAATCGTAGTCTGGGCGAAGGAATTAAAGCGCGCCTAGACAAACACAAAGGAATATGGGTGGATGAATTGTCGCATGTCTTATGGGCGCACCGCACGACAATCAAAGTTAGCAATGGAGACACTCTCTTTTCTCTTGTCTATGGGACAGAAGCTGTCATACCAGCTGAAATTGGGATGCCAACTATTCGTACCGCGGAAGTTAATGTCGCAACCAATGACGACGAACGGCGTATAGACTTGGACCTATTGGAAGAAAGGCGTGAACGCGCAACTATACGTGAGGCAAAAGCCAAGTCAAAAATGAAGGGATACTACGATGCTAAAGTTCGAAGCACCTCATTCAGACCAGGCGACTTTGTATATCGCGCTAATGATGCGAGCCACGCAGAAGATACAGGTAAACTTGGACCAAAGTGGGAAGGACCCTATGAGGTCGTTGAAGCACTAGAAAAAGGCGCGTACAAGCTGCGTGACATGGATGGCCGTGAGCTACAACGCACATGGAATATTTGCAATCTCAAGAGATGCTATCTTTAGGAAAGGTTACGACCCCGCCCACGGACACTTCCACACTTTAGTAAGTGCTCAATAAATATCCGTGTATTTACATTTTTGTTTCATCTAGACAAATGTTTTTCTTTTTCCAAAAACTTGCAAGTATTAATTAAATGTCGCGGTTTCTAGCTAACTCCGCGACACACTTTACTTTGTTGTTTACATATTATTTATGTCTCAATATTGTTGCTATATTACCTTTTGCCTACATGGCGTGCATGCACTTATTAAAACCCACGATGGTAAAGGATGAGTAAACCTACTAAATAACTCGTTGAGTAAGAGGGTTGCAAACCCATCAACATCGGATCACGCATCCTTGTTAAACACCTTACTCTCAAGACGTTGGAGTAAGTTCATTGTGCATCCCACGACGGATACACAACAATGCACACTGTGCGCGTTTAACAAATTAGGAGTTAAGACTCTTAACCCCTTGATATGGTATTCGCAGTACGCTGCATGTCAGCCCATACACTTGTGAATTTCATATATATTCGCGCTTGACATTAAGTCATGAATTTCATACACGATTATGTTATAAGTGATTATAGATTCCTGTAATCTTTTTTAAGTGCGTTTATATAGACGTCTTATACGCAAAGACAGATAACTAAGTACAAACATCATAACCACAATCACATACAATATGCGTACAATCGCACTTTCAAAATATCATTTTTATTATGGACTACGAGTTCATACAAAGTATAGATTTAACATGCACATGTGCAACAAAATGTTAACCTATTACAAAACATCACCAAGTCAAAACAATCTAAAGGCTGTGGGAGCGTCTAAGCTCTGAACTGCTAACATGGTACGCAGCACTCCCAGCTTCCTCAAGCTTCTTCAGGAGATCATAATCCTTGGGCGACACTGCCGGTACACTAACAGGTACTCCATCAGATCTTGGAATATGTGCAGCACCAATACCACAAAGGATGGCCTTCCCCTTCACACCCTGCTTCTTCGCAAGCCTCATGGCATGGGCCTCTAAGGATTCCTTCAGCGGGATTTCCTTCTCGAGGGCAAAAGGATTTAAGATGTTGCGAGGACGAGCAAAGATAGGTACCTGCAGCTGCGACACATCTGGCTTAAGAAAGTAATCAGGTTGTGCCTCTGCGTCCTCTGCTGCGTGCCTAGCCAAGGTTAACCCCTCCATAATAACACCTATGGGGTAATCTTGATCGCGCTCCAATTGAGCAATGTGAGGAAGATCTAACAGCTTCATCTTCTCCATAGCAGCGACAAGCTCATCATAGGCATCAGCATTATAACCTGGTACTTGTGCGGCAGGCACTGTCAATAACTTGCTCTCGGAAAGCTCCTCTATAGCCTGCGCCTTGCCACGTGCCAACGCACGCTCAACAAAATCCCCAAATGCCCCCTCACCTCTTGAGACTCCAGAGTACTCAAAGCAGCAAGGCGCAAACCATGGCTGATAAGCCACCTGCGCTCAGCAATTGAAGATACTAGGTGTGGGTACAGCTCTTCATCATACTCAATACTGAGATTGCGCAGCTTAACTTCCTGCTTCTCCAGCGACCCCTCCACAGCCTTACGAAATTCATCCAATCTAGAGAAGTGAGCGTTCTTGTTAAGCTCCATGTACTTCAAGACCCAAAGACAAGTGGCCTTGTAATCTGTTAACCCAACACGCTCTTGGCTCACTTGGGCAAGTAATGACATCTTCTCTTCAGCAAGCTTCTGGGCATACGCATCTGTTGCCTTTACCTCAGCCTGAGCATCAGCCAACTGCGCCTTCAGAAGCGCAATCTCCTCATCTTTCTGCACACAGCGGCTACCTTCACCAGCATACCTTGATTATAGCTGTACAACTAAGGAGGCCTGGTGCGCAGCAGCCAAACCTAGCTCCTCTATCAGATGGTCCGTTGGCACATCCTCAAATGCCTTCGGCTCAGTCTCTTGGCTCTTCTGCGCAAGATCATCAGTATGTGAGGGACTCGCCTTGGGTGGCGAATTCCCAACACGCGCAGCATCATCATCAGCAGCTTCAACACTGCACGCAAATAACAAAGTTACTCTATAGTATCAACGCAGAATAAAGAACTGAAGATCTAAAGATACAAGTCTCATTACTTACTTGGGGGGAGGAGTTTTAGTTGGCGACGCATCCTCTTTTGATGATGATTTCCCGCCAGAGATAACATGGCGCCTTCTTTTAGATGTACCCGTGCCATCATCACCAGAAGTTTTCTTGCGCTTCACCCCTTGGCTAGCCTCCTCGGGCCCACTTTCAGCCATAGCAATCCCCACACTCTCTGACGAGTCTGTGTGCGATAGCTCTACCACAGGGACTTGTACCCCAGGAGTTGGAAAACTGCGAATAGGAATCGCCTCTAAAACAACTGGGGGGATATCCTCTGGTTCCTCCTGTACGATCTCCATAGTGCGCCCCGCGGTATCCTCCAAAACTGGCTCCTCACCTTCTCTTAAAGGGCGCACTCCTACGGTCACCTGTTTGGGTCTCGTCAAGCGCACCACGCTGAATAGATCCATCTCTGCGCAACAAACCACAAACAAACACAAATAGGGTTACAAAAGCTACAATAGTCAAGAGCGCTTACACTACTGAGCGAAGGAGAAGAAAGGACAAGCACCCACCCCGGTTATTCTCATCCAAAAAGGTTGGCACCTCGTCAGGACCTCCGAAGTAGTTGCGACTAATGCCCATATGCACCAAAAACTCTTCTGGGTAAGCGTTGATAGGGATGCGATTGGCATTAATCGTTTTCACATCATCTGCGTTATACGCTCCGGGGATGGGGCGCTCATCCTTCGGTAATGACCCTTTGGGTATAGAACTCAAAATCCCATGGAAACAATGCATCATCAACCAAAAAGAATTTCTCCCTCCAATTCCTATGTGCGTCTAACTTTTCCGTATAGCACTGCAGTCGCCCTGCGCGCTTGGAAAAGGACACCCACCCGTTTGACCACGACGAGTGATAAAACGCGCGGAACAGATGGATTGTGGGGTTAATCGCCAACAAGCGACAATTTACTTCAAAATTTTTAATTTTTGCTGCACCTATACAGTGCAGTTGGGAAATATGGAGGCGATAGTAGTTTAAAACATCGCACAAGAATAGAGAAATGGGCACACGTTGGTTAGCGAATTCAAAGAAGCGTGTGTATACCCCTACTTTCCCTTCAGGGAAGTCCGCTATGGACGCAGTCGCCACCGGAACCACCGGGTGTAACGCGATCGGGATATAATAATCCGAGGTGAACAGACGAAGTTCGTCCTCGGTTATATCGGATGTAAAGTCGGTTAATTGAAGAACCATGGTTAGAATTCAATGGATTCTGCAGCGCACGCACTATTACCTTAAGAGTTGTTGATTTCTTGTTCGTTGTTTAGAGGTTTTAACAATGGTGACAATGGACATTTTTACTGTGATAGCCACAGTGAAATGGAGACAACACTTTATATAGGGTTACATGCTCTCATGGATGATTGACATGTGTAACCCACTCGCTCTAATCGTGTGGCTGGGAGATCAAGAGGTGAAACACTTTTTCACCCACCCCTCACGATTTACGAGGGATATTCGGATTTACTTGGACTAGATTCATCGTATTGCTTTTAGGCGGGAAACACTTGAAACTTCTCCGCTACGCATTTTGGAATATTTTTTCGCTACAGTTGTTAGTCTAGCATCCGCAGTTTCACCTTGCGCATACTAGACTGGGGGGACATTATGACGTATAGTCCGCACTCGGGTCACGAACCCGACCAATACTCAAGCCCATCACGCATGGGCTATCTCGATAAAGATTTGGGCTTACAACGGCCCAAATCTGAAATCTATTATTGGCCTTGATATAGGATCTCTTATTTACGGGATAAGGATCAATGGACCGAATAAGGCGGGATACGCCGAAGAGTAAGGAACACGAAACCAACAAGGATTTCGTGTGTATATAAAGGGCATCTCGGCTCTCATTAAAGGTATCATATCATAACCCTAACTCTTCACTAAAACCCTAAAACCGATTACTTACTCTCACGCCGGAGGATAATCGTGGGAGACAATCCCACGATAAGCCTAACGGTGTTTTTTGTTCTCTTAGTGCGCAGGTCTCAAGCATTAAGATCCAATTGATACGGGAACAGGAGTCCAAACAAGGAACGCCCAACTTTTGTATCAACACCAAACATGCTCGGTAAGGTCAAATCGTAGTCGTGAACCAACTTCTTCGTCTCGCAACTCCATGAGTGTGTCTTCGTCAAACTGCGGTTGGACCGGTGGGTCCATAATATGAACCGGAGATATCGCACGACCATCTTCTTTGATAAGCATGTTGTGCAAAATAATGCACGTGTACACGACCTTTGAAATCCTTTCTATCGTTTTAGGCCGAAGTGTGCGATTAAATATACCCCATCTACATTTGAGAACTCCAAAAGCTCGCTCGACGTCCTTCCTTGTCGCTTCTTGTAGTCGCTTGAATTTTACTTCCTTCGGATCCACCGGGAACTTGTATGCTTTAACGAAAACTGACCAACTTGGGTAGCCTCCATCCGCTAAAAGGTAACCCCATTTGTAGTTTCTACCATTTACGACAAATGAACTCGGAGGCGCTGTTTGATTCCGTTCTCACAAAAATAGCGGAGATGGGTTTAAGACATTTAAGTCGTTGTTCGTGCCGGGAGGATCGAAGTACGCATGCCAAAACCATAAATCCCATGAAGTCACCGCTTCAAGCATAATCGTCGGGTGTTTGTAGCAACCTCGCTTGTATTGACCATGCAAGCGCGTAGGACACATCCTCTACTCGAAATGTGTACACTCAATGCTACCGATCATCCCCGGTATGTGGTGTAGGTCTTCGTGAGCAGCTTGCAGAGTGGCAATGTCGTGGGCAGCCGGCTTACGTAAGAACTCTCGCCGGTATAACTCATTAACCGGATCACAAAACTCTTGAAGACATTCACGAGCCGTCCTTCCTGCCATTTTATAATATTTATCATTTTGAGCGGCAACACCACCGTCGGCGAGCTGTTGTACCGCTGACAAGCATTTTTGTATCGCCATGAAACTCTTCTGATTCCTTGCGTCATACCCTTCTTGAAAATATGGATTGCGACTCGCCTTGATTCGCTCGACAATCTCTAAAAATAAACGCTTTGGAAGACGAAACGTCTCGCGAAAGGTTGCGTCGTTGTAGGTCGGATTTTCGTCAAAATAATCTCTCATCAAAATTTGTAGAGCTTCGTCGCGATCACGCCTAACATATATTCGTGCCGAAGTTGCGTTGTCTTGAATCGCCCGGTACTGTTTGACTACCTGGTACAAAAACTCGACACTATCTTCGGATGACTCTTCTTCGCTCGACGAGCCGGTCTACGGGTACGAGTCGGAGCTAGAACTCATGGTGAAGAAGTAGAAGAAAATTTATAAATTTTGAGAGTAAAATGGGTGAATATGGTGTAGATATTGTGAGTGTGATGTATAAAAATGAGGTTGAGTGGTATATATATATTAAGAAAGTTGAATTAATAAAATAAAATAAATAAATAAATTACCCAATGGTCTAAAAAATAGCCGTTGGGCTTTTGTCTTTTCTGGCAACCTACCCACGCCGCGTCGGCTTCACCATGACTCCCAAGCCCTAGCCGCTGGCGGCATAGAGGTTGGCGGCGGTGTTTGCCGGCAGCCTCCCCCCAAGCCAGTGGCGGTTTTAGCTCGGTTGCCAACACCCAAAGAGAATCCAACTAACAAAACTCAGTTAGTTAAAAATTTCACAACTAACACAACACATACCATCTAACGCCTTGACACTAACAACGAACTGTATTAACTAAGGGTGTGTTTGTTTAAAAAAAAAAAAAAGTCTTACTAGCCCTCTTACTCTTACTAGTAGGAGGTGGTCAGACGTTTTGATTGTTTGTTTTTTTCTTTTGAGTCAGACTCAGTTAGACATATAACATCTTACTCAGTAAGAGGTGAGGGACTTGTCTTACTCGATAAGAGATTGAAGACTCGTGTTAATATAATATATTTGATGGTTTATTAACTATGTTATATTTATGATAAAAAATCTTGTTTCATATTTACATAAGTTATTTAAATAAATTGCAGAAACGAACACTTAAAATCATTCGGACAATTATAAAAAAACAAACAACATTATTTCGTTCAGATTTAGACTTTCTAGCCACCTCTTACTAGTAAGATGTGGTAGTCAGATTCAGACCTAAAACATCTTAATGAAACAAACACACCCTAAGATTGCAAAACTGTATTAAAATCTTAATACAAAGATTGTTTAAATAGAAACTAACAAACGAACCCTAAATATTAAACAGACCCAAACCGATGGGCTTTGGACTTTATTCAACTAAGGCCACTTACATCAGTTAACTCAGCTTTAAATTTTAAGGCATGCCACGTCAGCTTTTTCACCCTTTAACTTAACTCAGCTTTAACCCACACATCAATAACTCAGCTTTAACACACCTTAACTCAACTTTACACATAAATTTTCAAATTCAACCCCTAACTTATAAATTACTTCATTTTTTTAAAAACAACACATTTATTAAAACATAACATTACATTCAAACATAACACACTTAAAAAAAAAACTTACAACGAAATTAAAGAAATAAATAAAAATAACGACGAAATAAAAAATTACATCATAAAAATAAAGACAATCCTAAATCTACTGTGGAAACTGCCCGAGCTTGTATTTTGCCACAATGCGAGCTTTTTCTTGGTTGATATACCACACCACCTCTGGAGGGTGCCCTTCGGTAGATTCTTTCAAAAACTTTATTTTCTCTAGCCTTGTTATCGCCTCCTCTTTTTCTTTTGTTGCCCGATACGCGGCTTCGGCCAATTCCCTTTTGTGACGATACTCGACTGTCATATTCTCCACGAATTGCACTGACGACATACTTCCCGTACTCGCTCCCGTGCTCGTTCCTCCCGTGCTCTCGGATCGAGCTTTCTTTGCAGCACGCCTTCCCATTGGCCTTGGTTGTTCATCATGACCAAACAACGCCTCATTTGTTTGGCTTGGTGGTTCATCGCCGGTTAAATCAATTCCCTCCGGCGTGTCCCACTTCACATGACCCCGTAAAACCTCCCAAGCCTCCTCGTTGCTAAAAGGAGCGGTTTTGTGCTCGTCCCGGTACATTTCCCGGTTTTGAATTTTATTTTATTTTTTTACTTAGGCCGCTCCATTTCTAACGGATAGAAATTTTAGGGGGCTAAAATGAAAAATTTTCAAAATGAAACGGTAAAGAAAGCGACACATTTGGGGGGCAAAAGTGAAAATTTTGTTTTTTTTTTTACAATACTCACCCTTAACACTGCGTTAAGTTGCTAACGCAGCACTTAACGCAGCGTTAACGCGCCTCACACACAACAGGTAACGCCTTTTAACGTGGGTTTAACGTGCAAATCTGGTCCTTTAACGTGGGTTTGACGTGAGCGATGTGAGTGGTCTAATAGACACAACTTATAAGGATCTTTTCGTCCGATTTGGGATCTTGAAATACCGAATTAATAATCATAACGGGACTCAACCACAGAAAAAAACAATATTGTCCATTCATTTGTCAAGTGCAAACTGCCAAAACCATTTTAGATCTTTTTCTGCATATAAACTAGTGAGCTACGCCTACAATTATTCTTTTTTTCCTTTTTGTTTTCTTTTGCTGAAAAGCTGATCCTCTTGATGCAGCCCATTTCATTTCAATGTTACTAGAAAAGGCCCAAATCCACCAGCCCAGAAAACATAAAGTTTAGCCCAAAATAGAATCCTTTACTGTAAAAGATTGGACTACCATGTTTGATGTTTCATCGATGATGCTAAAATGATCACAAAACTAGGTAATTAAAAATATCATCACACAACTAGGTACTTTAAATGAACGCGTGATTTTTTTTTAAACGGCAACTAGCTATCTCACAAATTTTACACCACAAATCTATCTCACACGTCCAAAGCCCTTTGGTCCCGTATGATCCTAGAAGTGCTTGTATAGTAGTGTCTGTTTGTAACTTCTTGCTCTAGCTTCTTGCTTGAGTATGTTTCTTTATAAAATTTAAGTTGTTCCAAAAAAAAAAAGAGGCTCAGTCTAAGATTCTCACAAATGTCATTTCTAGTCATATGAAATTTGTATCCGAGGATTTCTTTCATACCGCAAAGTTTGACCTAACATCTAAATATCAGTCGAATACATAGTTGGACTCGGATAATTGTTGAGCTATTTAGGAGCTATTTAGGGACGTGTGTGACAGTGTGAGATCTTATAGCTGACCAATAGAATGACCAACCATAATCCCCTTATCAACAGCAACACAGTGTCTTGTCTTTCCCTGACGACTTCGTTTCTGATTAACGGTGCCAAGGTTCTAACAAACATAAAAGCCACAACTCCTTGCATGACGACTGTGTCGCTAAAGCTATTAACTAGAATTCATTTCAATTCCCGTATTTCCAAAACAGTCCTCCCGTTGTTACCACAATAGAAGTGCTCCCAAAACATTTCTATCGGTAATATTGTAATAACAAGTTTTGCATTGTCTTTGGAGATTCAGTTATAGAAAACAAGTTTGCATTAGAAAAGAGTATGGAGTGTAAAACTCTTTAGGAAAATTCACACAACCTTTAATTTTGAATTAGAATGTGAGAACTTACAAGATAGCAGTTGGCAAGTTGCTATGCTTATAAAGGGAAGAAACAGTAGTACTTTTGATTTCAAAATAAAGGTTCTTTTCTGTTATTTTGATCTGATTTTGAAACAGAATTGGTATGATAGTCTGTTCAAATTAACTGACATGATCAGCACAAGAAATATTGGTTATATAAAATTGATACGTTAATCTGGTCAAATAGTACTTATTCGAAGTCCAGACTCTTTGGACCGAAAAATAGTGGATTCAAGCTCATATAACAATATTACAAAAATAAGCCCGACACTGAATTGAGCCATTGAGTTACAGGACTCAACCAAAAAGGTTGTACACAACTAGTTTCTATGTATTACGGAGTATATGATATAATCCTCGTATGAGGATGCCTATGATGGTAGTATTCTTCTTATAACAATGTATTTTGGTTGATTGGACTGTTGTTACCGAGATTCATAAAACAATGTGACTTGGAACTGTCGTGCCACTGAGTGAATGAACATGTCTTTGGTGATCAAGTGAACTCTACGTTGACATGATCGCCTATTTCCTACAGATACAAAATGTTCTTTCTATTCATGAAGCCGCGTAACTTTCCAGATTTGGGTATATCCGTATTTTGGTTTAATATAATAAGACTACTACGGATCTTTCTGAAAGCAGTTACTTTCCTCTTGGGTAAGGGTGTGTGTGAGTGTTTGCATCTCACCTCCCCTATAAGGCTGGACACAGTCGATGACCCAAGTGACCTGGGTCACCGGCTGCCACGTCAGCTTTCTTTCTCCGCGACCAGATATGACCAAAGTGCCACAGTCGATGACCACTTTTTTTTTTTTTTTTTTTTTTAATTTTATTTTTTTAATGCAACGGTTTAAAGTTTAAAAGTCGGTCGGTTATTAGACCGATGTTGGATTTGGATTTGGAGCGACCGATATTCGATCGATACTTCACAACCCAAGCGACCGACTTGAATATCGGTCGGTTAAGTCGACCGATCGATATTATCCGGTCGATTGCGACCAACCTAACTTGCTCCGGCAGGATTGATATATTGTTGTTGTTGATTACAAGACTACTACGGAGCAGTATAAGCTTCGAATAGCAGTAAAGCACATGCAACACATACGAATCCAAAATAAAGTCAACAATGATGACAACCTCAAAACAAGGCAAAACCTCACATTGTATCAGATTGGGAACATGATAGTTGTCATTATAACCACCAATAATCATTGTACATACATTGCCAACCTAGCAACCGCAAATCACACCCCACAACCATTCAAAGAATAATAATTTAATCTTTATTACAAACAAACAAAAAATTAAACACATGCCATAAAATCTCACTTATCATCATTATCAAATGAAGTTTACTCGATCCTTTTTTATGTATCAAAACTCAAAAGGACCCAATCTTTACTTTAGCTACATTTCCAAGTACCTTCAATCTCTTGACCACCAAATGAATAAAACAATAATCATCATCTTCTGATGTATGTTGTCTAGACTTATGAACTTTTCGTTAACCATCCCAAAATGTACATTCGTCGAAGTTTAAACCAGCGTCCCTTATAAAACTTTCGAGCCCTTACCACTAAGCCAGTCTTAAAATGGTTATCGTATAACGATTAATCTAACAACAACAACATCTACCACCACATTTGGATAACATTACCAAGAAAATAATAAGGAAAACCACAGCTGATAACCCAATAGCTACACCAAGCACAACCTTATTAGGCCCATGATCATCATCACCACCCTTTTTCTTTTTTCCATCACTGCCACCGTCATCATAGTCCCCACTAGTCATATCATCCGCGGATGAAACTGGTTCATCCGCGGCTGCTGTCGGGGGCAAAATAGGCTTTCCATGTTTATCACAAGGAGCAATCCCAAGTTTGGACTTTTTCGAAAAACTCGAAACATTATAACACAAACCATCATTGCCACCAATCTTAAACACACTTAACCCCTTAATAAAACTAGCATTAAAAGGCATAACACCATGGAAATTATTCTTCTCAAGATTCAAATACTTTAACCCCTTCATATCCCCTATAGATCTTGGAACACTCCCATTTAACTGATTTGACCCAAGATCCAACTGAACCAAACCTTTTAGACCCGAAATGGATCCGGGTATTTCACCACTAAGCTCATTTGATGATAAATTAAGAAACTTTATATTTTCCAATAAAGTTAATGAAGTGGGTATGGTTCCATTAAGCTTATTATTGGATAAATCCATCTGGGTCATCTTCAAGTTCCAATCTTTTGGTATAGAACCAGTCAAATTTGCACCTTTAAGTGTTACATTGGTTAAAGACTTCATTTTTGAGGTAATGATGTGAATACCAGAAGCTTTGACATTGTCACCAGAGATAGTGAGCTGAGTTAAGTTAGTAAACCTGCTAAGAAACACTCCAGTGAGTGGCTTTAACGAGTTGATGGAGGTGAAAGATCTGAGGTTGGTGGAGAGTGAAGATGGAAAGTGGACTAAGGTGACGTGGCAGTTAAGGAAAGTTAAGGTGGTTAGTGTGGATAAGGAGGAGAGTACTGTGGTAGAGAGTGTGAGGTCTTCAGAGCAGTTGGTGAGGTGGAGGGTGGTGAGGTGGCGGAATGGGGTGGCAGTGTCACAAGTGGTGGTGTTTGTGGTGGTGGTGCATGGGTCATGGGTGGTTGGGATGTATAAAGAGCGGAGTGCTTCGAGTTGCTTTGGGTCAAGTGTGGTTGATGGTGGTGATGTGGTGGTTGTTGTGGTGGTGAGGAGTGTGAGGAGGATGAGAGTGGTGGTGGTGAAAGTGAAAGTGAAAGATCTCATTTTTTTGAAGTGTGTGTGAGAGTTTGTGTCTGTGGAGAGTATTGAAGTTTGTACTAAAAAGGAAGACTTAAAGGAAGACTTGTCTCTCATGGCATGTGACATGGGATAATAGGGCTACGTTTAGCGTGGAGTATTTTTGGGACGATGAGCGGTGACTAATGAGCTTTTTGATTTTTATTATTTATTTTGCAAAGGAGCTGTGAGTTTTGTGATTTTTTAAGAATGCTCATTTTTTCATTGCTTCTTTAAGAAATTGTGAGCGGTGGGCTGTGAGCTGTTTACAGCTACTGCTTACAGCTACTGCTCACTGCTAAAAAGTGTTGACAAAGGAAAAGGTAAATTACTATGTTACCTTTTATCTCACTTTGCAATTTTGCCATATACTCTCTCCGTCTCAAAATAATTGTCCCCCGACAAAAAACACACAATTTAAGAAAAACATAATTAATACTGCTTTCTCTCTCTTACTTTTTTGTCAAATGACAAGTTTACCCTTAACCAATTAATTAACACTTCTTTAAAGTTTGTAATATTAATTTCAACCAACGGTAATATAGTAAACTTTACCAAACTCCACTTTCTATTTTTGGTATAGGACAATAATTTTGGGACAACCGAAAAAGGAAAGAGGGACAATAAAATTGGGACGGAGGGAGTATGACTTTTTCTATTAGCCTTATCTTTCTCTCTCCGACGACCTAACAATAACCAAGTTGCAACAGTGGCAACCAAATTATTTTATTATTATTTTTAATTCAAATATTTTAAACAACAAATTTAAATTTCATTAAAAATATACTAAATTACATGGTTCGTCCATGTGGTTTGGGGTAAATCTCTAATTGAGTCTCTATCTTTTTTTTTTCCATGATTGATCCCTATGTTGAAACTATTGCACACCATTCGTCCTTATCGCTAACTGTCGTTATCTTGTCCGTTAGCTCTCAGTCGTCAAGTGACAACGTTAGTCCATTAACCAAACGATCCTTTGCAACGTTAGTCCTTTATACTAACAGTCGTTTCTACTCAAATAAAAATTTGGTTTTCTTACGTAACTCGTCCGTTTTCTTACGTTTTTATCCGTTTTCGTCCGTTTTTATACGTTTTGCTACATTTTCGTCCGTTTTGCTACATTTTCGTCCTTTTATATTTTCGCCATTTTTCTTACGTTTTTATACGTTTTCGCCTGTTATTACACGTTTTCGTCTGTTTTTATACGTTTTCGTCAGTTTACACGTTTTTGTCCGTATTCACATGTTTTCGTCCGTTTTTCTTACATTTTTGTTTGTTTTTATACGTTTTCACCCGTTTTGGTACGTTTTCATACGTTTGCTTATGTTTTCGTCCGTTTTCACACGTTTTCGTTCGTTTTATACGTTTTCGTCCGTTCTTCTTACGTTTTCAGCCGTTTTTATAGGTTTTCGTCTGTTTTAATACGTTTTCTTTCGTTTTTATACATTTTCGTTCGTTTTTATACTTTTTTGTCCATTTTATAAGTTTTGCCCTTTTTTAAAACGAACGAAAACGTATAAAAATGAACAAAAATGTAATAAAAACGGATGAAAACCTATAAAAACAGACGAAAACATATAAAAATAAAGAAAACGTAAGAAAAATGGACGAAGACGTATAAAAACAGACAAAACATGTAAAAACGGATGAAAATGTATAAAACGGACGAAAACGAATAAAAACGTAAGGAAAGCGGGCGAAAACATATAAAAATAGACAAAAATGTAGCAAAACAGGCGAAAACGTATAAAAAATGAAAACGTATAAAACGTAACAAAAGGGAGAAAACGTATAAAAACGGCCTGAAAGCGTGTAAAAATGGACGAAAATGTGTAAAAACGGATGAACTAAAAACGGGCGAAAACCTATAAAATCAGACAAAAACATAAGAAAACGTACCAAAACGGGCGAAAACGTATAAAAACAAACAAAAACGTAAGAAAAAAGACGAAAACGTGTGAAAACGGACGAACACGTTTTAAAACAGACGAAAACGTTTTAAAACAAACGAAAACGTATAAAAACGAAAATGAAAACGTAAGAAAAATGGACGAAAATGTAAAAACGGACGTAAACATAGCAAGACGGGCAAAAACGTAGCAAAACGGGCGAAAACGTATAAAAACGGACGAAAACGGACAAAAACGTAAGAAAATGGACGAGTTACGTAAGAAAACAAATTTTTTATTTAATTAGAAACAACTGTTAGTTTAAAGGACTAACATTGCAAACGATTATTTGGTTAATGGACTAACGTTGCCACTTAACAACTAAGAGCTAACGGAGAAAATAATGACAGTTAGCGATAAGGACGAATGGTGTGCAATAGCTTCAACATAGAGATCAATCATGCAAAAAAAAAAGATAATGACTCAATTAGGGATTTACCCCAAACCACATGGACGAAACATGTAATTTACTCTTAAAAATAAAAACATTACATGAATTATTCAAATAAACATTAAAAGCATTACATAAATTAAGAGAATAACATTAAAAATATTACAAAAATTCTTCATCGTCATCGTAATCATCAGTGGCGGAACTTGAACATTTATTTTAGGGGGCCGAATTTATTTTGGGGGGGGGGGCAAATCGTAGATTTGTTTGTATTATCAACTAAATTACCTTTAAAACCTATAAAATTTACACTAGTCGTCACAACTTTTGGGGGGCAGGGACCCTCCCCTGCCCCTTAAAAGGTCCGCCCTTGGTCATCGTCACTTGCGTCTTCGTCATCGTCACTTATGTTTGAAAGTGTCTGTTTAGAAGTGTGTTTTGAGGTTATTATTTATAAGGTTGTAAAAGTGGTAAAGTTTAAATTTTTATTTATTTATTTATTTATTATTTTTTTTATTGTTATTAAAAAAAAAATTCTTTTATATTTCAAACGGTCACATTTTATTTTTGGACTTTTGTTTGTATTAGAATTCGGTCGAAAATCCGACCAAGGTCGACTTTCTCTCCCTCAACGATCGATCAGGATCGAATCCCCACAATGGAGTCGACCGACCACGACCTCACACGACCGAGACTTGGGGACCGACCACGCCTACTAGCCTTATGTGAATAAATTTTTGAATTTTGACTTTTATACATGATTTGCTCATGTGTAATAATAATTTTATCAATCAGTGTTAATAAACGAGAATGTAAGCCCGTGCGTTGCCGTTGGGTGTTTGTATTTGTATGTTTGCAGACTCTAAACAGGAACAAAAGATAATGCAACTAATGTATCCAAACCAACAATGATTTCATCAGATATTTTAAAACTGAAATAGTTACGAACTACATATTCACTACATGGCAACCTTTACAAAATATGACTGAAGTTTGCATATATGTTTTCTAAACTGAAATATTCAGAGGAAAAAAAAATGATGATCTCCCATTATACGCGGCCAAGTGACGAAAAATTGCAGCTTAAGTTAAGGTCTTTGTTGTGCTGGAAGATAAGCAACTGGAAGATCCAACTCGTCACCACCGAATATGTCTGTCGTGCAACCATTAGAAATGATGCAAAACAAAAGTAGTGTCGAGTTAGAGAACCACAACAAAGTACAACCTAGAGCTAAAACAAAATTAGAAGTTAAAATACAGCTAATGAGAAAATAAAAGTTATACATATAATGATTTTGAAATAACTTACCTACTTGCATCCCAAAATGTACTCATCGAAAACCAACATCGTTATGGTTGTTTTCAACGACTCAATAAACTCTTGAGCCTGATCACAGGCGACTCGAGTTTATGCTAATATCATCTGCTAATACCTGAGTCACATAAGTCAATGTAATGCCTTGATAACCTGAATCGATACATTATCCTAGCTTTTATCAAAAGTAAGCATTTTCGAAGGAACACAACTACGATTAATACATGTTCCACCTACTACAGCACTTTCAATAATAGCTGTTTTAAGACCATATCGAGACCAATTTCAAGTGATCAATTGCAAAATCAAACACTTTCCGGTTAGATGGGTAGTTTCAGTAACAAATCCCAAAATGCTCTTGTAAGGACTTTTAAGTAATCTCAAATGGGTGTAGCTGCCGAAACAAATTTATGGCAAATATAACCACAAATTTAACTAATGTTGTACATACGTGTTATAACACTTTACAGTTAGATGGGTAGTTTCGGTAACAAATCCCAAACCATCCTTGTAACAAATTTCAATAAGCAATCTCACACGTCTCTTACAATTATATAGGGGCTGTCTGGGAGTGCTTATTAGAACTGCTTTTTGGGACTATTTGGGATTGTTTATGAAAGCTGCCAATACAAATTATTAACCTATTTATTCTGTTTCGTTGAGGGCAACAACCAATCTTTTACAAATTTAATTAGGAAAAATATAAGTACTTGCTGATTCCAGCGACGCCTATTACTTTTTCATATCAAATTTCATTCATCAGCAGAATTATCTGACAAAATGGCTTGAGCATTATGTGACTGTATTCCATGTATTATGCTAACCATCCATAGCATTCCCATAATGAGGATCAGATAGGTAGAGAATCGAAAAAAAAGGATACATCCGTCATGGCTGCAAACTTTGTAACTTGTCCCGCTAATCCACTTCTGTATAGTACTCATATGTGCCATTTCTGCCGTTGAATCAAGTTCGTAATGTGCACACCTGCAAGTGTGGACAAAAAGAATATTAAAATAGCAACTATGTTGTTAAATTAAGTGATAATAATGTACTAAAGTTGACAAAGCTTTTGCGACCATGCGTGAATCTAAGTACTGGATACCATTCCAAAATTGGTTCAAGTGTCTTTCGGTATTCAAATGCATACCTGGTAAATCACATTGGTCATAAACTCTGTAATACATATTCTTATTACAAAGACGTAGGCCAAAAGAGTGTTTGAAACTCAACATGAAAAATTGACCCGAACCCGTTCCAGCACGGCCATTATGTCATCTCTAATGATACATTTGCAAAAGCCTTCATGAACATGCATATTGTTTTTCTATTTATAATTGTGCAAATAAGTCACGACTATAGAAATGAAATTCATGTATAGAACAGTTACTCATGGTAAGGCTTTTCAACTCGAAGCTAAGTTTTTTGTTCATACTGTTTGGCACCGCAGTACAAAGGTGGTCTCCATGTTGGTTAATGTTCTCCTCTTTGATCTGAAAATTATTCAGGACATCAAGGTTGATACCAAAACAAAATTTAGATCAGGGAGAAGTAGTACGGCCAACTAACCTCAGAAAGAACAATGGTTGTTGCTTTCCAAATTATTCCTTCAATAAACTACACTCTCTGAATCGTACCCACTGAACCACACCTTCTGATCCACACCCACAGAAACTAAACCCCATGAACAACACCCCGTAAGCCATACCCTTTGAATAACAGCCTTTGAACCACACCTTCTGAAAGCTGGTAGCTATAAAACCAAGCCGCGATAAAGAAAAATATAGTTTTAATAGACAATCCCAAACACCCTCTTAGCAGTCACCAAATATAAGAACTTTAACATATGAAAAAACCGTAAAAGCAAACTTACCAACTCAAAACTGTGGAAACATCATGGGCAACATAACTAACATAGATACGTCCCACCCTTAAGGATTCATTTCCTTCGGTTCTTTGTAATGTGACTGTCATAGAACCCGTGAAACCGTTAAAGGTGATGTTTATCACAACATTAGCCAATTTGGGTTACTCCAAACATCACTTAAAACCTTAGAACACAACAATAGCAGATTCATGAAATCCGATAACATCAAATGAAACCGAAGCCTTAAAAAATAACATAAAAACATACCATTCCCAGCTTCTCCTTCACCCAATAATCACAGCAGTAGCTCATTAGTAATGCTAATACTTAATTGGGTTACTGAAACAAATCCATCATGATTCCTTGTTTTTTTTCACGGTATATTAGGCTTAAGGTGTTTAGGGTAAAGCTAGTACTACCTGCGTCAACCCATACACATTCTGACCCGCCCATCCATTTTGTCACTTTTAAAGTAAACCAATCATGTTTACCTGAACAACTTCGGTTCCACCATGTTGAATACGCTCTGTCAAGTACTCGGATTTCTTCTTTACTGAAGGAGCATCCAGGTTTGACCTTCAAAGTTGATAAAAATGTCAATAAAGTATAAGCCCTCTGGATAAAACAAAAAAAAATCTGAATTTTTTGAAGTGCTGGTTAAAAATGATGTTATAATTACCTTTAATTCCCATAAACTTGATGGGGGTGGAAATAACTAAAAAAATATTTATTCAAGCCGTTTAGCTAACTAAAGCATGATGTAAACTACTTTGACCTCTTTGTCTTTCTGTATGAGAGAAATTAAATGTTTTTTGATTGTACTTGACATACTTTTGATTTTTACAATTTGTATACAACTAATAAGCACTTTTGCTAATCGGCTATTACAGCTGCTATTACACCTCATAATACCACATCCGAACACCCATTATAAACACCCAAAATCCCGTAACACCACACCCAAAGACCCCAAAAAAATACCATGAAATAACATGTTACCTGCTATTACACCTCCAAATGTGTTCTTGCCTTTTAGGAGCTTCATAAATTTTGGAACTTCCGTCTCAAAACACGATCAACCATATCAGATGCCTTCATACTGGTGCTAGTTACGTATATTGGTAGCATCAAGGAAATCCGACTTTCATACACGATCAAGAAAACTTAAAACATATAACCCATGACATTATCATAACAAAACCGCAGAAACATATACGTTAGGATCCGTGAAGGGCGCGTAATCGTGTAAGTGAGCACTGCATTCAGGAAATGAAACCACTTTCACCTAAATTTTGACTAAATCAGTTTACAAAAGAAGAATTAATCCGGTAACCAAGCTGTACGTAGCAACTTAACTATGAGAGCAAGAGTACATTATGTTCAAGCAACTTATAAAACACACGACCAAACCAAGTCAATTTTTTTTTTTAAATAACCAAATCCAAACACTACTTCCAGGAGTACATTATGTTCAAGCAGCTTATAAATCACATGACCAAACCAAGTTGATACATCTGATAGTCAGAGAGGGAAATGTTCACATAACAATGCAAAAGCTTAACGTATACCCTAAATCCTACTCCTATCCTTAAAGGCCACCATCACATTCACATAAATGCAGATAATCAAAATATCCAACAGAAAGCAACAAACCGCAATTACGTAACAGAAAAAAAAAAACAAAAAAAAAAAAACAAAATTCTAAAGCAATATATAGCGCAGCAAAAGGGTCTTACACTTTCAAACGCATAAAGGCTGATAGTGCAAACCCGACCCAAAAGAATGAAAAGTAGTAGCTACACTGCTCTCCACACGAAAAGTATCAAACCATTAAAACATTGCGATAAATATCTGGGCTCAGATCTGTATATAGGATTCAAGTGATAGAATTATCTTTATTCCGTAATGGCTGCAAACAAACATGGTTGCTTAATATCTATTTCAGTTATGCCATCCGGTTGTTGCCCCGCCAACTTACGGTCGGATATTCCAATACACACTTCATCTACCTCAGAGTACAGAGATCATCACAGCCTTTTTGACGCATAACGTGTTATCAACCCGCCATGGCTGCAAACACCACTTCTGTGGTGCTGCCCCGCCAAGATACGGATAGATTTCACACGCTATACCAAAGGCATTTTCGATAAAAATAAATGCAAATAAAACCGGTAAACACCTACGCTAAATAACTCTACTAAGGATCGAAAAAAGAGGATATGCCCACCATGGCTGCAAGTCAAATAATCCGCCCCGCCAAGATGTGGACCATCTCAGCTTTAATCCCCTTACTAACCGATGTCGTTGTACCGATAAAAAATAAACCTAATTAACTTATACTAGATAGGGCAAGCGGGTATCGTATCCACGAGGAGTATATGGTTTTAATTTAAGTTTTAGGGTGATCACTTATCAATAAAAGTTTTGGTTTAGAAATCTTAATAACTAAATACTAATTAGACTAATAATTAAACTACTAATTAACTAGAAAGTGAATAAGCGACAAAAAAATAAGATTCGTAAATAGTTGAGTAAAAAGCAATCCCTCCCGGCTCCAGATATATTGATATGACTAAGTTACGGATTGTTACTAATGTTTGCCTCAAACCACATAGACATGGTTTGTATTAATTGAAAAGGAAAATTTTGGGCACAAGTTATATTCACCACACGAATCGTCTTAATCCCTAAACTAATTGGACTCAGCACGACTCATTGACTAGCAATAACATGTCTTATAATAATCCTATCAATTAATTTTTTAATTACTCAAATGAACAATTATGGGTACAAATTATGTTTACCATACGACCGTCTTAACCCCTGATGAACTCAAATAAGTACATTTTATTACCATCATTTATCCTATTTATTTGACTTGTTTTATTATATTATCTGTGAGAATTGATACGTTAATGTTTACTTTTGTAATTCTCAGGTAAAAACAAGTATTATGTGAAACTTGGCGATTTTGGACTAATTATGGAGCAAAACATGCAAGAAGTTAAGAGTCTACTGAAATGTACAAGATCAAGACCATTTTGCTCCAGATACGCCGCATCCTACTTATTATATACGGCGCATCACTATCAAGATTTCACAAGATATTATCCAAGACGGCAAAGGACATGCGCCGCATACAAGAATGGAGTTACGCCGCATCTTCTGGCGGTGTACGAATATTCCTGAATATATTAATCTTGGACCCCACGCGAAGTTAAGTCAATGCGCCGCATCTACTTATTCAATGCGCCGCATCTTACCCTCAGACAGAAACTATAAATACCCCAAGACCAGACGAATTTCGGGAGGCTAGTTTTAGAAGACCGAAGACCAGAAAACCCTAAGGCCGAATTCAGTCGAAGTAGCAGCACAAGACACACCTTGAACGAAGATACAAGAGCTGTAAGAAGGTCCTGCATGTATTCAATTCATTAAGTAGTTTTGTTTTATTGTATTAGTACACTTTAATTGGTCAGGATTGATGGGCTTGTGTCATTGATTTAATCATGCACTTCAACTCCCCTTAAAATTGCTTTCCCATTAATTAAAGATTATATGTTGATGTCTTTGGTGACTTTTATTAGTGCATTGATAACCTCTGTGTCTAGCTGAGCATTGCTTGGGTCGCCATGCCCCTTCCTCGCCTATTTATTAGATCGCCTATGCATTCTATCGTCTGTAGAAAAGTAGGAAGAAAGATAAATAGGATAGTCATAAGTAATCATTAAGGGTTTACACGCCGATAAGATTAGAGCCAACGAGAAAGGAATTAATCTCGGTGCGTTGCATCGAACTATACACTTCATATAAAACTAGCAATAAAACAAGTGACAAGCTACTTAACTATCAGGACATGTCTTCTTATTGTCTCAAGTATTTATCTGTGTACGTGTGTGCTAATCGCTGATTCGTGCTTATTAGTTTAGTTTATATTTAATCATAATCAAACCGTGCCAGTCTCTCAGGCTAAACCCCCTTGCGTTAAATTAGGTTGTATAGCTAACTTAAGATATTAAAATACTGATCAGGATAACTAGATAATACGTTCCACTCTTAGTGATCGACACTCTACTTACCATTATATTCATACTGACCGGGTACACTGCTCGTTAAAGTGTGTGTTATTGATAAGTCAGCTAAATATAAATTTAAAACTTGAATACTGCTAAAACCACAACGACATACCGTGGGTATAAAAATTAGAGCAATACACACGCACATCAAGTTTTTGGCGCCGTTGCCGGGGAGTGAATTGTTATTATCTTTTAATTTGATTAGTATTTTAATTAGGTTTTTAATTTTTATTCTAACCGCTAACTCTGTTGTACATTAGTTAAATTGCATTCATTGTATTATTTTGCATATTTTCTGTTTTTGTGTGTTTTTATTTTTGTTTATTTTTGTTTGTTTTTTATTTTTGTTTTTATTTTCCTTATTTTTCTTGTATTATGCTATCGTTGTAGTGAGCTAATTCAAACGATACGGCGCATCTATTTTCATAGGTACGGCGTATTGCGTTTACTTTTTATAAAATACAACGCGTTTAATAAATTCGATACGACGCATCTTTCCCCAAGATACGGCGTATCTGTTTTTAATAATAAAAATTTTCTAAGCGATAACGCCATACGACGCATCTGTTTTCACAGATACGGCGTATCTATTATTTTAATTAAAAACAGTTTTCGAATTATTAAACAGATACGACGCATCGATTTCTATCGATACGGCGCATCTTCTGAATCAAAAATCTTGTATTTTGAAACATAACGAAAATACGGCGCATTAACTTTTGTTAATACGACGCATTTAATTTTAAATAAATATCGATTTTTGATAATTAAAACTGATACGGCGCATTCTAATTCTAAGTGGCGTATCTATTTTCTGAATAAAGTCTGATTAAATTTTAACGATTATAAGATACGGCGTATCCAACTTTTTGGATACGGCGCATCGTCTGCAGATATCAGTAACTTTTATTTTTCGTATTCCATTTTCGTTGTTGATTTTCTGATATATTACTTTCTTGAACATACCCTACTGATGCTTTTGTGATAGTTTCAGGAAGTGCATGACCAGGAGTTCTACGAAGAACTTGATTCAACCTTTCGAAGATCCTGAACGAGCCTTTCATTCGCTTAGAAGGCTTTTCAACACAAAAAGCTTTGATATCTCAAGTTCATTCGAGCTTGATTATTTTTCTGAAGAGAAAGAGGAAGAAGAAACAGAAGCAATGGGGAAAACACAACTATGGAGGAATACATGAACAAAACCCGTGCTGATTACACTTCAGGAGTTGCTAGACCAAAGTTTGATGAAAAGTCTAAGTTTGAGTTGAAGGGTCAGTTTCTCAAGGAGCTAAGAGAAAATGCTTTCAGTGGATCGGAACATGAAGATGCTAATGAACATGTTGAAAAGGTCCTCGAGATTGCAGATTTGTTTACTACAGAAGGAGTCTCTGACGATCAACTCATGCTAAGAATCTTTCCAATTTCGCTAAAAGGAGCTGCTAACAAGTGGCTAAGGAATGAACCTGCTAGTTCAATCACTACATGGTAAGATTTGAAGAGCAAATTCCTGAAGAGATATTGTCCACCTGCTAAAACCGCTAAAAAGATGGAGGCTATCAACAGTTTCAAGCAAGAGCCTGATGAAACTCTTTATCAAGCTTGGGAACGATTCAAAAGACCTATTGATGAAATGCCCTCAACATTATCTAAGTGAAATGCAGGAGATAATATTGTTTTATCAAGGATTGGACGTGCCTACTAGACAAATCTTGGATGCTAAGGGAGCTGTGCCTCAAATGAGTGCAGCCAATGCTAGGAAAGCTATCCAAGAAGCTGCTGATCATTCTCAAAAATGGCACGATGGGACCTCTACTAGATCTAAGAGCAGCACTAATTTTGACGGGTTTGCTGCTATTCAAGCTCAATTGGATAAAATTAGTAGAGAGATGAAGAAGCGTGATGAAAAAGTGTATGCTGCCCAAGTTGGATGTGAAAAATGCGAAGGACCTCACTACACTAAGGATTGCCCTAACAAGAATGAAAGTAAGACTTTTGAAGAAGCATACTACACACAATTTGGACAACCATTCCGACCTTCAGGAAGATTCAGGGAAGCTACTCCGGGATTCTATCAAAAGAACAACTTCAATCCCGCTTATCAAGAAAGGAGGCGGACTTTAGATGACACTTTAAAGCAAATTATGGCTGATGCTGCTAAAAGACATGATGAGAACACTGCTATGATCAAGGAAATCCGAGCTTCAACAGATACTATTACAAGAAATCAAGGAGCTTCGATCAAAGCATTGGAACAACAAATTGGTCAAATGAGCAAAGTTCTTCAAGAAAGGGGATACGGAAGTTTACCTAGCTCAACTGAAACCAACCCAAGAGATCATGTCATGGCCATAAGCACCACTGAGGAAGTCACTCCTTACATTCCTTTTCCTAGAAGATTGATGAATGGTAATGATGGTGCAAGACCCGAATTTTTCTTTAATTCTTCAATCAGTTTAAGGAGGTTACTCAAAGAGAAGACAAAGATTGAAGAGGAGATCAAGGCTACAATGAAAGAAGAGAGCTCTGCAACCGAATTACATGCCTTGCCTCATAAAGAAAAAGACCCAGGAAGTTTTACTTTACCTTGTTCAATTAATGATATATCTTTCAATAATGTGTTAGCTGACTTAGGAGCTAGTGTTAGTGTAATGCCCCTTAAGACATTCACTACCCTAGGACTAGGAAAATTAGAACCAACTAAGTTGCTTATTGAATTGGCTGATAAAATGGTAAAACAACCTGAAGGGATTGCTAATAATGTGCTAGTTAAGATTGAGAAGTTTGTTTTCCCTGTAGACTTTGTTATATTAGATATGCCCGAGGATGTTAAGATTCCTTTAATCCTTGGAAGACCTTTCTTGTCTACCGCCCGTGCTAAGATTGATGTGTTTAAAAGAAAAATCTCATTAAGGGTAGGGAATAATAAACTAATCTATAAGTGCCAAAATCCTGTTAAAATCATAATTAGAGGCATCTATGTGCTAGGATTAAGAGAACGTATGGACCTCGATCTTGAAGCTAGGCTCATGGGAGAAACATTGATTCAAAACAACTCAACTAATCCTCATCATGAAGACTTCGAGGAATTTATTGACCTTAATGTACCTACCGAACTTAGGCGCGATATTGTTAATGATTCTGATGATGAGTGGTATGATTGCGTAGTGATTAACAAACGTAGGAGAATAGTTGAGCATACGAATTTGAATAATGATGTGTTTATTGAACTACCACCCCACCTTGCTTATTTATGCCTATATAATAATAAGAATTTCCCGTCTATCATTTTGTCATCTCTGCCCGAAAGGGACAGAACTTTGTTTATACAAATATTAGAGAAGAACGGCGTGGAAATTATGGACGAGCAAGGAGTGTTCAATATTACTGGACTGGTGATGAGGGAGCGCGATGCTTCCGACTCCTTCAATGATCGGTATTAAAGAGCTGAACGTGAGTCTAACTTGAAGACTCTGAAATAAAGACAAGTGCTGACCGGGAGACAACCCGGAGAAAATTTTTACTATTCTGTTATATGTCGAGTCAGTCAGGCCCGCAGAAGATACGGCGCATCTCAATCCTGAGATGCGACGCATCTCCTGCACTGGTCATATCTTACTTTATTTTCTGCATTTTTATTTTTGACTTTAAAACTTTTTGTCAGTTTATTTTAATGCGGCGCATCCCTGGTTAAGGATGCGACGCATCTTCTATTCTGATTCGTATTTATTCCAGGCTCGATACGGCGCATCTTCTTCCATAAGATACGGCGTATCGACTGACCTGATGATTTTCATTTTAATTTTTATGTTTTATTTTTGCTAACTACTAATGTATTATGCAAGTTTGAACCTTCTTAACTTAGGTGTATTAAAGTCTTGGTGGTATTATAGATTCCTGCAATTCCTGTGGATACATCAATTATGAAGCTTAAACGTTCTCATCCACAAGGAAGTTGATTTTTGCTCTTACACAAATAATGGAGGATCATACCGAGCAAATCTCAGGGGAGTTTTTCTGTTCTAATTCTTTTATTTTCCAGTTTTTAATTCTTTGATACAAACAACGAGGACGTTGTTTAACTTAAGTGGGGGGATTGGAGAATTAGAACACTTACTTGTCCTAAACTTTTTCAAAATATGCTTAAAATGTGCTTAATATATCAAAATTAAAAATTTTTAGCATGTTTTTGTTTAAAGTCTAAATTACATAGCTGCACACATGACGTTATTTTCAAAAAATTGTGAACTTTTCAAAAATTCACAAATCTATGAGTGTGCCGGTGACTTGTAAACTTTAGAACTTGGCTTGTATACTATTCGAGACCACCATAATAAGTATTATTTTTATAATTGGAATGACTTGTCTAAATTGGTAAATTTCTAGGATTACACCCAAATAGCCTTTATATGTTATGTGTTATTAGCTAACTACACTGGTTAGTTAACCCCCGTATAAACCTTTTGTTACTCTCACTTTTAGAGTAAGATACCCCTAGAAAAACACTCAGAGCCATTCCTTTCGTTTCTTACACCTTTGTTATAATGTTTCGTTACACCCTTACACCTTAGCCTACCCTGTAGATTAAAATCCGTGGTTGGTTAATTGCTTTAGGCAAAGTGTGTTTCCTTACATTACCTGTGTTCGCGGGCGTAATTCATTATCTTTGGTTGAGTCAGGAAATTGCACAATGCAATTGGAGTGAAAGTAAATATTGTATATTTTTGAGTTTATTTTTCGTGTGTTTACTACTTTCACTATTACCGTTATTTCTGAAGTCATGAAAAGTATGGAAGAATTATCCAGAGTTATCCTTATAGTGATGTGGTGAAATTTTACACATCTAAGTTTATATGTTGATGTTCAAAAAAAAAAAAAAAAAAAAAAAAAAAAAAAAAAAAAAAAAAAAAAGAAAAAGGAAAAGTTGGATGTTTGTTTTAACCAACTTGTGTAAAGTTTTGTATTAAGTGGTCGATATCACCACTATTTGTTATATATTATATCTATGGATTGAATGGGAGTTGAACGTTATGGGAACGCCAACTAAGGTTATTTTTATTAAGATCTTGTTGAGTATAATTCTGTCTACCTAAAGCGTGTGTTTCAAGTGTTAAAGCGTGAGTTATTCTATGATATGAGTCTTATTCATGGGATGGTTGGGATAGTGATTAACCACACTTAGGATTTTAATTTATCTGTTTTGTTTATTTTTTTTCATTTTACACCAATTTATGTCCCAAATATTATCCATACCCTATATTATTTTTTATCCAAACCTTTGATTTATTGAGATTAGGGATTTGAGCAATCTTAAGTATCGTATTTGTGGATTCGGCTATGTATTTATGATTTTGTCGCCCTTTTTGATATAATATTATTGGTGAAGATTACTTGGTCCTATCTTTAGCCTATTCGAGTTAAGGATTTGAGCAATTGCAAGTATCGTGTTCGTGGATTCGATCATGTATTTGTGATTTTGTCGCCTTTTCTGGAATTTGAGATCGATAGAGATTAAGAAGAATGATCAACCCTTAACCTACAAACCCTTTTTACCGCTTTAGACTTGTTATTCCTTGGCTTTAGTGGAGGAGATGCGTATACTTGCCAAGCTTATGATAGAATATTCGTCACGACTGGACAGTTAAACGATTAGATTTGCTTTTATCAAATTATTTTATTTTACTTCTAATTCGTTAAGTGTTTGGTTGTGTGATTATGACAAAAATGAATACATGCTTAAATATAAAAATAAATCCTAATATCTTTTAGGATACATTTTCATAAGATTAATTCTAAGGTTTACTTGGGGACAAGTAAAGTTCAAGTGGGGGGATATTTGATGAACTCAAATAAGTACATTTTATTACCATCATTTATCCTATTTATTTGACTTGTTTTATTATATTATCTGTGAGAATTGATACGTTAATGTTTACTTTTGTAATTCTCAGGTAAAAACAAGTATTATGTGAAACTTGGCGATTTTGGACTAATTATGGAGCAAAACATGCAAGAAGTTAAGAGTCTACTGAAATATACAAGATCAAGACCATTCTGCTCCAGATACGCCGCATCCTACTTATTATATACGGCGCATCACTATCAAGATTTCACAAGATATTATCCAAGACGGCAAAGGACATGCGCCGCATACAAGAATGGAAGTTACGCCCATCTTCTGGCGGTGTACGAATATTCCTGAATATATTAATCTTGGACCCCACGCGAAGTTAAGTCAATGCGCTGCATCTACTTATTCAATGCGCCGCATCTTACCCTCAGACAGAAACTATAAATACCCCAAGACCAGACGAATTTTCGGGAGGCTAGTTTTAGAAGACCGAAGACCAGAAAACCTAAGGCCGAATTCAGTCGAAGTAGCAGCACAAGACACACCTTGAACGAAGATACAAGAGCTGTAAGAAGGTCCTTGCATGTATTCAATTCATTAAGTAGTTTTGTTTTATTGTATTAGTACACTTTAATTGGTCAGGATTGATGGGCTTGTGTCATTGATTTAATCATGCACTTCAACTCCCCTTAAAATTGCTTTCCCATTAATTAAAGTTTATATGTTGATGTCTTTTGTGACTTTTATTAGTGCATTGATAACCTCTGTGTCTAGCTGAGCATTGCTTGGGTCGCCATGCCCCTTCCTCGCTATTTATTAGATCGCCTATGCATTCTATCGTCTGTAGAAAAGTAGGAAGAAAGATAAATAGGATAGTCATAAGTAATCATTAAGGGTTTACTCGCCGATAAGATTAGAGCCAACGAGAAAGGAATTAATCTCGGTGCGTTGCATTGAACTATACACTTCATATAAAACTAGCAATAAAACAAGTGACAAGCTACTTAACTATCAGGACAGGTCTTCTTATTGTCTCAAGTATTTATCTGTGTACGTGTGTGCTAATCGCTGATTCGTGCTTATTAGTTTAGTTTATATTTAATCATAATCAAACCGTGCCAGTCTCTCAGGCTGAACCCCCTTGCGTTAAATTAGGTTGTATAGCTAACTTAAGATATTAAAATACTGATCAGGATAACTAGATAATACGTTCCACTCTTAGTGATCGACACTCTACTTACCATTATATTCATACTGACCGGGTACACTGCTCGTTAAAGTGTGTGTTATTGATAAGTCGGCTAAATATAAATTTAAAACTTGAATACTGCTAAAACCACAATGACATACCGTGGGTATAAAAATTAGAGCAATACACACGCACATCAACCCCTATACTAATTAGGCTCGGCACAATCGTTGACTCGCAATAATATGTCTCACAATAATTCAATCAAATAATTATACTAAAACATTTAAATCAAATAAAATATATGCATTAAAATCAAATGAATTAATGTTTGACAAACAAAATAAAATCCTTAAACATGATGAAACCAAATATCTTTTACCGGTAGAGATTACAAAAACCTTAGCCGAGCATCATTGTCGTAGTCATGATATTCATTCTAATATGCTTGCTACGTATTAATAATATCAAAACAAATACCACCTTTGCTTGCACACTCGTCGAGAATATAATAAATATTGAATATACTAGCCTGTGTTTTTCGAATGAATTCCCAAAGTGGCAGCTGATCTCTCTTTTTGTGAATGGTCCGAATTGTGTGAAAATAAAATATATGGGATGGGGTCTGTCTCTGGTCCCACGAATAGTGTATATTAAAAGTGGGTTGCGGCTCTTCTTTTTCTCTGAATGGTCGAATGTATATATATCAAGGGAATCTTTTTCTTGTTGTCTGCTCCACGACAAAACAGGCCAAAGGCCTTTTTTCCTTTTTTTTGCTGCGTCCAAGTCCTAAGGCAAAATATGTCCACTGGGCCCTTTTCTCATTTAATAAATTTGAGCACAAGTGTTAAATAGTTAGCCAAGCCACGAGCTGGCTGTTCCAGCAGATAAAACCATCAGTTGACTTCAGATTTTCAGGCATTTTATCACATAAAAATAAATATCTCTTTTTTCTCTTTCCATGGCCTTTTGAATCAACTAAAACGGAGCTCGGACAAAATACTTATGACCAAAACAATGCAACAACGTCCTAATATTTCATGTCTTCATTTTAAGCTTATAATATCACCAATTTTAGCTCATTTTCGTGCATAGCCTACAAATTCACAAAACACCTCAAAGTACATGTATAACAACGAATAACAATGCAATAATGCGTAATTAACATGCTATGAGGTGTATGTAAAATACACCGATCAAACCTCCCCAATTAACCCTTACTCGTCCCGAGGAAGAAATCTACTATATCTTAGCATGTTAATTACATAATTTTTAATCATACCATTGAAATTCCATCAAAAAGATCAAATTCAACCTAGTACACTAATAACCATCTTATATGGCCAATAATCCAAAATGATTACCAATATTTTTGTCCTTCTTAAGCACTTAACATAACCGTTCCCATTGGTTCCATTTACTTTATGTTTCATATAATTAACCATGTGCCCAACATACTTAGTACACCCCTATAATCAATCTAAACATAGATCCAAAACAAGAGGTGAGAATAACTTACACCTTTTATAATACTGGAGTTTTTATACCATAGGAGCAAACTTTTTAAGAGCACATAAGCCATCATACATTAGCTTATATATTTCAATTTTTGCACATGAATTTTACTTCATATTTCAAGCATTTTTGCTCATAACATACATAAGCTCCTTTTTTAGACATCCGGAACCGTTTCTTATACAAGTCATCCCGAATGCTTTATACACTCCTTTTAAGGTTGATATAAAGACCAATCATTCGGATGTATGAATATCTATCCTATAGGTGCATACTAAGACACATTGGCACACGGGAACCGGTTAATTTAGTCCATTTTAATTAAATGGGAACAGTTATGCTTCGTGCCTACTGGTATAACATATGATGGAGTTATCTACCACATAGTCTAATTAATTAATGCACTAACTTAAGCCAACCTTCCTAATTTCATTAACAACAATACAAGGATTGGGTTATTTCACATAAAATTGTCTCAGCTAAGTGCAATGCTATCTATCACCAATAATTATGACAGTTCTCCAACTTTTTTCTATGGCCACCGTGCGCGGGTGACAAGCCGGATAAGATCAATTTAAGTGTCCTAACCCAACTATTACATTATTATATTTCATATTATATTATTTTAACTTCCTTCCCGTTCTAAGCAAAAGTAAGTAGGGAAATTCAATCGGGTATGGTTTGATCATCTACTAATTATACATATGCCTAACTACATGTAAACCATCAAATTAATTTTATAACCAAATTATACAATAGAATCGGGTGCACCTTATAATCATGGTTGGATCTTCTAGTTTGCTCGAATAAGTCATCCACAAGGTAATCTTCTGAATCTGCAGACACTCAACAAATATATGTAGAAGAAACTTCCACATCCAATTAGCACAAAACTCTTATAATGTGATTTCATTTTTTTTTTCAAAAATCACATTTTGACACATTTTTAACCACAATTTCACACAAAAACATGTAACACATGTGACACCCTCCCCAACTTAAAGCATTGCATTGTCCCTAATGCAAAAGATTTAAGTTTAAATTTTGGTTAAAAATCACTTTGACAAACTCACACAACACAAAAACCTAACTCACTTTCGTATGAATCACGGTTGCATTTAGCGTATGCAACAAGCCTTTTAAACCACCCGGTAGCCCGAGTGGACGAGTTTAGTCTCGTGAGGGTTTGTAATGAACACACCCACAAAGTTTTTAACACACACAAAAATAAGAAAATAAAAAGAAACATAAATTAGAAAGAACATAAACACATACTACAACCCACGGGTTGCCTCCCGCGAAGCGCTAAGTTTACCGTCGTCAGCCCGACAATACCTAATATTAGTTTCACAGTGGTATGATGGAACATTTACCAAACGAGTTACCTAGACGCAATGAAACTTTACGGGTCCATGCCATATCCATCTTTTCAAACACTTTATGAATATTAGTTTCCCTTATGCAAAAGAAGTGTTTATGCTTTGAAACCCATACTCGTCTTTTCCTTTTTCTTCGGCTTGATGCACTACGAACCTGTTTCACACGGGCCTTCTTGCTTGCATCCTTAATCAACTTACCACAATTTGGCACTCCATGAAACTTCTTCTCTTCTTTGTGCAGGGGTTCTCTCAATTTATGAACTCTTACTCGTGCTTTCCTATGAATTTGCTCAAGAATAATGTGAAGGAGTGCCCTGTTATAGTTCTTATTACACCGCTCAACAACATAATGATTTTCTATTAGTAACAACCTTGCTTGTGCTTTCCCCTTTGTATAAGTTGAGTCACCCATACCAAATTTCTTGATTAATACTTGAGGTACATGTGGTGGGTTTGGGTCGATACGGGGGCCCTCGACTTCTTCCTCATTGTGATATTGTTGTTCTTTCAATGAATTTGAACACTCATCTTCATATAGCGAAGGAGCGAACAAGTCCTCATCTTCTTTTGATTTTGTATCATCAATTAATGAAAGTGTTGGTTCATTTAAAGTTGGGAGATAAGGTGTGGTATTAGTCTCCACAACTCCCTCCCCAACTTTAGGAGGAACCAATTCTTCACGATGATCTTTTACCAGCAAAATGAGGTCATCAAATGAATTCTTATTAACATCAATATTATATCCATCTTCTTCATCTTCATCTTCATCATCAAAATCAAACATGGTGACGCCTTGAGATTCATATGTTTCTTGCCTATTAAATTGATCTGCCAACAGATCCACATGTGTCTCAAGAGCTGCAATACTAGCGTATCTTTGATTTGCCTCTCTTTTGGATTCTATCATTGAAATGAGCTTATCCAATTTTTGGTCAAGACATGAGAGATGGTTATCACCTTGACCTTGGCCTTGATGATCATATTGTTGAGTCGGTCTCTGTGGTTGATCGAATAAACTAGAGCTCTCATATGAAGGATGATAATATTGACCAAAATATTCCCCTCGATACCTCGTGTAATCTTCCATCTCAATATTGTAATTAGCTTGATATGTGTTATGCTCATAATCATCATATTGAGATTGATAGTCATATGTCTCAAGTACTCGCTCCTTCCTACTTGCTTTCTCCTCCGAACAATTTTCATAAGAATGAAATGGATTCCCACAAGTCCAGCATGAATCCATAGAAGCTCTAGGTTAAACAAATGATGAAATTGACCATGCGAGATTACCTAGAAATCTCGGGATCGTAAACTAACGGTGATGTACGTCCCGATCTACACGTGCGCATACAATAACCTGCACACTCACAACCAACAAAACAAAACAAGCAAACAGAACAAGAGAAAAAGAAAATCTTTTTGTATTTTGAGTTTTAAAACTATTAACAAAAACTTAAACCAAAAGCGCACTCACTCCCCGGCAGCGGCGCCAAAATTTGACCGATGTCGTTGTACCGATCAAAAATAAACCTAATTACCTTATACTAGATAGGGCAAGCGGGTATCATATCCATGAGAAGTATGTGGTTTTAATTTAAGTTTTGGGGTGATCACTGATCAATAAAAGTTTTGGTTTAGAAATCTTAATAACTAAATACTAATTAAACTAATAATTAAACTACTAATTAACTAGAAAGTGAATAAGCGACAAAAAAATAAGATTCGTAAATAGTTGAGTAAAAAGCAATCCCTCCCGGCTCCAGATATATTGATATGACTAAGTTACGGATTGTTACTAATGTTTGCCTCAAACCACATAGACATGGTTTGTATTAATTGAAAAGGACAATTTTGGGCACAAGTTATATTCACCACACGAATCATCTTAATCCCTAAACTAATTGACTCAGCATGACTCATTGACTAGCAATAACATGTCTTATAATAATCCTATCAATTAATTTTTTAATTACTCAAATGAACAATTATGGGTACAAATTATGTTTACCATACGACCGTCTTAACCCCTATACTAATTAGGCTCGGCACAATCGTTGACTCGCAATAATATGTCTCACAATAATTCAATCAAATAATTATACTAAAACATTAAAATCAAATAAAAGATATGCATTAAAATCAAATGAATTAATGTTTGACAAACAAAATAAAATCCGTAAACATGATCAAACCAAATATCTTTTACCGGGAAAGATTACAAAAACCTTAGCCGAGCATCGTTGTTATAGTCATGATATTCATTCTAATATGCATGCTACGTATTAATAATATCAAAACAAATACCACCTTTGCTTGCACGCTCGTCGAGAATATAATATATGTTGAATATACTAGCTTGTGTTTTTCGAATGAATTCCCAAAGTGGTGGCTGATCTCTCTTTTTGTGAATGGTCTGAATTGTGTGAAAATAAAATATATGGGATGGGGTCTGTCTCTGGTCCCACGAATAGTGTATATTAAAAGTGGGTTACACCTCCTCTTTTTCTCTGAATGGTCGAATGTATATATATCAAGGGAATCTTTTTCTTATTGTCTGCTCCACGACAAAACAGGCCAAAGGCCTTTTTATCCTTTTTGTTTCTGCGTCCAAGTCCTAAGCCAAAAGAACTCCACTGGGCCTTTTTCTCATTTAATAAATTTGAGCACAAGTGTTAAATAGTTAGCTAAGCCACGAGCTGGCTGTTCCAGCAGATAAAATCATCAGTTGACTTCAGATTTTCAGGCATTTTATCACATAAAAATAAAGATCTATTTTTTCTCTTTCCATGGCCTTTTGAATAAACTAAAACGGAGCTCGGACGAAAAACTTATGACCAAAACAATGCAACAACGTCCAAATATTTCATGTCTACATTTTAAGCTTGTAATATCACCAATTTTAGCTCCTTTTCGTGCATAGACTACATAATCACAAAACACCTCAAAGTACATGTATAACAATGAATAACAATGCAATAGTGCGTAATTAACATGCTATGAGGTGTATGTAAAATACACCGATCACTTACCTCGTAGACTCATCATACCATCTTGTAATGAATATCACCATCATTGTTATGCCATTAAACCAATTGAGAACACAATAAGCAGATTGCGAAACCAAAATCAGAACATTCCACGAATCTTTGTAAAAAACTCATGTTTCAGTGACATAACATTAACCTACAAATCAAACACGGTAAAAATTACAAACTTTTGCAAACCACATACAATCAACACCTCTTAGTCTCTTACACAACCGAATTTAAGTTTATTTTTCGTTTTAGATTAACTTTACTACATAACTGGATTTCAGTCCCTTAAACGACAGGTCAAGTCATTTTGTGTCAATATATTTTTCAACTCATGAAGTTATAGCACGAAAACAACAATAACACCAACCAAAATAGCTTACGTCAGATTAAAACCAACATAAAAACTAATCTTTATACCCCAGAGACCAGTCAAGAACATTAGCAGTAACATGTTACAAAATTTACCATTAACAACAGTTATATAAGCGTAACTCATATAAGCTAATAAGTCTAAATTACATGACAATATCATTTTCACAACTAAACACATGGCTGCAATTTGATATCCATTCAAGACTTTCATCAAACGCTTAAATTTGAAAACCCCTAAAATTAAACACCTCATACTGCCAAAATAAATCAAAATCCTAACAATTTACCACATCAGAAACCCTAAATCTGAAAACCCCTAAAATTAAACACAACTAAATCCAAACCCATCAAATTCCAACTTAATTAAACCCCAACTTCAATGCTCAGATTTCTATATAACCAAAATCTAAGAAACAAAAAAACACCAACTAAATATTCGAAACTAAAAAATTAAGAGCTTCACTAACCACATCATTGTGAAAAGCAAGAGACGTCGGAATCATATATACATTATCACATACCTCTTCGAACCTGGAATCAAACACAAAACCATGAATAAAATCACAAACTTTTTTTTTTAAAAAATTAACTGGAATTAAAAAAAATGAAGAACCCTAGATTTCGGTGGCTGGAAATTACTTTGTGTGCGTGCTTTTGAAGAATCCAGAACAATATCCATCTATCTAAATGTGGCTAAAAAAACCCAACCACTGTAGATTGTACCAAAAGCAATATTATAATCGAGATACTGTAGATCTATAGTAACCACACTCACAAAAACACTATAGATGAATTCACTGTAGTTGGGTTCGAATTGGACAAAGTTTGATCGGACGGTTTTTTTACCGGTGTCGGAGCGAAAGAGAATGTGAGAGAGATGTGAGATATAAGCGGTGTTTAACGGGCCACAAAGTTCTAAATGTATATGGACCCCTAAAGTCTATGCCTATAAGTTTATGTGAACATTATTCCACCTTTATACTTTAGTTATAATTGGTTAAAAAAAATAAGGATAAAATAGTTACAAAATACACGCAAAGTTGTAAATTCAAACTTTTGGTCTACAATAGCAGAACAAAAATAGACTACAAAACACTTGAATAAATAACAAGTTAAATACATTTTCAGATAATTACTTTTATTTTTATCATGGCAAATCTTGACTTCGTGTAATTTTTTTAGAGTGTTCGGTTTTATAGCTAAGTTATAGCATTATGACTTTTCTCTGGTAAAACGATGACTTTTTTTTTTATCAATCACTCGAAGATTTCCAACACTTATACCAAACTTATTGTATAATAAACACAGTACTTTAAAATCTTATAGTTTTATTTTTAACATTTTATTGTCTACTTGTGACATTTAGCATGCCATATAAAAACATTATACATTATCGATGTTCTTACGAATTTTTTAGTGAAAAAATATAATTTAACTCACAACCTATTCATTCAAAACATTGTTTTAGAGAACTCGGTGCAATTAACTTATGGCATGTCATAAGGTTTTTGGACACTCATGGTACCGCCGATTTTCACCGTGTGTTGGTGTTATAGGGACGAATGTGGTTGGGTTGGCATGGTGTTGTCCTTTTTTTTTTTTTTTTTTTTTTTTTTTTTTTTTTTTTTTTTTGAGTGCGGGGTGTTTTTGGTGGTGTGTTATAATTATTGGGGATGGTGTTTATATTATAAGAGTGCTATAAGGTACATAATGACGTAGCGGCGCTTATAAAAGTTATATGGTGCAACAACACTCATCACTCTTACAGCACAAAATAATAATAATAATAATAATAATAATAATAATAATAATAATAATAATAAACAAAATAATAATAAAAAACAAAAAAAAGTAAAGTAACTCCCAATACCGTCTTCCACGGGTTATGGTTCTCAATACCGTCTATCACGGTGTATGGGGGATGTTGAGACGTAGACAGCCTTACCCCTACCTAAGGTAGAGAGGTTGCTTCCGGTTTTACCAAAGGTAGAAAAGGACCTCCGGCCTTGCAAGGGGTGAGGATCGAACCCTTTACCTGTAAAACCATAAATTCTGAATGTATATTTTCCCATCCAATTTGAACCTAACCTAAGTTATTTATTGAGAAATAAAAACATTAAAACTATATGTTATGCAAATAAAAGCATAATATGAATTAAAACTATGGATAACTGAATGAATAAATTTTGTTTAACTTTCCTAAAATTTCCCTACATGTTACACGACTATACTACTTATGTGTGCACCCTTAAAAATCGTTTTTCTTGCTTCCCTACCTCTTAAAGCTAACGACACAATCACAAAACATTATACAGTTTCCTAATTTAAATTTGAGAGATAAGAATAAAAGATATGCATGTTTTTATCCCTCCCCTAATTCTCAGTTATATCTCTCCATATAGTGATACGTTTTATTCACTTTCCAAATTTGCAAATACACGGTTTTTCTTTTGATATACACGCTATTTCCCTATCATAAACATTCGGCTTCATTCCTTGTTTTTCTCCTACACCGAACCAGAAAACACTCACACCTCATCCGTCTTTGCTGCCAAGAAGAAGAGGAGAAACAAGAAGAGTTGGTGATCAAAGAAAGTGCAAGATGTGGTGTACCTTGTTTTTTAATCTGAGCCCCATCCTTGTCCCATTCGATCACTTTTCTAGTCGACCAAGGTTAATTGTCTTCCCTTTGTTTTCTTTTATTCAGTCGGTATATGCACATCTATATCAAGATTAAAATCAGGCTATACAAACGTTGATGTTTCGTTATAATCTAAACACATATGTATAAGTACAAGTCGCCACATGAAATCATGAATATGAACCTTGCTAAAACTTGTAATTGACCCATTATTTTCTTGTGTGATTCGACCTAAACTAACCAGCCCTAATCGATATTGAAAATCAGTATTAAGATACTAATTACACGTTATTAACAAGTTGCTGAATCTGGAAAGTCTAGTTAACAAGTTAACGAGGGGTATTAGGGCTCATTTGCGATCTTATGTGTATTGTTTATGTCGTGTGTATAAGGGGCTGTTTTGATGTCATGTTGCCAGCCTCTAGTCGACCTAAGACTAAACATAATCAAGCCCTAAAAACCAGCTTTGAATGATCATTAATGTGGCATAAAAATATAAACCCTAGGTGAGAATAATAACGAGAGGTATAAGAGTCTTTCTATGATTTTATGTGAAGGGTTATGTCTTGTTTTGGGCTCATTAATCTTTAGAGTGCGTAGACTATTTGTGTGTGTGTGTGTGTGTTGACTCATAAAGGGTATAAACATGTAGGTTATATATTATTTTGAACCTATGTAAGAGTGTGTCAAAATCAGATCTAAAAAGGGTTAAAAGGTTAGTGTATTGTTATGATTTTATGTGAAGAGTGTTGTCCAGAATTTAAGTCATTTTGCAAGCGGTCTAAATTGATGATACCAACATGTTTTTGCATAATTATTTATTCTAAAACTAATTTCATGACGTGTACCTTATTTATATCAAGTTTCGTGGTCATTGGAGGTCGGGAAAGTAATTTTTTGATTTTTGGGAGATTAAGTGTCAAATCTGGGAAATTGAGTCTGAAAATTAGTTGGTGTTTTTGATTTTTAGTTTTCAAACCATAAGGAGTTGAGAGCTCTCCTTTTACAGGGGTGATATTTATGTTATTTGTGAGTTCCTGGAATTTTTGTGGATTTTTTTGAAGTGTCGGAATGGGTTAATTAAAGAGAAACTTTCTGTATGTATGTGCAGTTAACTTTCTGGGCAGGTCTAGAAGGATGATTTTTGAAATGGTACTTTCCCTTTGAAATAAAATCTAGAAAAATTTCAGTAATTACCTAACATGTATAAGTACCTATAATAATTAATTGAGCACCTCAGTAAGTACATAAGTATGGTTTTAAATTCATAAACAAAGGAACCTGAACGTGATAAAATCTGAATTATAACATAAGCTAAGGGTTTGGTTTAACCTAACATGTTTTGCTCCTAATTCATTTGAAAACCAATCCGAGATACTTTTAAACCTATGTTATGAATACTTACTATTCTACATGTGAAACCCTAAAACACATTAATGAATGAGCTAATAAGTACTTAAAATCCGTTATGATGTTAAATGAGCGTATAAGTAATATATGATTATAATTCGTGTAGATTCGGTGAAGAAGGAGTGATTCACCTTTCCTTGTGTTCTTTTCCATTTGCTTTCAATTTCATAAGGTACATATATTCTATCCTTTATCAGTAAGGGTTTCCTCATGACTCGTTTCGTTATGATATGGTTTGATTCGTTCGTGACTTCAATATTCGCATTTGAATCCTTTGATACTTTATAATGCATTAGATATTATGACTTTTTATGAAAAACCTTTTTGAATATATATCTTGAGGATGGTTTTTGGAAATACTATTTTTAAAATGATTTATATGACTACGAGGTAACACCACTTTTTATATGAAGGCTTAATGAATCTTATGAAAACGTTTTTTTAAAAGAATACTTTCATAAAAACAACATTTAAATGATTTTCACAATTACATAATCTGGTTATACTCTATCCTTAAGGATTCTCATGACTCATTGATTTCCTGATATTTGTTATTTGTTATGCTATGATCCATATTTGTTTAGTATTCGTTTGATTATTCGCTTCATGCTATACTCTATTCATATAGCTATTATATGAGTTGGATAATTTATAATTATCCCTTATCATTAATTATATTACATGTGCTATGCCTATTTATGTTGCCCATATTTGTAGCCAGTCATGGGGAGTCCATGACCGTGCCATTGATGCATCAATGGTATTGACACTATCTGTGGAGGTGGGTTTTTGTCCACAGCGTTCCCATTTGTTTATATAGTTGTATATATGGCGCAGCTGGCCCGTGTTTATTATATGTATGTTTAGTCTAGAACTAGCATATGTATCTCTGTTTTGAAGGGAGCGTATGGATGTATCCTAGGTACTTTATTCAGTTATGATATATACTTGTGAATGGACTTGAGTGTGTGCAATACACCCCATTTCACTTTTGGTACATCGAGCTAGCTACTCCATGTACAATTTGCTATATGTTTTGTTGGGCATTTCCTTTGATATTGATATCCACATTATGTTCATTATTATGCTTTGATCTCTTTCATATGTCCCATATTCTAATCTTGTTCAGCAGGTTCTTTTGGATTCATTCGCTTATTCGTTTCGTTTATGCTTATTATCTTTCATATGTTATATCTGTTCACTGAGCGTTAGCTCAGCCGCATTTTCTTTTCTCTGCGGCAGGTTATCACAGGGATGCTGGGCATGAGTGCTGAGAGTAGGAGCTATAGACCTACCTTGCTTAGTTTCCCATTTATTTATGCTATTAAGACAAATTATGGCTTTGGATATTGTATTTCCTTTTAGACTATGTTTGGATATCATTTCTTTTGGAAGTTTGTAATGTTTGACTTAGTCTTTGCTTTTATAAGAAGTCTTCCGCTTGCGTTATTCTGTTCTGATTGACACCATAATGTTACACTTAAACCCTTCTCGGGTTGGAGTGTTACATGACCTCTGTCTCCAGATGCAATGGTGTTAACCACTTGATCAAACCTTGCTCTATCACTCTGAGCACGCGATGCAGATAATTATTCGCACTTTATAGGGCCACTTTGGCACCTATAAAATCCCTATAAGTTTTATAGTGCACCGCATGTTTGTGTTATGAACTTATGACGTGTAATGTTTTTCTTTTTTGCGTGTGAGTGAGGTTTTGTTATGATGTATTATTGGAATATTATTAAAGAAAGTGTTAATGTTATAGGAGTGTTATAGAGTATATGACTATATACTAACGGGACGGCACTTATAGAATTTATAGGTTCCAACTACATCTAGCTATGTTAGTGGTTAACTTGGCTTTCTCATACGGGGTATATCTGTTTGACCATGTTAATGTAGTAAATGGCTGCTGCCAAAGGCTGAGCCATATTCAGAAGTTTAATCATATAAATGTTCTACTGCATGTTCATATAAAACGGTCACATGTCTAGCTAGATTTGGTAGAATAGTTTATTCCAGTTGTAAATTTGTTTTTTTAAGGATTCTAAATATTTAATTTTATGTCGGAATTTTTTAGTGTCTATTAGTTGGAGCAAATTATTCAGTCTTGCACTCTTGCATAAGCGAAATGCCTCTTGGTTGCTTAATGCAACATCTTGCAAGTAATTTTGAGATAAATGCAATAACGTGTGAGTTCTCAAGTTTAATTTCTGTTAAGTGCAAACATCTTTAAAAAGTGGTCATGCCAACCCTTGAACATAGAAAGCTTTACTTGGTTTAAGTCTGTGTAACGATGAATTCAAACTTCGTAAATTAGTCGACCAAATAATAAAAACCATGTTTATTCAAAAAGAAAAAAAAGTGCAGTAATTTATCAAGTAAAGATTCACACTGGTATCAAGGTTGTTTAACTAGCTTAAATTGCGTTTAACTGATTAACCAATTGACAAGTCACAAAAAAGTTGTTACGACTTACGAAATTGTTATAGATTAGTTATTTTCACTTGTTTTTCACTTCACTGAAAGGTTTTAGCTATGAGATTATGATGGCCACTAATTGATAAATATAATCAATACCCATCACACACAAAAGAGATATGTATGTGTAATACTCGGTATAATTTTTTTAACACTCAGCAACAAGTCATTCATTTATTCCAAAACATTTTTATTGGATTGGGAATAGATTATGTTGCAACAAACATAGCCATGTTACAACAAGGAATCTTTTGTACTTCATATGAAGAAAATCACATGAAGCTAGAGTCGCAACAACAAAGTTTATCCAATCTGGCCAATTTCATTATTGCCAGATTGTGAGAGTGATACACATTTAACTCGAACGGTGTTACACAACTCTCGTTGCTTGTTTTGTGTAGCAAAATGTTGGTGAGCTCATTTAAAGTTGAACTGGAAAAGACAAGGCGTGACAAAAATCGCAAAGTTATTAGCTTTAATCTTCTGACTAAATACATTATATGCTTAGCTTTTAAGCATGTTAAAACGTGGAATTTCTAGATTTTATGTCTTGAACCTTACTTTTTTTTTTTTTTTTGAACAGTCAACGGGACGGCTAGCCCTTGGGTCCTGCAGTGACATCCAATTGGGCAGTATGCAGAGGCTCAAGGCGCACTAGCGACCGATGAAGTCACGGAAACCGCGGGGGAGGGAAAACTCACCAACCAAACAGCCCGTAGGCACTACACTTAATTGGGAGAAAACCTTGCCTCCTCCAGGATTCGAACCCGCATCAACGAGTCCAAACCCCTTCATTGGGGGACTTGGGTACCATCTGCGCTAGAACCTTACTAATTGATAAAATTATCGGCTTTAAATTTCACAATAAATGCATTCTTTTATGTTTGTTAAAGACATCATATTAGTATGAGTGTTTTACACTTTTTTCTTTAAGTCATTTAATTTTGTAGGACTTTCTCGTTTGCTTATTTATTCTCTTTATAGATGAAGGAAAAATTAGCTTGTGAAGCTAGTTTGAGTGTTTTTATACATGAAAATAGTCGATTTAGTTTGGTGTGTTAACTTAAACACCATGAATCTCAACTTTGGCAGTTTGTTTAATCTTGGTGGTATTTAAGAACTTTATCACTAATTCAATAAGATTTTTAATTTAACCAAACTTATAGCGACGACTTGTTGTCGCTATAAGTTATGGTCAAAGTCAAAAACTTTTTACAAGTTTTTTATATGTTAGACGCATGTCGTCACTAAAGGTCAAAATGTCGTTGCTCAAAAACTTGGTCAGAGACGGGATCCATAATGTTGCTATTTAGTCGTGTAGCGGACTTTTACATATGTCGTCGCTAAAATGTGTCCACCGTGAGAAGTCTAAAAAGGCGTAGTGAATTGCAAGTCATATCCTTTGTTCTCGATTCAGTAATTGTCAGTTCATGATATCAACAGAGTGTGTCATTTATATCTATCGAATTACAATTTTCATACGTATTATAAAGGGATGCGAGGAATCATGCGAACCAATAGAAAGCATACACGTCAACTTTAACTATCGACCGAATCTTCAACCTATCTCAAACCGAAAACCGAACCGAGAAATAGATATCAAAACCGAAACCGAACTGAATAACTCAGCTCGGGTCGGTTTTCGGGTTTCGAACAAAAAACCGATAAAAACCGAACCGAGACCGACAAAAACCAAAATAAATATACAAAACCGAAACCAAACCAAAAAAGGTCGGTTCGGTTCGGTTCGGTCCGGTTTCGGTCGGTTTGTCGGTTCAGGTGGATTTGCTCAGCCCTACCGATATATAACGTCAATAGATTTATATCATACCAAGTAATTTCACACATATTTATAAGTAAGGTTATAACCGAGCTAAGCTACTCGGGATCAATTCAATAAAAATTTGAAACAAGCGCGCCGTGCCTAGTTTTAGGCTCAACTCATCTAAACCCATTTTTCTAACACAAGTTTATTTTCAAAGCTAGTCGTAGTAAAAGAAATTGTTGATGCGCGCTTGACCAAATCATGCGTAAGACGATAACACCCTCTCCCGTCACGCGTGATTTTTGTTCTAAACGATGACCGCATCATTAAATGAGAATTTGTATTAGAATGTGTATGGAAGTGCGGTGCAAATTAACTAAAAATGTGATACATGTGAACGGTGAGTGAAATTAATAATAGTTTGGGTATATTTGGTACCAAGTGTTTAGGACTGTTTTGAAGCAACTAGCAACTAACGATTTGTTTTATGCTTGTTTGAAAACAATCAACTAGCATTCTTATCATTTTAGCCCATATATCTAAGAGACTAAAACATTATAATATGAACTAATAAAGAACTCATAAATATCTAAAACAAAAGATATCATCTCTGTATGTGTTATGTCCTCGATTCTTAACAAGTTAATTCTATTTCTTCAAACAAAAAAAAAAAAAAAAAAAAAAATGCAACTATTATCGTAATCTTCTTTTCAGAAGGTCTTTATGGTCTTCTCAAAGCCGTCTGTTGATGTTGTTGTGATCGAAATCTTCATTAGTATAAGAATGCAACCAACATTGCGAAAAACCAAAAGAAATACCCAAAATATAAATCAGAGCTATTTTGGGAAGAAGAATTTGCTCGCGATAAAGCCATAGGAGTACTAGCCGAAGATCCTTCATTAGGTTGAACTGGTGCTCTTGCCTTTAAAGGACTTGATCCAACCGGTGGTTGACTTGCTGCATACCAAAAGAGACCCAAATTCAATTTGTATTGTAAACTGTTTAACATAGATAAATTCAAACATATAATTTTATATTTTATTTTAAGTTAAAAACACGAACTTACGTGGATTACTTTTTAGCGATCCAATGCCGCAAATAGAACTGAGACGATCCAATTTCGTAGTATCCCTATCGAACCCATCATAGTATTGAAGAATAAAACGTCAAAGTTAACGCACTCCGGATCAACTTTCCATGCATCCCTAAGCACCGAGCAGCAAGAACTAGAGGGATGATTGTTACGTGATCCCTTTTTAAGATAATAATAGCAATCAGTCAACCTTGTAAATAATAATGTTTCACATGATTGTATAGTTTGTGACAAAGGTGGGGGGCTTGCGGTGGCATTAAAGATCAAACAAACCAAAGCAAAAGCAAAAAGAATGGATGTAGCGTTCGACATTGTTGAGTTTTGTTGTTTGTTGTTGTTGTGTACGTAAAAGGTTGTTTATTTATATAAGACAAAAATACACCATTGGTCCCTCGCCCCGTAATGGTCAGCTCAACGTCCCGTTACATGTCCTAAAATCCCATTATCCGTTTCGTTTGGAGGGTATAATCGTCTTTTTACCGTGACGATTTTTTTTCTCTCTCGATGTACTATTCAGCAGACGTCTAATCCATTTTCCCGCCATTATATCTAATATAAGTAGGTCGTGTACTCATTGCTCATCCCCAAACTTGTTTTGGAAGCCTACCCACAAAACCCTAATGCAATGTCACTCATCAAATCTAAAAATCTAAGTAAGAAATTAACAAGCACCAACCTTGGATTTACGCTATGGCAAATCAGAGAAGAACCGTTCTTTGATGACCATGAGACAGAGCGAATGTGTGCAATCAGGAGATATGGTAAGTGTTTTTTAGTGATAATCGTTTACACTGATATGTTTTTTAGATTGTTTAAGGTATTTCCATTTTAGGTAAGATAATTGTTTACACTGATCTGGTTCGTTTAGCATGAGGTTTCATCACAACGGCACATTCAAAAACTGGCCAAGGAGAATCTATGAAGGAGGTAAGGAATGTCAGGTTGATTTTGTTGAAATTAATGAGGTAACTGTTGATGAATTTGATGCTCTCATGACCGAAATCGGTTATGATGAAGGACAGACCAATTACTACTACTTTGTTAAGCCTGGTAGTACACTGGATGATGGTTTGTATAGCTTTCGTGAGCCTGTGAATCTTGAGTTATTGAAAGACATTGTCAAGGACCATAAATTGATAGATGTGTTTGTTGAAATAGGTAAGACAAAATAAGTTGTCTGAAATGTCACCACAATCTATTAAAACTGTATTTTTGGAGATGGATGAAGAAACTAGAAAAGTAGCTAGTGTTGCTATCCAATCGTGTTGTAGACGATTGGTTTTAGATGACTTAGATAATGAGCCCGTACTTCAGCCATATATGCAACTAACACAAGTACCTATGGACGTCGATTATCTTGGGGAATCAAGCCAGTTGCCACACATTGAGCCTGTTTTTTCAACCCTTGACATGTCCTTTGCCAGCCAACATGTTGATAACAGTGATGATACATTAGTACTTATTGATAAGGACAATAGTTTTCAGGACCATGATAATTTTGAGGTTAATCTGTTCCGAGTGACTCAGGATAAGCAGTTAGACAAAGTAGGAAGAGCACTTGTTGATGCCAATAACAGGTTTGAGTAGCCTGATGTGGATGTCACTCTGTTCCAAGTGACTCAAGATAAGCAGTTAGAGAAAGTAGGAGGAGCACCTGTGGGTGGCAATAACACAGAAGAGGAACCTGATGTTGATATCACTCTGTTCCAAGTGAGTGAGACTAGTCACTTAGGCAATGTAGGTGGTGACACAATTCTGGAAAATGAAGAGAATATTTGTGAGGAGAATGGTGTACAACTTGATTTGGTCCAAGGGAGTCAGAGTCCTGAGTTAGGCATCGCAGGAACATCTACTAATAAAAGTCATGACATGAATTTGGAAAATGAGTTACCTGTGATGGATGATGATGCCTTTTACACTGCTTATGCTTCTGACTCAGACATAGGTAACTCTGGGGTGCCAAGGGTTAGGTCAGAGTCTGTTCATAATGATGTTTATGCCACATTCTTTTACCATGGTCAAGGCTTTGATAGTGCAAAAAATGTCAAAGAGAAGGTAAGAGAGCCTTCCATAGAAACAATAAGGGAATTGCTTTTTCAAAAGAATGACAAAAGAAGAATAAGGGTTAGATGTAAGGATGAGCAGCAGCACCGCAAAAATGGTACGGTACCGGAACCGTACCGGTACCGACTTGTACCGGTACCGACTTGTACCGGTACCGGTTTTTTATACCCGGTACGGTACCGGTACTACGAAAATGGTGGGAAAAAAAAACGGTACCACAGAATACGGTGCGAGATCAAAACGGGAAATACCGAATCTAGTACCGTTTTATCTGTGATTTAAGTGAAACTAATGTTCAAGTATGGTGATGGTTCCTGTCTGTTTCATATCTGTGTCTATTGAATCAGTGATGGTTATTAATGAATGAATGGAAAGGTTCATGGTTAAAATCACTTGAACACGTCAAAAATATACATATTAATATTGCCAGTTTTGTTTGTTGTTGTTGTTAACAGGTATAAGAATAGTTGGAAATGTAACGCATTAGTGAGTGACATTGTGAGGGTAGAACTGAACTCCGATACTGAAAACAAAAACATATTACAAGGACTTAACATGTATACATGAGGTGACATTGCAACACAGATATATCTGGTTAAAAAAAACGGGAACAAAATGGTACGGTACCGATTTCCCGATACCAGGTACCGGTACCGATCCCGGTATCACGTCCGGTACGGTACCGGTACACCCATTTCATGCGTGGGAAAAAAACGGTACAAACAATTCGGTACGGGTTCGGTACGGGATTGGTACCGAGCTCATCCCTAGTTAGATGTGTGGGTTGTGTTCCACTATCAGGCCCAAGTGAAAGTGGTGGACTGGGTATAGGCCCAGTTAGAGGTCCATTAACCAGAAAGGGTTTAGATGCATTAATTGCAGGCAAAAATGAACCTTCCCAAATACTCTGCCCATGGCTGTTGGTTGTCGGCAGGGATGGTGAAAAAGGTCCTTGCACAGTCAGAAAACGTAATGATCAACACATATGTTTGCAATCAAGGGCGCTCAAACATTTTGACCTTAACTTTATCTCAAAGAAAATAACAGAACAAATTCAAACCAATCCACGGATTCCAGTGAAGTCTGTTCATAATCAGCTTACCAACCAATTTGAGCTTGAAGTGTCAATGCAGAAGGTTTTAAGGGCCAAAAGAATAGCAGTAAGAGGCATTAGGGGTGAATTCCAGCTACAATTCACCATGTTGAGAGACTATGTTTAAGAGTTGCAGAAGAGGAACCCTAATACAACAGTTCCTATGAATGTGGAACGGCCTGTAGAAGATACTTTTCCAACAAGAGAATTCAAGAGAATGTATGTTTGTTTAGGTGCATTGAAAGAAGGATTTAAAGCCTGTAAGAGACAGTTGTTGGGGATAGATGATTTTCCTATTGATGGTCCTTTGAAGGGTCAACTTCTAACAGCTGTGGGAATTGATAGCAACAATGGTATATACCCATTAGCTTATGCTTTTGCATAATCAGAAAACGTAGGATCATGGACTTGGTTTCTTCATTTGTTATCTGATGATCTTGAAGTTGAGCGAAACTCAATATTCACTTTTATTAGTGACATGCAAAAGGTACTCCCTTAAACTGGTATTGATTTCAAGGTGCTCTGCTTTTAAACAGATACTAAATATATGTGTTTTTGTGCAGGATATCATTGCAGCTTTAAGAGAAGTTTTTCCAAATGTGGAGCACAGATTTTGTCTTAGAAGCATTCATGAGCAAATGAAACTTCATTGGAAAGGTAGGGCCTTCAAAGACCATCTGTGGAGATGTGCAACAGCCTCAACTGTTGTACAGTTTAAGAAAGCTATGGCTGCTTTCAAGATATTTAGTCAACCTGCCCATGCTTGGTTAAGTCAAATACCACCAATCCATTGGTCAAGGTCACATTTCTCATGTAAGTCATCTATCTATGAAACTTAAGTGGTATATGTTAAAGAAGTATGAAATGTATAAGTAATACAACTTTATTTGTCTTGTTTTAGGGAGACCTCATTCTGATGTGTTACTTAATAACATGTGTCAAGTGTTTCATAGGAAAATAATTGAAGGTATAAACATACCAATTATTACAGCCTTAGAATACATCAGGGAATACTGTATGAAGAGGATAATGCATGTTGTGATGGTCATTGAGAAGAGTGATCCGTCCCGAACTAGTTATCTTTTATTTCTCTATCACACAAGTCAACCACTTGTGAATGGTCAACCGTGATAAATGATAAAATATAAACAGCCTCAGAACGAATACTCGTGTGTAGTGTGAAACCAGGCAAGTGATCACCCGGATCGTTTCCCAACGAGGTGTGAATGGAAAACTGTGAAAAGCTAGGATTAGAGTGATTGATGATTTAGATTGCTTTTGATTTTGCTTTTTTAACAATTCTAAATAACAACTTAAAACAGATATGCACAATAAAATTAAACGCGAATTAATTACCCTAAAAACGCGTAACAGAAAATCTAAAACGGGACTAAAAAGTAAAATTTATGAAATTAAAACCTAAAAATGTAAAATGACTTAAAACTTATTTAAAAACTTAAATTATATTTTTTTACACTTTTTATCTATTTATTATTAATTATTTATTATTTAATAACTTATTAAACTATTTAAATTTATAAAAAATACTAAATGAACAAAGAAAATTCTAAAACTTTTTCTAAAAATATTATAAGATGAAAAGAAGCTAAGAAAATTATAAAAATGAAAATTACTTAATTAAAATTTAAAAAGATAAATTCTATTAAATAGAAGCTATCACTTTATTTCTATTTTTGGTTTTCTTAAGATCTAAAAATAAAATTATATTTTTCCTATATTAAAAATGATAAAATAAAATTATGAAAATTAGATTTATATTTTTCTGATTATTTTTCTATTTATTATGATTTAATTACTATTTTAAACTAATTAAAAGATTAAAAATATTAAAACTATTATTAAAAATCTAAAACTTTTTTCTAAATTACTTTAAGTTATTACAAAGCTAATAAAATTAAAATGGGTGTGACTGCTTTATGGGATAAGCTGTTAATAAGCTAACAATTTATATAAGCTAAAAATTGAAAAACAAAAGAAGGGTTAAATAGAAATGGGTTACTAATACTAACGGAACTGGTGCCCCAAGCAGTTGGAAGGGGGTGTGGTACTAAGCATGTTATGCTAGCGAGAGGTCTCAGGTTCGAATCCCACACCCCACGTTTTTTTGCAATTATTTTTATTTTTTGATTTTTCTTTTACAAACCTACTTAATAACTATTTATAAGGAACTTTAATAAAGAAAACTTTTCCAAAAAGCTCTAATAAGCTCTGAGAGAGCTTATTTTCTTAACAGTTGGCTATTTAAGTTTTATATGAAACTTGGATTCTTCAAACAAGCTAGAAACTGAAAGAGAAGCTATGAGCTTATGAACTAAGTTGCTATGGACTGCTAAACACCTAAAGAAGCTACTGGGTTCAAAAATTGCTGGCTTGATAAGCCAGAAAAGCTCAAAATAAGCGAAAGTACTGCTGATTTTCTGTTTTGCATCTCAAAATCAGCCTACTTTGAGCTACTGAAAAGCTGCTGTAAAAAAAATCTAAAAAATAATCTAAAAATATGGAGACGTACACAAGCTGGGGAGCTATATGCGTGCCAAATTTCAGGGTCTAACTCCTAAAAACGAAGAAATGAAAAATTGATGAAAATCTGCTGAAAATGGCCAAATACGCAAAATGTGCAGATTTTCGCAGAAGTGGCTGATTTTTTTGTGTAGCCTTGTGCAGAGGTTCTAGGCTTTTGGGTACTCAATAAATGAACCTAGAGGGACTCAGAAATGCCATGGTTGAGGTCCAAATAAGCTTTGGCTTATTAATAGCTTATTTGGACAGTTTATGGGCTGAATTTAACTAAGCATATAAAAAACTTGATTTTGGTTCTAAATGGTTGATTATAACTTCAAAACAACTTATAATGACTAAAATAAGCTGGTACAAAGTTGGCTTATAGGTAAATGTACAGTAGAGACAAGTTTCTACCCGTTTGACCCACTGAACCAAACACCCCTTATGGTGTTGACTGTCTTGATTTTGAACTGAATGAGGTGGTTTTAAGCTGAGATATTGAGTAATAACTGATAACTAACTTATATAAACTATGTTTAACAACTTACAAAGCAGAAATAAGCAGTTAGATAAGCTATGCCTTATTGGCTTGTTTTTGACTTTTTTAGAGTTTTTTAGTGAAACAGAATAAAAGATAATTAAGACCAAATGAACTGATGAACTATGATTGTAGAGTACTGATAAGTAAGAAATAATGACAATAAGCTAGTAATAAGCACTAGAACAATAATAATGAAATAAAGCAAAAACTTGTGAAAATTCTTACAATCGAATTGCACAATGAAACCAAGTACTAAGACCAAGAACAATCCTATGGGTTCTCCACAGAACCACTAAACCATTTCCTTCCAGAATTTTAGCTTATTGACCAGAAATAGCTTATCATGAGCTTATGTTGACTTTTTTCATAACTTGAAATTAAAACAGATTAATAACTATATAAGCTTACAATAAGCTATGTTAAGCTCATATAAGCTTATAGCAAGGGTTTTTGGTAGCTTGTTTGTAACTGAGAGCTTATTTGAACTTCACAGGTTACTTGAAATAGAGGTTAACTAATAATGATCATAAGATTGCTTGAAATTGGAATACAGAGACTAATTTTAACTTGAATTAAAACTTGGAAACAAGAAATTACAATAATAAAGACTGGATAATTAAATACGACTACACTAAATTATTCTACTCTAACTACTACTAACTACTGTGGGTCTTCTCTTCCTTTTATAGCCATCCAAAAAGCTTCCTCATGTGTCTCTGATCAAATCCCACCCTTTGGTTTAGCTTGAAATGATCTCATTCGTCCATTGGCATTTTGGCGCCAAAATGGTAAAGTGGGAAAATGGGTTTACAGACCTAGTAGAGGTGGGAAGGCATTAAATGAGGAGGTGATGGGTCAGTGGAGAGGAAGAGATAAGGGTGAGGTGATGGGGCTAAGGAGGTGGTATGGCAGAGGTGGTATGGCAGGTGGTTTGTGTGAGGGAGAAAGAGGGAAGACCAGTTTGACTTAAGTCAAACCGGTATTGGGTTGTTTATAATAAAAGGGTGAGTGGGCATGGGTTATTTATTATTTGGATTGGGTTTATACAGCTGGGTAGTGATGCGTGGTTTTGCAACCTTACAACAGGTTTTACCTCTCGAGGGATCTCAAGAGGCTTACAACCCCACCAGGCAGTGTACCTGACCGATGTAGTATAGTGTAGTGGTAAGTACGGGGGATTGATCGTTCTCCACAGGGAATAGTGTTCGTTAGGTATGAAAGACTACTCTAATAGGTCTAAGGGTTGAGGAAGATTCTTTTTTTATGTTTTTATATTTTTTTATGAAAGCAAGTAAAATCTCGGGTTTGAAAGAGTGGGCGGAATTAGTTGCTAGTCAACTAACCCAAATTACTACAAATGCAAATAAAATAAATAACTGAAAATAAAAAGTTGGTGAAAACTTATGTGTAGAGAAATGTGTTTACTTAGATTTCCTTACTCCCTAACTATCTTTTACCGGTTGATTAGTGTGTATTAGTCGCGTGGATGACGGGTGTATTCCTTAATACCAATCATGGGGTGGCGTACGTACTTCCCCAACTCTACAAGCTCCTACTTCACTCCTATGTCGAGCCGGCTAGGAAGCTCCTAACATGGGATCACTAGAATTCGCTTGTGCATTAAATACAACCATAAAAACCTTTAGTACACATTGGTTCATGTTTCTTAAGACGTTCAAGCAAGTTACCGAATAGGAAGTTAGCCAGTTTTCTTAAGCCTAACATAGATAAACAATCATCCAATACAACTAATAACACACTAATAACCAATAATCAATAGCTAGGTTTCATTAAATCTAAGCAAACACAAGATAAATCTAGCCTAACATGTTAATCAAAAGACAAGAATAAGATAGAATCAAACAACACATAGACATATTGAATGATTAATTGATAACTTATCTTCAATGTAACATGGAAGATCTCAAGGCAAAAAGCCTTGAGAAAGATGCTAAAATCGTCTTAGGGTTTTCTCCCAAAAATTCCACACTAAGTTCCACCTTAATGACAAAGAATTGCAAAACTATATATAGATTTTTACATCTGACGGCGTCACCTTATGGAGTGTGACACCGTCACCTCGCCGCTTCTAGGGTTCCCGGATGGCCTTCTTGACGCCGTCCCTCTTTAGCTCTCCAAAATCCGTTCTGGCTTATCAAGGCTTGACGCCGTCAGACCTTGAACGTGACGCCGTCCCTCTTTGAATTAAGCCGTGACGCCCTTGATCAGGTTAAAGCGTGACGCCGTCAGAATTCACATGCAATTTTCACTGGCTTATCATGAGTAAATTTCACATCCACCTTTTCTTGCCAAGCCATGACGCCGTCCAGAGTAAAATCTGACGCCGTCAAAGGTAACTTTTAGCCGATTTTTGAGACTTTGTCGTTTTCTTCACTTTTATGCTCCAAAAACGTCCAAAATGCCTCCTTTTCCAGATTTCTCCTCAAAAGTACCTAAAATGACAAAAGGAACGATTTAGGGCGATATTTGATCAAATAAATACGATTTAGGGCTTAAATGACCCCTTAAAAGCGGTACACTTTTCGCTTCATCAAATACCCTTACACTTGAGATTTGCTTGTCCTCAAGCAAATGCGCTTTTATTCTAATCAAAACACAAGTTAGGGGTCATTTAACGCTAACATAAAAGTAATTACAAAAAATATTCGTTTCACTTTAATCATAATAAGCACGGAGATTATAAACTAGCACCTCACAAGTAGTGTTTAGATACTCACATCTCTCAAGTGTCATCAAAATAAATCTCATAAATGAAAACGGATAATATCTCTCACTACCTGTCATAGCAAATAGATTACCATAGGCTTGGGAAAGGATCGAAAACCTCCTCCACTAGGCGTAAGCACCAAAGATAAACTATCAAAGAGGGCTTTTAAACGGGTTATAACGTTAGGTGTAGGGAAAAGGAAAACACGGTTTTGTTGGATAAAGGATATTATACTGGTGGCGAGTTAAAGATCTTGATTAATTACATGTACTATACAATGTTGCTAAGCCAAGACTCGACTCGATTTAAGATAATGAAAGAAAATAACAAAAACATAAAATAAACATAAAATAAAACGGGATGGTAGTCCGTATGTTTTTTCTACTTTTTTTTTTTTTTTTTTTTTTTTTTTTTTTTTTTTTTTTTTTTTTTTTTTTTGCATACACTCTTGCCCTACCATCCAAAATAATACATCATAGGAGCATTGCATCCCCTTACACTTGAACTTTTACATAACTTTACAAATAACTATTCTAATGACTCGAATTAAGATAATTGAAAAACTTGGAGTACTTTTAAAATATTTAGCACAAATGGGGGTAATAAATGATGTTCTTCCCCATTACTCCATTACACTAGTACTTTACCCATGAGTCCCAATCGTCCCAAAACAATATGTACAAGGATATGACTCGACTTAGCAACCATGTAATCAATTAGATAATTAACTTGGGTTTAAACAAATGTTGTAACAATAATGCACTAAAAATGAGTGCATACAAGGTAGGCTAAGGCGATTTGGGTGTACATTTTAGTGGGGTGTAACAAATTCTTCCTTTAAGTAAAATGCTTAAAGGTCGAAACGAAAAGATAGGCTCTGAGGGGTGTACTAGGGGTATCGTGTACTAAAAATGAGTACAACGCAAAGGGTGTGGGAGAATTACTTGACCAATGTAGCCAACGTAATTATAACAAAAACACAGGTGTAAAACAATGGGTTAATCCTAATGCCTCTTATCATGTAGTAAATCTAACTACACGAATGTAGTCTCACTTTTGGCCTCGGAATGGTCCTAACGCAAGTTCTAGAATCTAAGTGCTACCGGTACACACATCATAGCATAAATGCTTTTCCTACCAATTCTAGGGGCGAACCTCACATATTTGGGGTGGAAAATTTTTTAGTGGTACGGTTTTTGTGCTAGTCATATAACTCCTATCCGTGAGACGCTCATTAAGATCAAAGTTTCACTCCTATATGTTGTAAAAAATTTTAAATTTGGCACTAAAATTACCTTAACAAGTATTTTTCTCAGTTTTATTACACATCTACTATTAAACAAACAAAAATCAAGCGTAATAGCATTCTCTAATCGTACTTTTACCCTCCCCTTACACTTAAGATGAACATTGTCCCCAATGTTCAAATAACAAATGTAAAAGCATAAAGTAAAAGAATGAAATCAAATACTCCCCTGATTCGCTCGGTGGATAATGAAGTAACACGGTTAGATCTTCTTCCAAAGTAATGTTGAAGCTCCATGACTAATGCATCGCCATAAGCTTGATTCAAAACATTTCCTTGTCCGAAATAACCTGTTAAACCTGAGAAAACAAACACGAAAACCTGCATAACATCGGCGGGATAAATCTATATATAAGGATATAATGCTTGTGGAATGATAATTTTGCAGATTCCTGGAGATTATAAGTTGGAGATTTAATAAAAACTTTTTTAAAAACAAAACTTTCAAAAATTTCTGAAAATTAAATCTGACGCCGTCAGGTTATAAACCCTGACGCCGTCAGAAATGACCTGACAAAAATTCTCATTTTAAGTTTCCGGAAAATTTCTGGAAAAACCTTTACCTTACTTCCTGGAAATCCTGCAAAACATCATTATGACTCGATACAAGCATTTGACTCAAACAAATACGAATATGTATGTTAATTTAATATTATTACGATTCATGTTCATATGTGTTCTAATAAACCAATTTAGATTTCCCTTACACTTATCTTTTGCAAAATACCTTTATATGTCGTTAAGACGAAGTTAAAAACAAAATAAAGCATTTTCACAATTTTAGTTTTGAACATGAATCAATAATAATAAAAATTAAACACACATACGGAAGCAAATAAAAACAAACAAACAAACAAATAAACACACAAAGCAAATAAAGCTTGGGTTGCCTCCCAAGCAGCGCTTTTCTTTATTAACGAGTCTTGTAGCTAGACTCAAAGTCACGTACATTACGTGACTCCATCATCGGTCACGGTTCCTAGGCCATTTTCATTCCCGGTTTTATATTCCGGTCCTAATTTCAAACAATCCTTGTAGAAACCGAATATCCTTTCCATAACATAGTCTACTCCTTTATTTCTATCCTCATCATTCCTATAGTAGACCGCTTGCTTGAGCTCCTTCTCAACATTTGACAAGTGTTGGAATTGTTCTATCTTATATGGCATTTGGTAGTTTACTTCATCGGTCTCATCCTTAAATCTAACTATCCCTAAGGAAGGTTCATAAGTCATTCTAGAGACCTCAACAAATGGTTTTCCAAAAACCACTTGAGTTAAGGACGCATCGACTATTGGGCGGATATCTTCTACAATTACAAAGTCGGTGACATAGGTGAAGTTTCCTACATAAACCGGTAATCCCTTAACTCTTCCCGTGAAGTTACTCATCCAACCCTTGTCAGGGAGCATCCTATACCCAAGTTGATTTTTCATTATCAAGTTGTAGTGGGCTTTAGTCATGATGTTTATGGGTGATCTAAGGTCGATGTAGGCTTTCCACACATGCAAATGTCCGATGTTGCATGGTATGTTGAGATTAGAAGGGTCGCCTATTTCAGTGATTGGTCTACCTAGGAAGTATGGTGTCTCGGGGTCATCGAATAAGTTTGTATGATATACGCGCTCTTCCCTAGTGGGTAGCCTATTGAAGTAGTCCTCATCATCATCTACTTCTTCAATCTCACTTGTCCTAACTTCCTTATCAACCTCGACTTTCTTATCCTCATCCTTAGGTTCACTATCATCCTCATTTCTATCAATTGGTTTGATAGTGACAATGTTGACGAAGTGGACGTGTTTGGATGAAGAGGGGTCCTTTACTTGGGTTCCGCTATTTGTGTTCCTAGCGTCCTTATGTGGAGGTGATAGCACTTGGTTATTGAGGGCTTTCAACAAGTTGTCAATTTTGTTGGTCATCTCTGTTTGTTGCTGATTGAATTCGGATTCGAATCTAGCTATCCGAGCTTCTTGAGATGCCATAAATTGAGACATCAATCCTTCAAAGTTATTGGTACTACCATTGCCGGAAGGATTGTTGTTGAAAGTACGGTTCGAGTTGGAACCGCTTGATTGGAAACGATTAGGTGGGTTGGAAGAATTGGGTTGTTGTGCGTTTTGGTTTTGTTTCCACCTAAGGTTCGGGTGATTTTTCCATGAGGGGTTGTATGTATCACCGTAATGGTTTGGCTCGGGTTTGAAAGTGTACCACTTGTCTCCCGCTCCGTCGGTACGCGAGGATGCGTAGTCCACAAAAGCTTGTTCGGGGAGTTCCATGCAATCACGAGTGTCGTGGGGACCACTACATAATTTACACGAAGAAGTGATTTTGTTCACTTGGCTTGAAGGTTTAGGAGCCTCGTAGGATTTCGTAAGAAACTTGACTTGGTCTTCAAGTTCTATGATCCTACGGTCGGAAGTGCTTGAATTGTTCGAAGGCAAAGATATTGCCTTGACCGTTTTATTCAAATCACGGGGATCACTCCAACTTTCGTTGTCATAAAGAGCAAGATCCTCTAGGAGAGCCCATGATTGTTCCGCACTTAGATCACGTAGCTTACCACCGGCCGATTGGTCAATGGTTTGCCTCGTGTAGAGATTGATATGGTCATAGAAGATTTGGACTTGGAGCCAAAGTTCTATGCCATGATGAGGGACTTTTTGGAGTAAGTCCTTGAATCGAGTCCATGCCTCGTAGAGAGTTTCGCCTTGACGTTGTTGGAACATCAAGATATCATTCCTTAGCTTGGTAGTTCTTCCCGGTGGGAAAAAACTGAGCAAGGAAACGAGTAGTGAGATCATCCCAAGAGGTAATGGATCCTGCGGGTTGACGTTCTAGCCACTGACTAGCTTGGTCCTGCAGAGAGAATTGGAAGAGACGCAATCGGGTCGTCTCTCGAGTGGCAACATCAAGGTCTATAGAATCAACGATTTTGAGAAAGTCCTTGAGATGTTGATTAGGATATTCGGAACGAAATCCATGGAATGCGCATCCGCTTTGCACCAACCGGATGGTGTCGGATCGCAAGGGTGTGACATTGGCTCCTTGAGTGAGCTCAATGGTGTTTCGATAGCCATGGTGGCTAGGACGGGAGTACTCTCCTAAAGTACGGGCTCTAGGAGGTGGTGGTTGTTGTGGTGGGTTGTTGGGATCAAGGATATTACCATCTTCCATGATGTCGAATGGTAATGGTTACGAACAAAGAAACGAAGAAAATAGATAGACTAAAGAAAACCTAGAAAAATAAAATAAAAATCTCACTAGAAAGGAATCTAGTGAGTAGACCTAATAGAAATAACAATTCAACCTAAACAATAACTATTCCCCGGCAGCGGCGCCAAAAACTTGATGCGTGATTTTGCAACCTTACAACAGGTTTTACCTCTCGAGGGATCTCAAGAGGCTTACAACCCCACCAGGCAGTGTACCTGACCGATGTAGTATAGTGTAGTGGTAAGTACGGGGGATTGATCGTTCTCCACAGGGAATAGTGTTCGTTAGGTATGAAAGACTACTCTAATAGGTCTAAGGGTTGAGGAAGATTCTTTTTTTATGTTTTTATATTTTTTTATGAAAGCAAGTAAAATCTCGGGTTTGAAAGAGTGGGCGGAATTAGTTGCTAGTCAACTAACCCAAATTACTACAAATGCAAATAAAATAAATAACTGAAAATAAAAAGTTGGTGAAAACTTATGTGTAGAGAAATGTGTTTACTTAGATTTCCTTACTCCCTAACTATCTTTTACCGGTTGATTAGTGTGTATTAGTCGCGTGGATGACGGGTGTATTCCTTAATACCAATCGTGGGGTGGCGTACGTACTTCCCCAACTCTACAAGCTCCTATTTCACTCCTATGTCGAGCCGGCTAGGAAGCTCCTAACATGGGATCACTAGAATTCGCTTGTGCATTAAATACAACCATAAAAACCTTTAGTACGCATTGGTTCATGTTTCTTAAGACGTTCAAGCAAGTTACCGAATAGGAAGTTAGCCAGTTTTCTTAAGCCTAACATAGATAAACAATCATCCAATACAACTAATAACACACTAATAACCAATAATCAATAGCTAGGTTTCATTAAATCTAAGCAAACACAAGATAAATCTAGCCTAACATGTTAATCAAAAGACAAGAATAAGATAGAATCAAACAACACATAGACATATTGAATGATTAATTGATAACTTATCTTCAATGTAACATGGAAGATCTCAAGGCAAAAAGCCTTGAGGAAGATCCTTTTTTTATGTTTTTATATTTTTTTATGAAAGCAAGTAAAATCTCGGGTTTGAAAGAGTGGGCGGAATTAGTTGCTAGTCAACTAACCCAAATTACTACAAATGCAAATAAAATAAATAACTGAAAATAAAAAGTTGGTGAAAACTTATGTGTAGAGAAATATGTTTACTTAGATTTCCTTACTCCCTAACTATCTTTTACCGGTTGATTAGTGTGTATTAGTCGCGTGGATGACGGGTGTATTCCTTAATACCAATCGTGGGGTGGCGTACGTACTTCCCCAACTCTACAAGCTCCTACTTCACTCCTATGTCGAGCCGGCTAGGAAGCTCCTAACATGGGATCACTAGAATTCGCTTGTGCATTAAATACAACCATAAAAACCTTTAGTACGCATTGGTTCATGTTTCTTAAGACGTTCAAGCAAGTTACCGAATAGGAAGTTAGCCAGTTTTCTTAAGCCTAACATAGATAAACAATCATCCAATACAACTAATAACACACTAATAACCAATAATCAATAGCTAGGTTTCATTAAATCTAAGCAAACACAAGATAAATCTAGCCTAACATGTTAATCAAAAGACAAGAATAAGATAGAATCAAACAACACATAGACATATTGAATGATTAATTGATAACTTATCTTCAATGTAACATGGAAGATCTCAAGGCAAAAAGCCTTGAGAAAGATGCTAAAATCGTCTTAGGGTTTTCTCCCAAAAATTCCACACTAAGTTCCACCTTAATGACAAAGAATTGCAAAACTATATATAGATTTTTACATCTGACGGCGTCACCTTATGGAGTGTGACGCCGTCACCTCGCCGCTTCTAGGGTTCCCGGATGGCCTTCTTGACGCCGTCCCTCTTTAGCTCTCCAAAATCCGTTCTGGCTTATCAAGGCTTGACGCCGTCAGACCTTGAACGTGACGCCGTCCCTCTTTGAATTAAGCCGTGACGCCCTTGATCAGGTTAAAGCGTGACGCCGTCAGAATTCACATGCAATTTTCACTGGCTTATCATGAGTAAATTTCACATCCACCTTTTCTTGCCAAGCCATGACGCCGTCCAGAGTAAAATCTGACGCCGTCAAAGGTAACTTTTAGCCGATTTTTGAGACTTTGTCGTTTTCTTCACTTTTATGCTCCAAAAACGTCCAAAATGCCTCCTTTTCCAGATTTCTCCTCAAAAGTACCTAAAATGACAAAAGGAACGATTTAGGGCGATATTTGATCAAATAAATACGATTTAGGGCTTAAATGACCCCTTAAAATCGGTACACTTTTCGCTTCATCAGGTAGGGTTTTATTTAATAAGGGTAGTATGGATTTAGGATTAATTATGAAGTTGGTTTTAAAGTTTAGGGACTAAACTTGCATAATCTGAAATTCCAGGGACCACACCTGCCAAAAATCAAAACTTATTCCAGGGACTGTTAGTGTCAAGAGTCAATAGTATAAGGACCACAAAAGATTATTTTTCATTTTATAACATCCGGGGACCTATTTTGACAACTTCGGGGACTAAAACTGCCAATTATGCAAACTTAGCTCGTTTTTGACTGTTTTTAATCATTTTGCACTTGTAACACATAAAAACACAATCAAATGATATTTTCGGTATTTTGAAGCATATTTGCATGTTTTTAAACGTTTTGGCAGTTCAGATGGGACAAAAATGATGAGTATTTAGACACTCATCAAAGAGTAATGGGCCACTAACACCAACTGCACAACACATGTTAGATGGTATTAAGAAATAGGTTGTTAGGTGGTATGTGTGTTTTCACATACCTTTTCTGTATAAAAAACGGACCCAAAAGACAAAAAATGTATCATAAATGCCATATATGTACTTGTTTTTGTGTTTGTGTATGTGCAGGTAACAGATATGAGAAAAGGACAAAAATAAAGACAAAACGGACAAAAATAAAGACAAAACGGAAAAAAACGAGCACGGGATTGGAAAGAGCATGAAAAGTCGAAGCCGGGGATGTAATTCTACATTTTTTGATCAACCTTAAACCCTAAACTTTAAAACCTAACCCTAACGTTAAATCATTTTCACCAATAGTCCAAAACCCATTACACCGTTAGTCCCTAACTATTTCAAAGTTAGTCCTAAACCTAACGGGTGTTAAATCCCTTATATATTAAATCCGAAAAAAGCCCAAAACCAGATCCAATCCATAAAACCAATAAACCCACAACCTGACCAGCCTACCCCCCTTTTTCATTAAACTAACCCAGTCAAAAAAATAGGCGGGAAAAGTGGTTTTTACTATTTACCCATCGTTCCCACACTTACCTTGACTCACACGCACCCGATTAACTCCACTTAAGTGAAATTAACCCTTCTAGAAGTCCTAGACGTCATCCCTGGCGTATTTGGTAGGCCACATTGGCAATCCCAACCCACATGATTGGAGGAGACAACCTGGCACATGATCCAAGGGTGTAGATTGGTGTTTATGATTGAAGCAATCATTGAGGGTTGGGATTTGAAGATGAGGACACTCCTCAGGTTCTGGAAGGGTCTAGTGGATGCTATAAATAGTGGCCTTCACCTCACACACAAGTCGTCCATTATTAAGTCTAAGTTTTAGCTTATTTTAGTGCTTATTGTAGTTTTCTGATGCGTGGTTTTGCGACCTTACAACAGGTTTTACCTCTCTAGGGATCTCAAGAGGCTTGCAATCCCCACCAGGCAGTGTACCTGACCGATGTAGTATAGTGTAGTGGCAAGTACCGGGGGATTGATCGTTCTCTAGGGGAATAGTGTCGTTAGGATTGAAAAACTACTCTAATAGGTCTAAGGGTGAGGGAAGATTCTTTTTGTATTTTTTATATTTTTATAAAAGCAAGTAAAATCTCGGGTTTGAAGGAGTGGGCAGAATTAGTTGCTAGTCAACTAACCCAAATAACTACAATTGCAAATAAAATAAAATAACTGAAAATAAAAAGGTTGTGGAACTTATATGGAGAGAAATGTGTTTACTTAGATTTCCTTACTCCCTAACTATCTTTTACCGGTTGATTAGTGTGTATTAATTGCGTGGATGACGGGTGTATTCCTTAATACCAATCGTGGGGTGGCGTACGTACTTCCCCAACTCTATAAGCTCCTACTTCACTCCTATGTCGAGCCGGCTAAGAAGCTCCTAACATGGGATCACTAGAATTCGCTCATGCATTAAATACAACCATAAAAACCTTAGTACGCATTGGTTCATGTTTCTTAAGACATTCAAGCAAGTTACCGTATAGGAGGTTAGCCAGTTTTCTTAAGCCTAACATCGATAAACAATCATCCAATACAATTAATAACACACCAACAACCAATAATCAATAGTTAGGTTTCATTAGATCTAAGCAAACACAAGATAAATCTAGCCTAGCATGTTAAATAAAAGACAAGAACAAGATATAATCAAACAACACATAGACATATTGAATGATTAATTGATTACTTATCTTCAATTGAACATGGGAGATCCAAGGGTATAAAACCCTTAAAAGTAGCAGAAAAATCATCTTAGGGTTTCTCCTCACAAAGTTGCACACTAATGACTAAAAATTATGAGAATATATATAGAAAATCAGATCTGACGGCGTCACGTTATAGAGCTGACGCCGTCACCTCGCCGCGGTTAGGGTTTCTTGATGGCCTTCTTGACGCCGTCCCCTTTTAATCATCCAAAATCCTCTCTGGCGCGTCAAGGGTTGACGGCGTCACAATGGTTCTTGACGCCGTCACAGGTACTTTTCCAGCCGATTTTGAGACTTTGTCGTTTTCTTCACTTTTATGCTCCAAAAACGTCCAAAATGCTTCCTTTTCCAGATTTCTTCTCCAAAGTACCTAAAATGACAAAAGGAACGATTTAGGGCAATATTTGATCAAATAAATACGATTTAGGGCTTAAATGACCCCCTAAAAGCGGTACACTTTTCGCTTCATCAAATACCCTTACACTTGAGATTTGCCTGTCCTCAAGCAAATGCGCTTTTATTCTAATCAAAATACAAGTTAGGGGTCATTTAACGCTAATATAAAAGTAATTACAACAAATAGTCGTTCCACTTTAATCATAATAAGCACGGAGATTACAGACTAGCACCTCACAAGTAGTGTTTAGATACTCACATCTCTCAGGTGTCATAAAAGTATATCTCATAAATGAAAATGAATAATATCTCTCACTACCTGTCATAGCAAATAGATTACCATAGGCTTGGGAAAGGATCAAAAACCTCCTCCACTAGGCGTAAGCACCTAAGATAAACTATCAAAGAGGGCTTTTAAACGGGTTATAACGTTAGGTGTAGGGATATGATAAACACGGTTTTGTTGGATAAAGGATATTTTACTGGTGGCGAGTTAAAGATCTTGATTAATTACATGTACAATATGGCGTTGCTAAGCCAAGACTAGACTCGACTTAAGCTAATGAAAAAAATAACAAAAAGAAAAAATAAACATAAAATGAAACGGGATGGTAGTCCGTATGTTTTTTCTCCTTTTTTTTTTTTTTTATTATTTTTTATTTTTTTTATTTTTTTTTTTTTTTGCATACACTCTTGCCCTACCATCCAAAATAATACATCGTAGGGGGGTTGTATCCCCTTACACTTGAACTTTTACATAACTTTACAATTAACTATTCTAATGACTCGAATTAAGATAATCGAAACACTTGGAGTACTTTTAAAATATTTAGCACATATGGGGGTAATAATGTTGTTCTTCCCCATTACTCCATTACACTAGTACTTTACCCATGAGTCCCAATCGTCCCAAAACAATATGTACAAGGATATGACTCGACTTAGCAACCATGTAATCAATTAGATAATTAACTTGGGGTTTAAACAAATGTTGTCACAATAATGCACTAAAAATGAGTGCATACAAGGTAGGCTAAGGTGATTTGGGTGTACATTTAAGTGGGGTGTAAACAAATTCTTACTTTAAGTAAAATGCTTAAAGTTAGAAACGAAAAGATAGGCTCTGAGGGGTGTACTAGGGGTATCGTGTACTAAAAATGAGTACAACGCAAAGGGTGTGGGAGAATTACTTGACCAATGTAGCCAATGTAATTATAACAAAAACACAGGTGTAAAACAATGGGTTAATCCTAATGCCTCTTATCATGTAGTAAATCTAACTACACGAATGTAGTCTCACTTGTGGCCTCGGAATGGTCCTAACGCAAGTTCTAGAATCTAAGTGCTACCGATACACACATCATAGCATAAATGCTTTTCCTACCAATTCTAGGGGCGAACCTCACATATTTGGGGGTGGAAAATTTTTTAGTGGTACGGTTTTGTGCTAGTCATATAACTCCTATCCGTGAGACGCTCATTAAGACCAAAGTTTCACTCCTATATGTTGTAAAAAAATTTAAATTTGTCACTAAAATTGCCTTAACAGGTATTTCTCTCAGTTTTATTACACATCTACCATTAAACAAACGAAAAATCAAGCGTAATAGCATTCTATAAGGTATCGTACTTTACCCCCCCCCCTTACACTTAAGATGAACATTGTCCCCAATGTTCAAATAACAAGATGTAAAAGTAAATAAGGTAAAAGAATGAAATCAAATACTCCCCTGATTCGCTCGGTGGATAAAGAGGTAACATGGTTAGATCTTCTTCCAAGGTAATGTTGAAACTTCAAGATTAAAGCAGCGCCAAAAGCTAGATTCCACATACATCTCCTTGTCCAAAATAACCTGTTAAACCTGAGAAAACAAACACGAAAACCTGCATAACATCGGCGGGATAAATCTGTATAAGGATATAATGCTTGTGGAATGATTATTTTGCAGATTACTGGAGTTTATAAGTTACATCGGCGGGATAAATCTGTATAAGGATATAATGCTTGTGGAATGATTATTTTGCAGATTACTGGAGTTTATAAGTTAGAGATTTAATAAAGCATTTTATTATTCCGGAAGAAAAACAAAACTTTCAAAAAAAATTCCAGAAAACTGTTCCTGACGCCGTCAGACTGGGGTCTGACGCCGTTAGAAGTGATCTGACAGATTTTTCATGTTAATTTCCGAAAAATTTCTGGAAAAACTCAATCCTTATTTCCTGGAAATCCTGCAAAATATCATTATGACTCGATACAAGCATTTGACTCAAACAATTACTAATATGTATGTTAATTTAATATTGTTATGATTCATGTTCATTTGTTCTAATAAACCGATTTGGATTTCCCTTACACTTATCTTTTGCAAAATACCTTTATATGTAGTTAAGACGAAGTTAAAAACAAGATAAAGCATTTTCACAATTTAGTTTCGAACATGAATCAATAATAATAAAAATTAAACATACATACGGAAGCAAATAAAATCAAACAAACAAATAAATAAACACACAAAGCAAATAAAGCTTGGGTTGCCTCCCAAGAAGCGCTTGTTTTTGTTCGAGTCACGAGCCTGACTCTACCCTTATTTAACGGATAAAGGAGAGGTTTTTCCTACACTTAGGATTAAGTGCGGGTGATAGTAGCGATACACACCATCTTGGTGGAAGTATGCCGCGTGAGGAAAGAGTGGTGGATGAATTATATACTCAAAGGGGTGTGCTCCTTTCATCATAACCTTACCTAGTTCACTTTGGTCAATGGGTGAATTAAAGTTTTCTCCTAGAAAGGGATCATCTTCTATCAACTTCGAGAGACTCCTAAACCCGGTTTAAACCCATAATGTTTCTTGTGATCAATCATGAATGGGTGATGTAAGTATGTAAGGTCATGGTTCACTCCTATATTAGCTTCCACTCCACATGGCCTAGAGTCTACTACCTTCATCGTAACACTACCCGGACTATATGGTTTGATGGGTGGATCGGGACCTTTTTCAATTCCTAAATTCACATCTAAGGATGGAAGATTAGGTAACGGTTTTGGTTGAGGCTCCGGTTCATCAAAACTAGGAACTTCCATAGAACTAAGAGAAAGGTTGTGATCACTATAAGCATTCAAACCTATTTCTTCTAGTTGTGTTTGGTCCAAGGGCTCTACCTCTATTGGGGTTCCTATAGTCTCCTCTACTTCTTCCGGGTAAGTCACGGGCGGTGTATATGCCTCAAATGATGGTGGGACTTGTGGGGTGTTTAGTGGGCTAATGTTACTTACCTCATCATTCCTTGTGTCAAGATCACCTATATCCCCATCATGTGTTTTAGTAGAATCTAACCCTAACATTTTCCCAAGTATCTCAAGTGCTTCTCTAGGCATCTCAACTTCTATATCCGAATCATAAGGATCATCCTCAATATTCTGACTGCTATATTCAAATTGCCCAAAAGATTCATCATGTGTTTCTTGAGATTCATCGTCATCGATCATAAAACCTAGGTCTTTTTGATCAATGTGATCATGCTCGGCTAGATCCTCCATCACATCAAGATCACCTAAGTGTTCACCCTGTATTATGGTAGTGCCTAACCATGACATGCAGCTAGGTGGCTCAACTCTACCCTCATCCCCAAACAAACTTGTTTCATGATCCTTGAAATTTGTGGTCAATTGACTTGTATTAATGTTTGTTGGGTTGTCTACTATATAATAATATTGGGCACAATTCTCAATAGCTTCCCATGCTTCCTCAGCACTTAATTCCCTAAGATCCCTGCCGGCAAAATGGTAAATGTCCCTTTGGGCATGTCGGTTGACATGATTGTAAAAGATTTGAGTTAGGGACCAAAAATCGAAGTTATGATGAAGGACTTTTTGGAGTAAATATTTAAAACGAGTCCATGCATCATAGAGAGGTTCATCTTTATGTTGTTTAAACATCAAGATGTCATATGGAGTGGGTGAATTACGTGGTTGGTGGTATGGTGGATTCGCGTTCTCCATAATGGTGAACGGAAGAGTCAATGGAAATTACGAACAAACACACAAAGAAATAAGATAGACTAAAGAAGACCTATAAAAAGAAAATAAAAATCTTACTAGAAAGGAATCTAGTAAGTAGACCTAATAAAATAAAAATTCAACCTAAACAATAACTATTCCCCGGCAGCGGCGCCAAAAACTTGATGCGTGGTTTAGCGACCTTACAACAGGTTTTACCTCTCGAGGGATCTCAAGAGGCTTGCAATCCCCACCAGGCAGTGTACCTGACCGATGTAGTATAGTGTAGTGGCAAGTACCGGGGGATTGATCGTTCTCTAGGGGAATAGTGTCGTTAGGATTGAAAAACTACTCTAATAGGTCTAAGGGTGAGGGAAGATTCTTTTTGTATTTTTTATATTTTTATAAAAGCAAGTAAAATCTCGGGTTTGAAGGAGTGGGCGGAATTAGTTGCTAGTCAACTAACCCAAATAACTACAATTACAAATAAAATAAAATAACTGAAAATAAAAAGGTTGTGGAACTTATATGGAGAGAAATGTGTTTACTTAGATTTCCTTACTCCCTAACTATCTTTTACCGGTTGATTAGTGTGTATTAATTGCGTGGATGACGGGTGTATTCCTTAATACCAATCGTGGGGTGGCGTACGTACTTCCCCAACTCTATAAGCTCCTACTTCACTCCTATGTCGAGCCGGCTAAGAAGCTCCTAACATGGGATCACTAGAATTCGCTCATGCATTAAATACAACCATAATAACCTTAGTACGCATTGGTTCATGTTTCTTAAGACGTTCAAGCAAGTTACCGTATAGGAGGTTAGCCAGTTTTCTTAAGCCTAACATCGATAAACAATCATCCAATACAATTAATAACACACCAACAACCAATAATCAATAGTTAGGTTTCATTAGATCTAAGCAAACACAAGATAAATCTAGCCTAGCATGTTAAATAAAAGACAAGAACAAGATATAATCAAACAACACATAGACATATTGAATGATTAATTGATTACTTATCTTCAATTGAACATGGGAGATCCAAGGGTATAAAACCCTTAAAAGTAGCAGAAAAATCGTCTTAGGGTTTCTCCTCACAAAGTTGCACACTAATGACTAAAAATTATGAGAATATATATAGAAAATCAGATCTGACGGCGTCACGTTATAGAGCTGACGCCGTCACCTCGCCGCGGTTAGGATTTCTTGATGGCCTTCTTGACGCCGTCCCCTTTTAATCATCCAAAATCCTCTCTGGCGCGTCAAGGGTTGACGGCGTCACAATGGTTCTTGACGCCGTCACAGGTACTTTTCCAGCCGATTTTGAGACTTTGTCGTTTTCTTCACTTTTATGCTCCAAAAACGTCCAAAATGCTTCCTTTTCCAGATTTCTTCTCCAAAGTACCTAAAATGACAAAAGGAACGATTTAGGGCAATATTTGATCAAATAAATACGATTTAGGGCTTAAATGACCCCCTAAAAGCGGTACACTTTTCGCTTCATCACTGTAGTTTTCTTAAATTGTATTTTTAATTGTATTTCCTTTAAAAGCATTGTACTCGTTTGAAGTTTTTAATAAAATTCAGTTTGTTTTAAATCATAGTCTATTTTGTTTTTATGCTTAAAAATGTTTGCATACGGATAATAAGCTCTAATAAGATAGTTTCACCTTACAAACGCTCTCAAACACTCAAATAAGCTTCTCTAAGCTTATTTGAGCTTTTGGATATGTGATTGCAAGGTTTAGAAGGAATTTTTTTTGGTAATTTGGTTTTAAGTAAGGATACTGTAGCATATTCATAACAATCAAACACACGTATGGAGTAGATTTGGCCGATTATGTTATAGAGAGAAAGAGATGTTGGGAACTTTAGAGAGAGAAAGGAAAGTATATTAGGTTGAATGTAGAGAAGTTCCAACTCTCTCCCTTGGTGGGAGAGGGGTATTTATACTTACATATTAGTTGCCCCGTGTGGGCTGTGGAGCGAGCTGACAGAGGGTAAAGACCCGACCCACTCCACGAATACTTAAATAACTAAACTAATACTAATAATCCTACGAGCTAGTTAATGCTAACAGATACTCGGGGTGACCGAGTCTTCTCATGAATATTTATATTCCTAACAATCTCCTCCTAAGGGAGGTCACCCCGGAAATAATATTTTAAATTCTAGCATTCTATCATGTGTGCTTGACTTCTTAGCTCGTAGTTCTTGATTCTTCAAAGTCATTGATCTTTGTGCGTTCAGCAGCGAGCTTTTGATGACTGATCTTTTGACTTGGATGATCTTCGAGTATTCTTTGAGGTTATCATCCAACATATGTCTTCAAGTCATCTTGCAGCATCGTCTCCATGTGAAGTAGTGATCTTTGAGTCGACATGCTCACACTTTTCTGAATCATGATTTTCAGCATCAGAGTTGCGGAAGCTGTGTTGAAGGTCTTTTGGTTATCATGATTTCTTTGATTATAATGGTGAAGTGTGAGCATGGGGTGATGGATCGGCATCTTTTCGGCAACCAGCTGCAACCGCCAGGTATTCCTGCATACGACAGTTAGCAATAAAACATCCGGTACTTACAGGTTCGGACTTCGAGATTGTTAACAGCATAGTGTGAAAACTCTCTCTAATCCTTACCAAGGCCGTTCCTAAATCGAAAACCCACAGAGGGCTTACAAGATCTACCGTAGTAAATCAACGATTAGGTGAGTCGCTGGAGTTCACTCCACGACTGTAGACCGTTTGAAACCGCCGCGACCACTAAGCGTAATCCACAAGGAATTACCGAAGTGACCTGCTTTCAGGGCTGTTTGATGTTGACCCTGGCAGGAATTTCCATTCAATCACTGAGAATTACATTTGTAGATTCCCTCATAAATGTTCTGGTAGATTGCTAAGATCTGCGTAGGACTCATAAGTTTACAACTGGTATCCTTAATGTTGAACAGCCAGTGTAGAAGTAACACGTGTTCCTATGAGATCTTATGATGCATCTCGTGGCTCTAGACTCGATAAGTGCATTTTTGGTGGTCGGAGACTGGAGCGGTGTCTCTTGTTTCAATATCAACATAACTCGTAATGAGCGGTCGATATATTATGCAGGGTTCCTCGTGAGAATGAAACAAGTCCTTTTAAGAGAACTTGAGTGGCTTAGAAGGTTTAGTGCAGTGCGTCACTGGGTCCATGATGTCTTGTCTTCAATACCGGCATTAACTTAGTAACAACCAGTAGCATATGAATTAAACCCGATTTCTGCCCTAAGGTTGAATAATTGGAGGGCTATTTCTTTTCACCCTTTCACATTACTTTTCTTTTTAATTCTTCAACCTCTTCTTTCTCCATTCTCATATTACTCCCTTTTTTTCATAATCATACCTAAGGACTTTCTAATACTAACTATTTGGTATTGTCCCTGGGTAGATCCCTCCGGCTCTGGCGGATCATATGACGGTTTTCCTAACCTTAGCCACCTTATAACTTCATGACTATCCTATGTTGTCATTAAACCAAATCCTTGAAAAATCTCTCAAAGTGTTCATGATTATGAAACACATTTTGCTAACACTTTGAGAGTTTTATATTTTTCAAATGCTCCCCCTTAACATGTGCTCATATGTTTTAATTTAAAATTTGCACATGTTGGGTAGAGCTTGCACTTTTTGAATTGATCCACTTTCAGTGAACATGACCGATTCGAGACACGCTTACATCACTAGTTAGACTAGCTTGAAATTATTACCCGGCCTGGTCAAATTCACATAAAGTTTCTCGAAACGGTACACTCTACTCAGACATATCCTCTTCGAGACACACTTACATCACTGGTTAGACCAGCTTGAAATTATTACCCGGCCAGGATATGTCCTTTCGATTAATGACAATTTGTGTTTCGTCAATTCATTGGTAAAGTCTGAGTCACATGAGATGTCGCATCCTTTTTGCTGTAGTGCCATTTTCTCCCCCTCAATATGTGCATCGATATACGAAAGAGTTTAGCACATATGGGAGAGCTTACATTTAAGTCCAAATAATCACATTTTCATCAGAATTTCATATTTAAATCACATTCTCTCCCCCGATCAAAAATTTCAAACCATTTGAGATTTGTGATCCCAATTGATTTAAATATGTTTAGAAAATTTGGGAGAAAATGTGGTCAAGTTTTAATATATTCTGATTATGAAGCATGTTATGCTCCCCCTTAAACCACGAGAGAGTGTCACTGCTGATGTTGCACAATGCTTAAAAAGGTGTCAGAAATTTGAACAAATACTCTCCCCCTCAATTAATGACCCGTATTCTATTTAAAGAGCTGTGGTCATTCAATTGAGCGTCAAGTATTTGTGAAAATTTAAGTCTAGTTACCACCTTGTGAAACACCAAAACTCTCCTGAAGAATCCTAGTAGATAAAGAGTTTGTGGTGTAAAGAAGACTTCTCTTCTTATACAAGAAATGATGTACTGAATCATACATCAAATCGGGGATGCACGGATATGAAGTAATCCATGCCCGGGTGAACTTCACCCGTTGTTAGGAACAGCCGTCTTTTTGGCGACGTGCTTTCCTCATTTTGAAAAACGGGTTGCTATATGAAGTAATAGCAAGCCATTTAGGCATGTTTTGAAAAACTTTTTGAACTTCTGTTCGAACTTCATTTAAAGTCCCGTGTCATTATTGAATGAAATTTCTAGGACCGTAAATATTATCGATGCCATAAGACATGCCTTAAAAAAAAAAAAAAAAAAAAAAAAAAAAAAAAAAAAAAAAAAAAAAAAAAAAAACTAATTTTGGTATTTTCAATTTTTATGATTTTTATGGTTTTTCTTGGTTTTATATATTTCTAATTACATTTTGGTTTTATATTTTCAATTTACAATTTGGTTTTATATTTTTCTATATACAGATTGGTTTAAGATATGTACAAAGTGTATTATTCAATTTAAGAAGATGATGACATGAATACCGAAATAAGGATATCGTTCTGTACGTCGTAGAATTCTTTGTCAACATCTCTTAAAATTTCACCACCAAAGCTTTCGAGGCTCCTGAATAATTGTCTGAACTTGAGCCTTCTCAATGTGAAGCTTTGATAGCTTCCCCCCAAACCGACAATCTTCCATTTGAACAGTTTCAAAACTCTCTTTCAAGCTTACGTAAGGTAAGTGTACAGCGGAAACCGTAGCAAACTACATCAAATATTGCTGCTCCTATTAAGAATAATCATCGTGATTCTACGTTCGGGGGATCATCAAATAGATCAGCAATGAATCATCTCACACTTGAATGATTCTTCTCACATTTCTTCCCGCTGAAGTCTAAAATAATGCATACCGAAAGTATCCAGAGACAACTTCCCCCAAGTAGTTGAAGTGATGCAATCAGTCTCATTATATGAAGCTCAAAAACCCGAAGTACACACTCAATCCCATTAATGAAGTCGAAAACGTAACATCAAAATCAATTAAGACTCGGAAATGCACTTTTCTCCCTTCAGGAAATTGCAGATGAGAATTGCTACACCAAAGTCACCTAAGTCCCGAGTGTAGGCAAGTTATCCCGTATGTAGTCGAAATGATATAGACTAACTAGAGGAATCATCATACCATTGTGTACCTCTTTTATCATCAAAAACTGTTTCTTACATCTCTTCCCCCACGTAGTTGGAATGATACACCATAAAGAACGAGTTAAAACACTGATTTTCTCTGCGGTTATGACATTTGTCTTCCCGGAATAACTTCAATTCAGAAGAAGTATAACGTTCATCACGTGTACTCGTTGTGCGTTCAGATGTATGTCTCCTTCCCCCTTGCTGGTTTTGATACCTCAGAATCAGCAACACATTTTACGCACATATACATGACATCTTGTGAGAAGAACACAATTGGCTCAAATGTATCAAGTGAGAATCAACCGCTACCGAAACTCTTCCTGACTATCTTTACCAACCCTTTAAGTAGGCTATTTGAAGTGATAACTGATGAAGCAAACCCGATATACCAAACTTGAAACTGAAGTAGAATTCCCCGTTCTCGTGACTTAAGCTTGCACTAATGTTGGAAGAACGGTGTAGAGAATTTATGCCCCAAGCAAATCTAACCAAAGTATGAGACATTAACACCTCTTGTGATTATCCACAACGTCATCGGCGTGTGACACTGAGTACTACAACGTAACTCCTTTAAGTGATAGTTAACCAGGTCGTCAAACACTTACCCCGACTGCTGGTAACTAGATAAACTAAGTCTTCAACTTAAATCTTAAGCACGAGCAAGTTATCATTGAAAGTCATGCATCCAACCAACCCCGACTTCAAGATAGAATAAGATCACGCCTTTGAGAAAGTCAACTTCAACCTCAAATAAGTGATACCTAATCAACTCCGTAGTCACAATTAGATGCCCAACAAGTGAGTGAACAAACAGTCAAATGTACGTCGATCCACTTGTTCACACTTCTCCCCCTCAAAAATTGCTTATGTGGATGCCATTTTTGATTGAACAAGTGCATATGAGGTTGATCCACTGTTCACACTTCTCCCCCTCAAAAATTGCATTTGAAGTTGCCATTTTTGATCGAGTGAATAAACATCCAATCTGATGGAAGTAGATCCACTTTATGTCTGAACGAGCATGGAGCAAGTATGAAGCTTTTTGATGAGAATAGTCAGAAACAAGAAGATTTCTCTTCTTCCGAAGATAAAGCGCACTCAAGCGTACGCCTTTCTTTTCTTTGATGAACGGGGCCTGAAGTGTTTTCAGCAGACGCCATTATATTGACATTGAGGCCCGAGGCTTGAACTGCAGTGTTCAAACGTCATTGTCGATGAAGAACGAGGCCTGAACTGATGTGAACAGACGTCATTGTCGTTGAAGAACGAGGCTTGAACTGATGTGTTCAAACGTCATTGTCGATGAAGAACGAGGCCTGAACTGATGTGAACAGACGTCATTGTCGTTTCCCCTCACATGTGGTGAGCAGCCTGAGTCCAAATGTCAAAGGACGATTCGTACGACCTGCATTTGAAAATAGACGAAATAAGAGAATTTGGAGTGCCGGATCCCCAATTTAAGTTGGGTTCCAGTTGGTTAGTGCAAACAATCTCTGGAGCTGCTGAAACCATAGGTGCCTTGGTTTTAACAATAGGGGCAACACTGGTAGATGCAATGGACCTAGTTAAAGGGAATTGAGTATCTAAAGGGATAACTCTACCAGTTGGCTTCCATTCCTTAACAGGTACTACTCTAGGCATGGTAATCCTCGTTAAAGGGCAATGTTCGCCTAGGGTGAATATTCGGCCCGTGGGCTTCCACTGAAAGCCCACATTGGTAAATATTTTCCCTGTAGGTTTCCAAGATTGCTTAATTTGTCTAGCTCTCCAAACTTTCTTAACTGGGGGTTTGTTGGACGACTTCAAAAATTTCTCAACACATTTATCATGATTACCCGAAATTAAGCAATCATTACATGTTTTGCAGAGTGAATTAGGATTTGATTTATGATTCCTTTTGTTCAAATCTGACTTATTGTTCCTCATGTGATCTTCTACTTTCTTTTTAGGAACACTTTTAGCTGGTGAAGTTCTATAATTCTTTATATTTCTCCTAGGTTTTGACTCGCTAGCTTTAGTGTCACTGTTAACTGTTGTAGAATGTGTAACACCCCCAATTTTGTGATATGCAGCGGAATTCAAACTGGGTGTTACTCGACAGTACAACGGTTATAGTAATAGAAAATGATCTCTAATGGAGTCGTTTTAAAAGAATTTATTATTCAAAATTTATAAATATCAGAGTTTACAAATGAGGTCCCAGTAGGTTTATAGTTTATTAAATAAGTTTCGAATGGTAATTAGCCTTCTGTCAGTATCCGTGCCTCTCCATGCCATCCTCGCTTATTATGGACCTGAGATAAACATGCTAAAAAGTGTCAACACAAAGGTTGGTGAGTTCATAGAGTTTAGTTTAAAAGTAATGAATTTGAATAAAGATATTTATAAGTGAAGCATCTAAATATGGATTTTTCCAGCAAAGGCATTGTAAATCCACTCAGTTGCAAATCCCGCCCATACAAAACTTGCAACCTGTGTGTTCACAACCCACTGCTAAAATATAGTATGAGTAAGACATGAGCGTATACGATATATGTAAGCACTTAATGTAAAGCATAACAGCAAACTGAACCTCGTGACTAGAATAAGTAAGTATCATGAATAAACTGGATTATATTCACCCAAGGTCTCGAATAAGTGTTGGACATAAGGGTGGGGGTGTCAACCCGATAGTACTATCAATACCTCTCCATCGGCTCCATCCAGGAGTTAAACAGTTGCTAAGAATAATGTATAGAATAAGTGTAACACATTAAGGCACATATCGTAACTATAATTCATGTCCAAAAGTATCATAGGTAAAGCGTATCATAAGAGTATAAATATTTTGAGTATAAAACAAGTAGTTGAGCATCTATCTCCCCCAAAAATAGTTTAAAACGTATAAAAGTAGGGGCTATGAAACTCACCTTAGCAATCTGGATGGAAAACAAAATGAAAGAAAGTTGATAAACGTCTCCGGACAAGGAACCTGGGTTGTTACGCCAATATTTAGTAATCATTTCTGATGATTATATGTTTATTTCGTTTCGTTTCGTCGTTTGGTTGTTGATTAAATATTTGGAATGAGACAACATGAAGTCTCTTCAAAATAAGATTTTATCTTATTACTCGTTCTTATGTTTTCTGTTCGTTTGTTCGTTATATATATATATATATATATATATATATATATATATATATATATATATATATATATATATATATCTTTCGTTCGTCAAGAAAATAAACGTATTACGTTAATATTAAATCGGAAAATAAAAATAGAAATGATAAAAATATTAGTTAGGAAAAGTCATACTTTAATCCCTAAGGTTTGGTCAAATGACAGTTTATACCCTGAACTTTAGGAAATGACAACTTTTACCCTTTAGCTTCAAACATGACACTTTCTACCCTTCATATTTGGTTTTGTCAAAAATAACCCTTAATATAAAGTTTTTACAAAATCAGCCCAAGAGAACTTTATTTAACTATATGAAATTAATGACTTTGGCTAGAGTTTTAAGATCGTATATCTAAGTGAATACCAAATCATTTTACGAGTGCTTTGTTCCTATGAAAAGCTAGCCAAGTCGACTCTAGATATGCCAAGTTTCATAATTTGTGAAAATCATTTGGTGCTCGAAAATTATTTCAAAAGTTAGTTGATCGAGCAAGGTTTAATACAGATCTGGAAATTAAGTTTTAAAACTAGTGATGGGGAAAACTTTGGACATGAATATCTTTCAATTCACTCGGTTATTTTTCATAATTTTTCTTTCTAAAACAAGTTTGCTAGCTCATCTTTGATATACCAGAAATTTAGAATTTTTAGAAAACTTATAAGGGTAGAAAATCTGGTCAGAAGTTGGGTGGTTGGTCGATAGAAACTAAAACAATTAACTGAAAGTTTTTAGTTTTCTCTTCTGGCGATATTGGGCAAAATTTAAGACTCGATATCTTCTAGCTCGTTCAATCTTTTTATCCGATTATTTTCCTAAATTTAATTAGTCATGTGATCTTAAAACATACCAAAATACAGAATTTTTAATGATGGTCTAAAGGTCGAAAAATATGTTTGAAGTTGGACAACTGGTCGACACATATTGAAAAAGAATAACTGGAAATCCATTTCTATCCTTAGCGATTTAGAGCAACTTTCAAGACTCGATAACTTACTGAAAACTTGATCATTTTTAATGATTCTTTTTCCTATATTTTGTTTGATGGGTGATCTTTATTTATGCCATAAATCAGATTTTATGGGGAGCGTTTGATGGTTGGTTTTCAGACCAAAAGTTGGGTGTCTAGGGCTATTTTTGGCTCGACTACAAACACAGAAAAAGACTCGATAGAGGTTTTGAGGTTTCTAAACGTTTCCAACTAAGATTTTAGATATGATATGATAATATGTGATATGTTTTAACATGTTTTAGTACTCCTGGATTGGTTTTAACAATATTTCGAATAGTTTGGGTGCGTTTGTGATTAACTGATCGAACAGAAAGACAACAAAAGAAAACTTAATTCACTTTTTGATCTTATTTGTTATTAGATATCATATATTAGTGTTTTTAAGATTATATAAAATAAATTAAACTGAATATAAAAGAGTTATAAAGACTTACTTAGGGTTGGATTCGGTTAGGGTTTATGAATGGCTTGTGTTTGTTTCCTGATCTTCAGCGGTTCTCCTCACCTCTAGGTCTTCTAAAGTTTGTTTAACTTGTGTTTTGGGCTGTGGGTCAGTAGAGAAATGGGTATGGAATTGTTTAGTGTTTGGTCGAATTGTAGTGTGAGATAAGTGGTGATACTTGTGTGCTATTTATAAGAAGAAAGTTAGGGTTTTGTGGGAAGAGATAAGGGAACATGTACTGAGACAAGGGCTGAGACAAGCTGTGGAATGCGCTACTTGGGTTGAGGAGGGGGAAGGTGATGTGGCCGAATATTAGCCTAAGGTTTTATCTACCAATGAGGAGGGTTCTTTCATTAGAGCTAGGACATGTGGATACCTTCTTTGAAGAGAAGAGAGGAGAAGGTAGAGAGTGTGTCTTTGGCTAGGTTCATTGTATTTAGTGAAGGTGATATTTAGTTAGGTGTTGGTCATGTTCGAACCAGGTTTTGGAGAGGGAAGTCGATTGGCTTTGGGGTGTTGTATATAGAGCTTTATGGAGTAGTACTCTAGGGTTTAGGGATGAACTAAATTAGTTAAGTGGGTTGGTTAATTAGAAAATAATTATGATTGTTTATTTTTATTCATATGAACCGAATTTATATGAAATGAAAAGGAAAATGGATTGAGCTTATAGGAGTTGTAAAACATGCTTAATAGAGTTGTACTTTTATTTAAAATATGAGAAAAATATGGTTTTAATAGTTTATTAATTTATAAAAATTATTTGTTAATTTTTATTATGTTTAAAAGCAAATAAATGGAATTTTTAGTTTTTGTGCATTAGGTACTTGTACATTGGGTTTAAAGACTTGTAAAAATATTTAATGAGTTTGGGAAAAATAATTTTTAAGAACTATGCATGTATGGTTTGTTAACAATGCTCAAAAATAAATATAAATAGGATTTTAATAAAGATTTTATGAATAAATGATTTCATGCATAAAAGACTTGTACTCTAGCTTATAGGACTTGTACATTTAATATTATGTAAAAATATTATATAAATAAATTAGGGTTTGTGAAATGATTACATAAAATCATGGTTTTATGAAATTAGGGTTTTATCGGGAGCTAAAATAGAATTAGGGTTTCTGGTGCTTTGGTAACTTGTACATTAGTTCAGATAAGTTGTAATTTTATGTTCTAGGGTTTAGTTATTCTTATTTGGTGTTGTGATGAATTTTAGGGTTTCCTAGAAACTCTATACAGATAGTGAATGTTTTGTTTGTATGTTTGTTAAGGATTTATCGTAAAATGGTAAATGGTATATTGTAATGTTTCCATGATGTTTATGAAATAAACATTAGGTTCGTTAAACAGGTCTTGTGTAGGAGCACGTTTATCAAGGATGTGAGCTACGTCACATAAGATAAGATATACAATCAAATAAAAAAAAATTATACATGGAAAAAGGGTAATAGTTCTGTAAAGTAAATGGGAAATTTTACGAGTGGTTACAGTCTCACCCCCTTAACGGAATCCCGTCCCGGGATTCAGTCTGTGTTAGGGGTTGAGATGATGTTGACGAATAACCGGTATGTATAGTCTAAGTAATTATGCTAAAGCTTACGCATCTAGGTTTCTTATTTAAATAGGTACGTCCTTGTGACTATCGCGACTATTATTCGTTCTAAAGACATATTCTCTTATGGCTAGGTTTGATGAGGCAAACTTTCCCATTCTTGAGCATAATCCTCAAAAGACGTTTAGGTAACCGATTTTTACTTAATCCCACAACTCATCAAACAAGAACTGTCATGGGATTAGGCTAAATCGGTTTGAGTAACAACTTGTTTCTAGCTTGATCTTCGCAACTCATCAAACAAGAACTGTCACTTAGATCAAGTTGGGAAACAAGTGGTATGAAAGAGGTCTTTTGAAAATCTGGCTCAATTATGGAATTGCTTACACATTTGAGACTACTACTCCCTTCATTGCATGATTCTTCCTGAATTAGACATAGGTGATCAGGCTATGTGTAATTTAGGAGTAACAATGCAATGTTTGGACTAATCGTCTCGAACCACTTAAGAATTTCTGACTCAACATTCGTACTTTAACCGATGAGTTACAAGGTATTTTAGTGAGAGTACGGAAGGAGTATTTACACTCATCTGTTGAGATGAGAGTAAGATAATCAAGGAAAGTTGACATAGTATATATTTAACGTATATAGAATAAGAATTGTGCAAATCACAATGTCTTAGGAAGGTTTCGCAAATTACAAAATATAGAAGTAGCTACATGCTCAGGGAAAAATGATTAAGTCGTGATGCCTTAGAATTAGGCATATGCAGTTATGTTCAGAAGTATGTCATATATATATATATATATATATATATATATATATATATATATATATATATATATATATATATATATATATATATATATATATATATATATATATCAATATAATAAAGCAGAAATTACCTAGAAGTCACATAATTGTTTGGAGGATGGAAGGCACGGACAGCGAAAGGCTATAAAATATTTTTGTGAAAATGCAGTTATAGTTTAGGTCTCAATTAGACCCGTTTCTCTATAACTATAAGCTCTGATACCAATCTGTAACACCCCCAATTTTGTGATACGCAGCGGAATTCAAACTGGGTGTTACTCGACAGTACAACGGTCAAAGTAATAGAAAATGATCTCTAATGGAGTCGTTTTAAAAGAATTTATTATTCAAAATTTATAAATATCAGAGTTTACAAATGAGGTCCCAGTAGGTTTATAGTTTATTAAATAAGTTTCGAATGGTAATTATCCTTCTGTCAGTATCCGTGCCTCTCCATGCCATCCTCGCTTATTATGGACCTGAGATAAACATGCTAAAAAGTGTCAACACAAAGGTTGGTGAGTTCATAGAGTTTAGTTTAAAAGTAATGAATTTGAATAAAGATATTTATAAGTGAAGCATCTAAATATGGATTTTTCCAGCAAAGGCATTGTAAATCCACTCAGTTGCAAATCTCGCCCATACAAAACTTGCAACCTGTGTGTTTACAACCCACTGCTAAAATATAGTATGAATAAGACATGAGTGTATACGATATATGTAAGCACTTAATGTAAAGCATAACAGCAAACTGAACCTCGTGACTAAAATAAGTAAGTATCATGAATAAACTGGATTATATTCACCCAAGGTCTCGAATAAGTGTTGGACATAAGGGTGGGGGTGTCAACCCGATAGTACTATCAATACCTCTCCATCGGCTCCATCCAGGAGTTAAACAGTTGCTAAGAATAATGTATAGAATAAGTGTAACACATTAAGGCACATATCGTAACTATAATTCATGTCCAAAAGTATCATAGGTAAAGCGTAGCATAAGAGTATAAATATTTTGAGTATAAAACAAGTAGTTGAGCATGTATCTCCCCCAAAAATAGTTTAAAACGTATAAAAGTAGGGGCTATGAAACTCACCTTAGCAATCTGGATGGAAAACAAAATGAAAGAAAGTTGATAAACGTCTCCGGACAAGGAACCTGGGTTGTTATGCCAATATTTAGTAATCATTTCTGATGATTATATGTTTATTTCGTTTCGTTTCGTCGTTTGGTTGTTGATTAAATATTTGGAATGAGACAACATGAAGTCTCTTCAAAATAAGATTTTATCTTATTACTCGTTCTTATGTTTTCTGTTCGTTTGTTCGTTATATATATATATATCTTTCGTTCGTCAAGAAAATAAACGTATTACGTTAATATTAAATCGGAAAATAAAAATAGAAATGATAAAAATATTAGTTAGGAAAAGTCATACTTTAATCCCTAAGGTTTGGTCAAATGACAGTTTATACCCTGAACTTTAGGAAATGACAACTTTTACCCTTTAGCTTCAAACATGACACTTTCTACCCTTCATATTTGGTTTTGTCAAAAATAACCCTTAATATAAAGTTTTTACAAAATCAGCCCAAGAGAACTTTATTTAACTATATGAAATTAATGACTTTGGCTAGAGTTTTAAGATCGTATATCTAAGTGAATACCAAATCATTTTACGAGTGCTTTGTTTCTATGAAAAGCTAGCCAAGTCGACTCTAGATATGCCAAGTTTCATAATTTGTGAAAATCATTGTGGTGCTCGAAAATTATTTCAAAAGTTAGTTGATCGAGCAAGGTTTAATACAGATCTGGAAATTAAGTTTTAAAACTAGTGATGGGGAAAACTTTGGACATGAATATCTTTCAATTCACTCGGTTATTTTTCATAATTTTTCTTTCTAAAACAAGTTTGCTAGCTCATCTTTGATATACCAGAAATTTAGAATTTTTAGAAAACTTATAAGGGTCGAAAATCTGGTCAGAAGTTGGGTGGTTGGTCGATAGAAACTAAAACAATTAACTGAAAGTTTTTAGTTTTCTCTTCTGGCGATATTGGGCAAAATTTAAGACTCGATATCTTCTAGCTCGTTCAATCTTTTTATCCGATTATTTTCCTAAATTTAATTAGTCATGTGATCTTAAAACATACCAAAATACAGAATTTTTAATGATGGTCTAAAGGTCGAAAAATATGTTTGAAGTTGGACAACTGGTCGACACATATTGAAAAAGAATAACTGGAAATCCATTTCTATCCTTAGCGATTTAGAGCAACTTTCAAGACTCGATAACTTACTGAAAACTTGATCATTTTTAATGATTCTTTTTCCTATATTTTGTTTGATGGGTGATCTTTATTTATGCCATAAATCAGATTTTATGGGGAGCGTTTGATGGTTGGTTTTCAGACCAAAAGTTGGGTGTATAGGGCTGTTTTTGGCTCGACTACAAACACAGAAAAAGACTCGATAGAGGTTTTGAGGTTTCTAAACGTTTCCAACTAAGATTTTAGATATGATATGATAATATGTGATATGTTTTAACATGTTTTAGTACTCCTGGATTGGTTTTAACAATATTTCGAATAGTTTGGGTGCGTTTGTGATTAACTGATCGAACAGAAAGACAACAAAAGAAAACTTAATTCACTTTTTGATCTTATTTGTTATTAGATATCATATATTAGTGTTTTTAAGATTTTATAAAATAAATTAAACTGAATATAAAAGAGTTATAAAGACTTACTTAGGGTTGGATTCGGTTAGGGTTTATGAATGGCTTGTGTTTGTTTCCTGATCTTCAGCGGTTCTCCTCACCTCTAGGTCTTCTAAAGTTTGTTTAACTTGTGTTTTGGGCTGTGGGTCAGTAGAGAAATGGGTATGGAATTGTTTAGTGTTTGGTCGAATTGTAGTGTGAGATAAGTGGTGATACTTGTGTGCTATTTATAAGAAGGAAGTTAGGGTTTTGTGGGAAGAGATAAGGGAACATGTACTGAGACAAGGGCTGAGACAAGCTGTGGAATGCGCCACTTGGGTTGAGGAGGGGGAAGGTGGTGTGGCCGAATATTAGCCTAAGGTTTTATCTACCAATGAGGAGGGTTCTTTCATTAGAGCTAGGACATGTGGATACCTTCTTTGAAGAGAAGAGAGGAGAGGGTAGAGAGTGTGTCTTTGGCTAGGTTCATTGTATTTAGTGAAGGTGATATTTAGTTAGGTGTTGGTCATGTTCGAACCAGGTTTTGGAGAGGGAAGTCGATTGGCTTTGGGGTGTTGTATATAGAGCTTTATGGAGTAGTACTCTAGGGTTTAGGGATGAACTAAATTAGTTAAGTGGGTTGGTTAATTAGAAAATAATTATGATTGTTTATTTTTATTCATATGAACCGAATTTATATGAAATGAAAAGGAAAATGGATTGAGCTTATAGGAGTTGTAAAACATGCTTAATAGAGTTGTACTTTTATTTAAAATATGAGAAAAATATGGTTTTAATAGTTTATTAATTTATAAAAATTATTTGTTAATTTTTATTATGTTTAAAAGCAAATAAATGGAATTTTTAGTTTTTGTGCATTAGGTACTTGTACATTGGGTTTAAAGACTTGTAAAAATATTTAATGAGTTTGGGAAAAATAATTTTTAAGAACTATGCATGTATGGTTTGTAAACTATGCTCAAAAATAAATATAAATAGGATTTTAATAAAGATTTTATGAATAAATGATTTCATGCATAAAAGACTTGTACTCTAGCTTATAGGACTTGTACATTTAATATTTTGCAAAAATATTATATAAATAAATTAGGGTTTGTGAAATGATTACATAAAATCATGGTTTTATGAAATTAGGGTTTTATCGGGAGCTAAAATAGAATTAGGGTTTCTGGTGCTTTGGTAACTTGTACATTAGTTCAGATAAGTTGTACTTTTATGTTCTAGGGTTTAGTTATTCTTATTTGGTGTTGTGATGAATTTTAGGGTTTCCTAGAAACTCTATACAGATAGTGAATGTTTTGTTTGTATGTTTGTTAAGGATTTATCGTAAAATGGTAAATGGTATATTGTAATGTTTCCATGATGTTTATGAAATAAACATTAGGTTCGTTAAACAGGTCTTGTGTAGGAGCACGTTTATCAAGGATGTGAGCTACGTCGCATAAGATAAGATATACAATCAAATAAAAAAAAATTATACATGGAAAAAGGATAATAGTTCTGTAAAGTAAATGAGAAATTTTACGTGTGGTTACTCTTGTAGAATGACTGATGGGAATCTTAGTCTTTTTCACTTCCAGTTGTTGAACATGTTTTGATGTGTTGGGATCTGAAGTTTCCAAGGGTGCCTCAAAGGTTACATGCTTGTTCTTAGACATTGAGGATGATGCAATAAACCTATCTCGCTTGCTATCAATCTTAGGACATGTTCCAATGACATATTCTAAAAGTTCCTGAGATCGTTTAGTGAGGAAGCAGGCATCTACAACTGCACTATCAAGTGGTTTCTCTATCCTATCCTCTTCTACAATCTCACGAAGAGTGTCAAGACTATCCTTAAGATGTGTGAGATAATCATGATGAGCTAACCTATTGTTCCTAAGGGGAAGCGGAATAGGCACAACATCAATTGCATACTTACTACAAGCAGAAACCTTTGGAACAACATAATCACTAGTGATAATTGGCATTTTCCCTTTCACCTGAGTCTTAAGATTCTCAATTTCATTTAACAAAGAAGTTATCTTTTCATTATGACTGTTTCGTGTGACTTTAATTGAGTCGTATAACTCTTTGTAATGCTGTTTGACTTTTGAATTTTCAGCTCGAAAACACTCATTTTCATAGTGTAACTTATTGATAGTGTCCTGATAGTGAAAATTCTGAGAATCCAAAGACGATGGTTTATTGGTGCCAATTGCTTCACTCTTATTTGACATTAATTGGGCAATTTGAGCCCTCAACTGTCGAATCGTGTTAGTGTGAGCTTGAATTTTTTCATCACGTTTACTCAATTCAAAATATGTATCAAATTCAGGAGCATCCAGAGATATCTTGGCATTTGATATTTTACATTTTTCTTCTAAGTGTTGATATTTTAATTGTAAATTAAGATGATCAACCTCTAGTTTTGAAAAACGCTTAACCATGTTATCATGGTCATCATTTTGAATTTTCTCTTGCAGTTTTAAATTCTCCCCCTCAAGCTCAACAACACGATTCTGGGTAACATTCAATGCAATAGAATACTCATGAAATTGACAGGCAGTTAAAGCAGAATCAGTGGCAGTATAAAATATATCCTGTGCAATACATCTAGCAATCAAATTCTCATTGGTGATGAGAATGTTCTTTCTCTCGATCTCACGACTCTTAAGTTCTATTGCATTTTGAGTTACCTCATTTTCCATATCTTTAAACACTACTTTCATCTGATTGACTTCAGTTTTAAGGTTTGTTGCATCCCTTCAAAGTGTTCTTTGAGTAATTTAAAGAATGGAATGACCTCAGTCAAGTAACACCTTTTTGTTTGTTCAAAACCCCTTTCCCCCTCAGTAATTCCAGTTGGTGTAATTCTCTTCTTACATGTTTTATCAAAATCAGCAAATAGTTGACAAAGTACATATATGCTAATTAAGGTTTTACATTATGTGGGAAGAGTCAAAGGAACCAAATGCCTAGGTGTATTGGGAGGATACACCGTCGCAGCTGCAATTTTCCTAAGGGATGGAGTTTTGGCTTCAATCTCATCGGCCTTTCTCTTTTCCATATCTAAAGACCAAAATATTTGTTCAGGCTTTAACTTCTTTTGAGGTGCAAACACAGTCAATCGATTCTCCTCATAATAATCATGGGGTTTGACTATTATTCGATTGGCTATGCATTTGGGATCCTTCATTTTCTCATTCATTCTTTCTCTATTTCTCACATCTATCTCATTACTCTCTTCTAAAGATGAAACATCAGGTGGGGCATGACTAGGCATAATCATCACATTGGCATCATATAAGATAGGTTGGGCTACTTTAGCACTCCTAAGAAGAGCTAATTTAGGTTCACCTACATTATTTTTACTATGCTTATCACATAACTTTTTGTGCTTTTGAATCATTTGAACCGTTTGCCTAGATTGGTCTTGCGTGTACAACTTATTTTCAAGCTTATTCTTTAAGGTTTTAAGTCTGGAAAAATCATTTAAGAGTTTAGATTCTTTTTCTTTGAAATCTTGCTTTAGTGTTTTCACACTTTCTTGCATTACTTGTTTAAGCTGAACAGTTTGCTTAAGTTTCACTTGTAAAGAATATAACTCCATTTTCAATTTTTTCTTCCCTTAGATTACGTTCAGAAATAAGTGCACGCATCTGACCATCCATTTCTTGCTCACGTTTAGTTAACTCAAACTTAGCACGTTGTTCATATATGGCCACTTGTTCTTTATAGATGTTAAGTTGGGTGGTTAATGGGTCTTTAGGAACAAATTCAGTGTTCTCATGCAGCACATAATCATCATTTACAACAGAAGATGCACAACTAGGTACAACAGACGCTTCGTTGTGTTTCACATATTGTTCATGTGGGATAACATCGCTATTTCCCATATTAGCAATATCTGACTCAACAACGTTTTTCTGTTGTACTTTTTCGGGAATCTTTTGTTCATGCAACATATTATCATCATTAATAACAGAAGATACCCCACTAGGTTCAGCCGATGCTTCATTGTGCTTCCCATGTTGCACGTTGTTCATAGCAGTATCTGACTCAACAACGTTTGTCTGTGGCTGATGAAGCTCTTTCTCTTGAGAATTCGTGCACACAAAGTCCCTATTTGCACTAACATACTCAAACACGTTTATCTGTTGTACATCATTGGGAATCTTCTGTTTGTCAATCATGTCGTACAATTTGAGCACCTCAGCAATGACTGAATCCGAAGTCTTTGACATGATATGAACGTTCACGGGATTTTACAAGTCTATGATTTAAACCGAGAAATAGATTCTTTCGCGGGATTTTACAAAAATCAAGAATAAACCGTGATTTGATTACTTGAATGTGTTATGATGAAAGTTGATTTAGTTTGGTTGACGCAAGTTGTTATGGTGAAATTATGGTCTGAAAACTTAAAACCTCAATAACTTCATTTCGGAGCGATTTCAGGCTTTGAAAGTTGGGTTGAATGAATAAATTGATTCAACGTGTCCTTCTCCTCGGTCTCACGGTCGTTTTGACATGTAATTCGCTGAAAACGGAGTTACGGTTCAAAAGTTATGGCCGTTTGAAGTTTTGACGTAAAAGGTCAACTTTTAGTCAAACCGCAAGGTCCACTGGTCAAACCGCAAGATCTTTATCAAACCGCAAGAGACAAACCGCAGTGATCAAACCGCTGTACCAGAATACCAAACTGCTATACTCAAACCGCAGAAATACCAGACAACCCGCAACGTTCAAACTGCTGTACCAGAATACCAAACCGCTATACTCAAATCGCAGAAATACCAGACAAACCGCAACGATCAAACCGCTGTACCAGAATACCAAACCGCTAGAATTCAAACCGCTAAGACCTGAACCGCAGTGAGTCAAACCACTACACACAAAAGTCAAACTATTGGACAAAACGACAAACCGCAAGTGGACAAAGAACACAAACCGCTGATGCAAAAGGACAACACGTCACTATCCGTACTTTTTGTCGTCTTTCCCGTTTTGGTTACCCGCCAAACCGCAGTCAGATTTTCACACCAAACCGCAACTAAGAATTTCCTAAAAGGTTCAAACCGCCACTAAGAAAACCTTATCGAACGTCAAACCGCTACTAAGAAAACTCAACCGAATGTCAAACCGCTGCCAAGAAAATCCTCAAATCTTCCACTAACTAACTCAAACACTGTTGTATATTATCAAGGAAGATGTAAAACAACTTTGTGAACATGAAAGTACAAGTAATAAACAAATTAAACCACAAACAAAGCTTAAACTAAGGTTTTTCTTCCTTTTTCTATTCGGTCTATAAAACACAAGAAAAACTACCAAACCACTCCACAAATCCGAGAATATGCACTCACAAAACCTAACCATAGCTCTTGATACCAATTGTAGCATATTCATAACAATCAAACACACGTATGGAGTAGATTTGGCCGATTATGTTATAGAGAGAAAGAGATGTTGGGAACTTTAGAGAGAGAAAGGAAAGTATATTAGGTTGAATGTAGAGAAGTTCCAACCCTCTCCCTTGGTGGGAGAGGGGTATTTATACTTACATATTAGTTGCCCCGTGTGGGCTGTGGAGCGAGCTGACAGAGGGTAAAGACCCGACCCACTCCACGAATACTTAAATAACCAAACTAATACTAATAATCCTACGAGCTAGTTAATGCTAACAGATACTCGGGGTGACCGAGTCTTCTCATGAATATTTATATTCCTAACAGATAAGCCAAATCTGGAAGGGCTTATAGGGCTTATTCTAGCTTATTATAAGCAGCTTGTAGAGTAGCTCCTCGAGCTTTAATCAACCTTTGTTAAGCTAAGGCTGTTGTAAGTTTTCAAATTTCATTTTTAGCTTAAATACTGCTTATAGCTTAATAGTTTTGCTTATTGCTTATTCTGTGCTTATTCCTGATTGTTTTTGCTTTATATTTGCTTATTTGAGTTTAATTTGCTTAGATCTAGTAGTATTAGCTTAATCTTTAAGTATTTGGTATAATCTGTCTAAGTATAGCTTAAATCTGCTTATTCTTATAGCTTATTGTTAAGTACTTTTTAGAAGTTGTTAATTGCTTATTAGATCTTAATTTAGTTAGTCTATAATCTGTTTTCAAAATTCTCAGCTTAATTTAGTCTAAATCAGTTTTAAAATCAATTTTAAGAAGTTAAAGGGGTGTTTGGATCTCAGTTAGTGTTGGTTTTGGCTATTAAGCCAAATTTGTTTAGCTTAAAAATTAGTTTAATAAGTAGTTTTTAAGTTTTTAAAAGCATTTCTACATAGATTTATAGCTTTTAGATTGGTTTTCAAAATTTCAAAGTTCAAAACTGCTTGTGACAGCTTATTTTGATAAGTTCATCAAAAGTTCTTTTGAGTTGATGTTTTTGAGTTCAAAACCAGTTTTTTATGTTATTTGAATCAGTTGAGTCAAGTTTTTTAGTCTAAAAGTGAGTCTGCAAGTTTTTTTTGTCAAAAATCAGAAAAACTAAAAAATAGTGTAACTGTCATGTCTTATCAGCTTATTTTTAAGCTCAATTTTTGTTCAAATCGTCTGAAAGTTGTTTTATGTGCTATTTAGTTGGGGTTCTTTGTTGTTTCTAAGTTTTAGCTTATTTCATTAGCTTTTAGTGGCTTAATTGTAGCTTAGAAAGTAGAGGTTCAACCTGATTTTAAGTCTTTTAAGTTAGATAGTCTCAACTGTCAGTTTTTATCAGCTTATTTTTAGATCATAATCTAGACCAAAATTGTCCAAAGTTGTTTTATGTGTTCATTTTCCTATGAATTTGAGCTGTTTTGAGTTTTAAAGTTTTAGCTTATAGTTTTAGTGGCTTATTTAGTAGCTTGAAAGTGCCACTTCAGGCTGTTTGGATAGCAACTTTTACCTTATAGTTTAGTTTAGTACTTGAGCTTTTTACTTATTGTTTCTGGCTTATTTTAGATCCTCAGTGCTTATTAGGATTAGATTTTTAGGTTTTATCAGTTTGTTAGCTTATTAGAGTACTTATCAGTTGTTTTTTTTTAGCTTTAGCAGTTAAGTAGAAGTACTAACCTTAAGTTAGTACTGCTGAGCTTATTCTCAGCTTTTCTAGCTTATTTTCCAAGTTATAAAAATATTGCTTTTACAAAAAGTGCTTATTTTTAAGTTGTTTATAAGTTTCAAAAAAGGGTTTTGCAAATAAAAAAACTTGGGAAACTGGGAAGCCAAGGGTGAGCCAAGGCTCGAACCCGAGACCTTAACCAGTCTCAACCAAGTTATAACAAACACACTTCCAACTGCGCCCTTGGGTCTTTTACGTCTAAGGGTGCATTGGTTATTTATTTATAGTCATTTATCCAGTTTTGCTTATCAGCTCTTTTAGCTTATTTCTAGCTTATTTTAATAAGCTGGATCTTTAGTTTTATTTTTCCTAGAATCTTTATATCTTGAAGTACTTTTCCTAAATTTTTCAGATTTTTCTTAATTAGTTTAGCATTTTTAATAATATTTTTAGTTTAAGAGTGTTTTTAATTCATAATAAATAATATAAAAATAAAAAAAATATAATTCTTTTTTCTAAAATTATTTTTAATCAATTAGGACTTTTAGAAATTAAATTTGCATTTCTAGGGTTAAATTTTGATAATTTAGGTTTTTATGCCCGTTAAGTTCCCGTTAATTGCCCGTTTTAAGTTTAATTTGCGTTAGGACTTAATTGTGCTTTGATTTCTTGATTTGTGTGCTTAATATTTGCTTTCTTGTATATGTATTCTATTTTAAGTACCATAATCCAAAATATCTTGATTATTCAATCATCCGATCACGAACCGAATCCGATTTTCCATTCACACCTCGTTGGGACATTAACGACCCGGGAATATTAATTACTTCCGGAAATATATATAGTTTGACCTTCTTTGGCCATTTAGGATTTTCGCTCTTTGACGGGAGCGAATTGACTATTTGGTCGGTTAAGTATCACTCACTTTATATATATATATATATATATATATATATATATATATATATATATATATATATATATATATATATATATACTGTTGAGCAACGAATCATTAGGTATAATGTTTTATGGAATGGGGGAGATAAGTTTCAGGTTAGTGGACCATGGGGAGACCAATGTGTAGTTAATGTTGTAGACAAGTCTTGTACTTGCAGAAGATGGGAGATAACAGGTCTACCATGTAAACATGTTGTTGCTATCAATTGGAATATGGCTTTAAATGGACAAGTAGGAGCTGTGGAAACATGGGCTCATCCTTGTTACTATCTTAACACTTGGGAAGCAACCTACAAACACCATGTCCAACCCATAACTAGCAATGAACATTGGGAAAAATCATCTGTGCCAACAACAATTGTTCCACCAAAACCTCAAACAACTGCAGCTAACTCAACTAGTTAAAAAATAGTAAGGTTAGCTCCTGAAACTGAAGAGATTGTAAAGAATGGTAAGCTGTCTAAGGCTTGGAAGAGTGTAAAGTGTAGTGTTTGTGGCATTGCTGGACACAACCGAAAAACATGTCTTGGCTATGGTGGAACTCAAAGTAGTCAAACTAGCCCTAAACAAAAAGGTTCAAGTGCTAAGGGAAAAGGTAAAGAAGTGCCTCAAAAGGTTGCATCAAAGAAGACATATCCTACAGCTAACAAAGTTGCAGAAGAGAAACAAGCTGAAGGTACAGGTGTTGTTGAAAGTCAAGATGATGCAGTTGAAGGAACTTGTGTTTAATCTGAAATTCAAGATCAAGTTACTCAAGATGTTGCAACAGACATACAAGGTGAAGTTCCAGGTGTTCAATCTGAGAGTCAAGTTCAAGCTACTGATGATCCCAGCATACATGATGAATCCCAGTCTCAATCCCAGCAACATGATCAATCACAGTCTCAATCTCAGGTCCATTCAAGTAGTGTGCATGCAGTTTCTGTTTCATCCCAGCCTACTGCACGAAGAATGACTAGGCAGCAGGCTGCACTGGATAGAATGATGGCCTGACCATAGGTTAATCCTGTTATGCTAATGAACTAGACAATATTTCTTTATGTTTGCTATGGACAAGTTATGTACTCTAATTATCATGCTTTGAAAAGTATGAAATTTTATGCATTTGGAATTATATCCATTTGCATTATTTATGGAACCATGCTATGTTTGTATATTTTCATTGTGTGCATAATTTGCATCCTGTGTGGATTGTATCTTATAGCAAAGTCTATGACTGCATCACCTTCTACTGCAAATTGATAAAGGCAAAACTAACCAAAGTCAATACTTCATAAGAATGTTGACAATTAAAAGTCAAATCTAACCAAATTCATAATCATCTACATAACCATAAGGTAAAATCAGCAAAAGAACAAAATTCATATCCATGTGGGAGTCAAAGTTACTACCATTCAAGAGAATCTAAAGTTAAAACATATTACATAATAGTTTGGTCAAGGTTCTAACACTACCATGATGGCCTTAAAAGTAATTACATTTTCACATAACACAAAACACGGCCATCATACATTAAAGCTAAAAAGTTAACTAAGTGCATAAACAATCAAGAACAATATCCAACTGAGTACCAGGTAAATCTTCCACCTCCACACATCACCTTGAACAACTTCTAAACTTGCCTCGAGCTCATTTCTCCCCCTCAAAAGGCCTGGAATGATCATTCTTGAACGAGCACACATTTCAGGATCATACCATCCTATCCACCGACAAGAAGACCTCTAATCATGAATATGTCAAATCATTAAACAACCACCATTGTTACAATGTACTTTGCTACTTGTGAAAAAAAACTAATACACTACATCTTAAAACGCACTTACTTCATCAAGACAACCATAGAATCGACGCCCTGGGTTGGCCGAGGTCCACGAAGTGCGAGTTATAGCTTGCTTACCACACCAGCATCGTACCATGTTGAAAGGTTTAATGATTTGTAGCAGAAAGGTTTTGGGGGAAAGCTTAGAGATGATAAGTGACTATACAATTGTGGCTCAAAGTAATATAGGGAACTGAGACACTGTACAACGTCTTGAAATAGGACGCTACAGTGAAAGACGATTTTGCCTTCACCAATAATTCATTGAGCCGACCATTACGGGGCGAGGGACGCAATCGGCCTCAAAAACACAAGTTTTGGACGCACGATGATGATTTTCCTAAGTTTGGGGTCCATGCGATGGTTTCTGAAAAGTTTAGGGACCAACGGTGTATTTTTGTCTTTATATAATATAATGAATTGAATGGTTGAGTAGGATTAGAATTTGGCTTGGGCTAATTACTTAAAAAGTCATCTAACTTGACACTTTTTGTCTTTGTGTGTACTGAACAATTTTTTTTCTCATTGTGTGTACTGAACTTCAAAGTGTATTATGTGACTATTCCGTCATGTAAAATGACTATTTTACCCTTCAAATTTTGAAAAAAGTAAGGGTAAAATAGTCACAAAATATACACAATGATCGAAATTTGAAATTTCAGTGCGCACAATGAGAAAAAAAAAATCAGTAACACAATAACAAAAAGTGGCAAGTTAGATGAATTTTTAAGTAATTAGCCCATTTGGTTTTGTATAAGAATTTGGATTATGAATTGCATAACCCACATTTACTTTTACTGCTAGACCCAAAAGCAAAGCCCAACAAAGAGCCCGAAATCGCATGTCAAACATGGGCCTTAATGCAATCAAAAGAAAATAAAGAAAACACACAGTGAAAGGTGAATCTACAAACAGTGATCATCATAATCAGCCATGGCCAGTAGTACCGATCCAGATAAGCTAATCGCCAAAGCCGATAAACTGTCAGTACCATCATCTTCATTTTGTTTTTTTTTGTTTTTGATTCGGTTAAGTTGATCATGATCATGTTGTTTAACTTTGTAATGATTCAAGTAGGTTTTGAATTGACATATAGATTTTATTAATTTGGGCTTTCGCGTTCGATTTTATTAGGTTTTGTATGCTAGTTTTAGATCATGTGATTACTTTGGGTATCGTTCCGGGGTTCAATGGTGGAAGGATACTCGTAGCCCATCACTTGAAACTTATAAAGGTCTCAAATGTCGTATCACCTACCAATGTGGGACGGAGGAGATTTTCGGTATCTATATAGTGCAAACTTGGCATTCGGTCCTTGAATTGTAGGACCATATGTTACTAGAATGCATCAGTTGGCATCGTCGTTTTATTTAATTGGTCGATTTAATGAAACTAGTTAAGTATGCTGAAGTACCACTCAATTGTTTGAATGGGAAGTACCCCAATAATGAATGAAACTAACCACAATTACTCATTTTGGAATACCTTATTGGTTTACCTATGTCATTCATCTGTTTTGAACATTCTCTTCCTAGTTTTAATGTTTCGTGTTTCTTTTTTTATTATCGTCTTGATGTCTAGTATGGTGATAAATTCGAATCTTCGAGATCCACATCTGCGGCATTGTCTGAGACTAGTATTTTTACTCAGCCTTGGCTGTTGGTATAATGCGTGTGTGAAAGATTTACCGTTATGAATGCTCACAAATCTTTCAAGTCAAATTTCTTATTTGTGTTGATTTAGCGCTTGTGAGGCGAACATAGGATTTGGGAGATATGTTAGGAAGGAACTAATGTTAAAGGGTACTACAGATTGAAGAAGGGCTATATCTGTAACAGCACACACTGAAATGTGTTTCACTAACGAAGAATACATACACAATATCCTAAATCCTTTACTAATAAATGAAATCTATACTTTAGAAAAAAACTACTTGTAGACCATAATGAACAAGAAACCCGATAAAAGTTTATCAACTTCTCTAAGATATAAAAATAACTGATTAGTCTTAAGTCTAAACTACTGTATAAGCATGACAATAAATAACCTAATAAAAAGATCCCTAAATTCCCAAACAAGATTCCATGATTGCAACAATACTTTTCAACTTAACATCATTGAAATTATGTAAGTTTGTTTTACTTTAATCTTGCAATTGGCATCATGCTTTCATCAGTGTCACCAGGAGTTGTTTTTTGCTTCATTTCGGGTCAGGCGATCTACTCTACTTGGAACCCTAGACATAATACAAGGGATATTTGCGCATTTAGCTGATGGTTTAGTTCTGATGATTTGCAAATATAGTTTAAAATTGCAGTACTTGAGAAACATGTACTTAATTTCCAGTTAGAAGTTTAGGTCAAAGAAGTTCAACATGTAAACCAAATCAGTTATAAGAATAGCCTTATAAAACAGATCTAGCTTTCATCTGCAACTACCCTTTTTGGGTATCTACGGGGCATGTCTTTTTATAATCCAGATGTTAAGATGAGAAGGTCTGTTACATAGCATATAGTTAAGATGATAACTTATATCGGTTCTTCAGTAGAAGTATGTTCTTGTAGGTTGGTGTAGATTGCGTGTGACATGATTTCTTTATTTCAATATGCATTCTAGTAAATGTTACAAAAATGGTGTTCCTTAATTATGTTAGCTTGTTATATAGTTGCTTGGTTTGATTTCTTTCTCTTATATGTTGACTCAGAACAAAACTTACTTTAACACGATGGAGTGCCGACTGGAGGAATGCAACTCAATATTATGAGCAGGCAGGTAAATAATTCTGTAAGATTAATATTTTAGTCTTTATATATTTGCTGACTATGTTACAGATAAAAGAAACTACCCAAGGTTGTCATGTCTAACTAGGATGATGTGTATTATTACTTGCAGCTACTGCGTTTAGGTTTGCTAAGAAACACGAGAAAGCAAAAATAGCCTTTGAGAAAGCTTCAAAGGGACAAGAAATGCTTGCTTCATATCCTTTTATGCTTAAACTAAGCTTGCCCTTCTATAAAGAATCATTTATGTTTACAGTTGTTTAGACTTAACGAAAATTTAAACCCTGGGATGCTGCTAAGCATATGGAGTCTGCTGCTGCTCTAGCAATGGAATTAAATATATGGAATGAAGTTGCTGACTTTTACAAAAGAGCTGCTGAGTTGTACAATGAATGTGGAAGATCACAACCTGCATCTGACGCACTTGCCAAAGGTGCTCGGTAGGTATCTTCTTTTCTCTGCTAGCCGTGAATTGAAAGTTTTTATTTTACACTTGAATCTATCTATTAATTTTAAAAACTTTCTTTACCAAAACCAAGTCATCGAGCAAGACTTTTGTTCTACATTAAGTTATGTTAAAACAATTTTCATTCTGTGTTGTAATACCTGCTACTATTTTTTTTCATGAATGTTCTACAGTGCTCTGGAAGATGCTCAGCCTGATCAGGCCATTGCAATGTATACTGATGCTATTTCGCTACTTGAAGAAGATGACAAGGAAAATATGGTGTTTGATCTATATCGTGCGATCACTAGTGTTTACATAAAACTTGAGAAGTAAGAATGTCTTCCTCTTAATACTTGCAAAAAAATATTGTCATGTGACAGAGCTATGATTGCTGCTTTAGAAATCTATTTAAACTATACTTGCACTTAGTTGAGACTTGAGACACTTAACTATAATTACTGGTGACGTTTTAGACTTCACAATACTCTTTTTTTTTTTCTTTTCTTTCAGAATTGTGTTTCAGTTAAAATGATTTTGTTGATTTACTTGAAGGTACACGGATGCTGCCACTTTTCTGTTAAGATGGGCAGTAGCAGCTAATAAAAGCAACGCTTTTCACAGCGAGTGCAAGGTGCAACTTTTTTTTCATTCTCACATTTCATATCTTTTGGATGATTTATTCTACTATTATGATGTCTGATCATACTTTTGGTTTTTTCGTCCATGCAACGCTTTTTTCTGCTAGTTATACTTAACAATGTTTTTTATTGGGTGTAGGCTTATCTTAGTGCGATTGTCGTATACCTTTACGCTCATGATTACAAGCAAGCAGAACAATGCTATAATGATTGTTGTCAGTAAGTTCAGTCTCTCGTAATGGTTTTTTAATTGGGTGAAACTTAAGCTCCCTGTTCCTTGTTAAAGATACCCTTTTAGAATTTTTAAAAAAATTAGGCACCGAGGCTCTCAAAGTAGGATTAGAAACTACTATGATTTAATGATTTGGATGCTTATAATTCTTGTTCCGTAATTGAGACGAATCCTAATCCTATGTAGTTGTGCCTGATTATAGGCCGTTGGGGGTTTTAGGTATCAAGTATTAGGGGGGATAGGGTAAATAGTACGGAGTAATCAAGGCCGATGCTTGCAATAACCAAATGCATCTGTGCTTTTTACAATAACAATACCCAATCCCGCCGGCCCAACTAGACAGTGAACCCCTACCCGACCCGACTACCCGAGTGTTCAGAGACTACGCATCTGCCATCTGTGCTTATTGACTGCATATAAACATCCCAACGCTCATATTAGAAAACTTGCCATATTAGCATTTAAGTATGTTTTGCCTTCTGATTGCAGGATTGATACCTTTATGAGTAGCGATCAGGGTCACTGTGCTAGTCAACTTCTTTCTGCATACAGAGAAGCCGATGTTGAAGAAGTCAAACGTATAGCTAAATCGAGTACTATATCTAACCTCGATCATATGGTAAAACCCTTAAACCATCTGCATACTTTATCTGTTGTCATATGCAGTTTCTCTTTTTTATGTTAGGAAATGAACTTTTGCGACTATTAATAAAATGGGAAAAATAGCGCACTATAAAACTTTGTTTATTGTTTATCGTATTCATCATAGATTTATGTCTTCTAATTTCTGATAACAATGTTGCAGATAATCAGAATTGCAAGGAAGCTTCCTACTGGCGAATTGGTTGCTATGGAAGTCAATTCACTGGAACAGGGTGAGCCCCTCGATGAAGATGATCTCACATAGTCGTAACCATATTAACACAATTACGCATGCACTTGATGTTTGCTGGAAAATATATGTGAAAATGATAAGTTATTGTATTTGATTGATTTTGTGGCATATTATTTGATGTATGATGCGTTTATTATGAAGTTATTCTATATTTTATGCATTTCAAAGCTTATATAGACTGAGAACTGTATGATGTTGTTTGGCGTCTCGAGTGTAACACTTCTAAGGCTACCACTTTAGGTCTCTGATTTTTTAAGGCCTTGTATTTATATCGAGTTTTATGCTTCGTGGTTTATAGACCTCCGGCTTTCTAGGGATTTGAAGAACGTAAATACCTTTATAGTGCTAATGTGAATGAAATGAAAATGTACTTTAACTCATTTCTGAAGATCTTATTTGGCAGTATATAATGTAACTCGACCAATTTGGTCGGTACTAGAATCTCTAGCGATTTGAAAACATAGGAGTATTATTAATATCTGATAGAAACGGGTGAAGTAAAAATGTACAAATATCATACGTCAACTTTAAAAAATACTAATATCGTACACGTATTTTCAAAATTCATTCTATTAATCACAAATTATTTTTAGTAGGCCAAAGTCCACATTATATGGACATGTCATTATATGCCACTCATTCGCTACCATGTTGAATTTTGTGTAGTGTATATTTAGTTACATTCTTTAATGCTGAATTTTGTGTAGTGTATATTTAATTACATTCTTTAATGCACTTCATCATCTACTTATGCTACTCGAAGTGCACTTTTTTTATGTAGTGAAACTTAGTTTTACTACAAAGTAATAATCATTGAACAAATGAATAACATGAGAAATATTTTCTATCGTTAATTAAACTTATTCAATCGAATGTTAAACAACTGGATACTCATTAAGCAAGAATATCAATTATTTTCTCTATCGCATCGATGTATGATTATTAGGATTCATAAATTGTGTATATAAAGTGTTTGTAACGATACATACGAAAAATATAAGATAACATTTAGAGTAATCTCCACATCGCCAATAAAAATAAAGCCATTAACAATGTTGTGTAATTAATTTAACCGGTGACTAATCATGGCACATCAACTAAGTAGGGATGGCAACGGGTCGGGTTCGGGGCGGGTTTTAGTGTACCCGTACCCGCACCCGTTTATAATATCCAAACCTGTACCCGCCCCATTACCCGCCGGATACCCGATTAATATTATCCATCGGTTTTTCGGGTCTCCCCGTGGGTTTCGGTTATCCCCAATTGAATATTATATGGACAAAATGATGGTATTAAGAATAAGTCACACTAAAATCCACCGACAAAACAAAGGAAAACACCTTAATATATTCAAATTTTTTTAAAGTTAAAGAAAATGAATATGGTATCAAACGATTTAATGCTTTTGAATAATTCATGTACAAAATAAAATGTGTTATGTAATAGATATACTTATATAAAAAAATATAATGGAAGAAATTATATATAACGTATATATATTCTAGTTAATTATAATATCAATAAAGCGGGTATAGATTAGCGTAAACGGATACAGGTAATCGGGCGGGTATTACCAGAACCCGTCACCGAACCCGTACCCGAATAAAATATTTTTATTAATACCCAAACCCGCCCCCGAACCTGACCCAACCGGTTCGGGTTTCGGTTTTCCCCATCGGTTTCGGGTGCTTTTGCCATCCCTACAACTAAGGTATGATATCGAGACGAATTAAGTACGTATACAATATTGGTATTTTTCAAAATTCACGTATGATATTTGTACAATTTAAAAAAGTATCTTGCTTTGGACTTAATCCGTTAGAAACCGTAGATTGTTTTGATTTTTTTTTCCTCTGCTTCACGTTACAACGCACGTTGCTCTAGCAACGTAGAGCACAACGCAACCTCAACGCACCAATGCTCGGATCGGAGATAACGCCATAGATTTTTAATTGTCTAGATGCAACTTTATGTTCGTAGTAGTTAATTAAAAAGTTAGATCCAATAATAAAAAGAAAAAAAAAAAAATCAAAATCTATCGCATTGACCCGGTTTAAATAAAGTTTATAATTTGTTTTCATTACTAAACATCTAGATATTTCATTGTCTTGAAAGACATGGCAGTTGAATATTTGACCATTTAAAACATCTACTAATAGAATTTTTTTTTTTTTTTTTTTTTTTTTTTTTTTTTTTTTTTTTTTTTTTTTTGATCGGCTAAGGACATCACCTAGGTACCCCGGTTCGAAATCCCCTTTTTTTGCATCGTCCCTGAGGGCCTCAGCCCTTTCAACGTTAAAGGGTGTATTTTTGCAGCCTGTGGGATTCGAACCGTGCACCACCCGGGCGGGAACCTCCCTAAGGAGTAAACCCTCCCACCTCTCCCCAACTGCGCTGGGGGTCATTGGCTTGACCATTTAAAACATCTACTAATAGAATTTGTTAACAGATTGATATTAAACAAAAAATAATCTATTGAAAATATGCAGCTTATATTTGACCATTTAAAACATCTACTAATAAGTAATTAAATTCTTAAAGCTAACTACATTTTGTTAACAGATTGATATTAAAACATGTGAGTAGTTTTAGTTAATTTATGATACAATGAAAGCACATTTAGGCTTCAACCACTCAATGTAAGATTATGTTTTAGCTATCAAATACAAGAATTGATTCGCACAAATTGATTATTAATTGGGACACAACAAATTAAATACTTGTACGCTACTAATGTTTTGCTTTAACTGCATGTACATTTGTATGTGTAAATCATTTCTCACAACTACGCCACATTTAAATATACATCGACATAATATATTTTGAGAATAATCACTACGACCATTGTCTACCACTGTTGCTACTTCAGCGCAATATCAACACAGTTTCTTACTCTTTTGTCCCGCGCCACTTAACTACGATTAACTAACTTTGAAAGAAAAACAAACAAAGCTAAACCCTTTATGCTTTGCTCTGATTCATGACCACGAGTATGTCGATCAAGATCGGCTTCATCACCACCTCCACGAGTATTTCAACATTAAAAAATAAAGCTCGAAAGAAAAAATCGTCGAAAGTATATCAAAGTGCCCGTCTACCGAAAGATAAAAAAATTCTCTCCGGGATGATGAAAATATTTTTCGTAATTTGAAGATTTGTCGTTTGCAATATTTTGTTTTTGAGAAAAAATGTGCAAAATCTTTTTTTTTTTTTCCTTTTCTTTTTATTTTATTTTAAAGATGAAAAAATAAATTGTCATGATTTGACCATTTGATCTTTAAAAAATTTGTGATATATATTGACCTTACCTGATCTCGAATATTCCTTTTCAAAAGCATAAAAGCTAAAAATAAATGAAAATAGATCTACGTAAATAAAAATATATTTTTCGTAAATATGAAGTCTCATAATTAATTTCCTAAATAGAAATATATATGGAATATTCCTCTTCAAAAGTTAAATTGACGCGAGCCTGTAAGCCATTAGTTGCGCAGGTTCGAATCCGAGCCGGCCTCGGTTTTCATCCGGCCGTCACTCCAGCGAATTATAATCGTGTGGAGGCGGTACGGTTTCCGGGCGGACGCCGTTAAAAATCCTCACTACGCCAGCGTGGACCCGGTTCAGACAACATAGTCTGGGTATGTAGAGGATGAGGGCCTGCCGAGGTGGCGGGTGCGACTCTAATCCAAAAAATGAAAATCACCGTTAAAAAAAAAAAAAAAAAAATTTGACGCGTGTATAAACCATATTAATAAGGAAAGTGAATGAAGTACAAGTTAATAGATCTAATGAGAGACAAGTTAAAAGGAAACAAATTAATTTGTATGAACCAAATTAAGGAAAGTGCAGGATAATGGAATTTACGATTTTTAGATTAATGTTAGCCTATAAAAGGTTTGTTTTTGTTCATGAACAAAGTAAAACAAGTCTTTTACGATAATACGTAAACCCTAAGCCTTTTTTCCTTCTTCCCAGCTCTCTAAATCAAACGCAGTCACGGATGGTAATCTTTTTAACGACTTGTTCTACTAATGTAACTATGTGACATCTTAACGATAGTTTTCTCATTGTTGATCACGTGGACGAACTCTAGCAATGGTACTGTACAGGTTAGCATTACTGTACATATTACTTCCTGTTAGATTGTTTGAAAAAGTTATACCATGCATGTAACACCCTCAAAATATGGTTTAGCGGAAGCATACATGTTTGAGTGCTACTAAATTGATATCACAACACAAAGTACAAAGAACAGTTTTACCTCAACCGTTTAAAAGAAACTTCATATTCAAAAATATTTTCTTTATAGCATTTTCAAAAACAGTGAGGAAATATAAGCCCATAAAAAAAGTAAAGCGGTCCCAAATACATCAGAATCTTCTATGACCATGTCATGCCATGCCAAAAGCCTCCACAACTAGGCTATCGCCTTAAACCTGAAAATACATTCTAAAAGTGTCAACACGAGGTTGGTGAGTTCATAGGTTTATGATAAAGAAGTAAAAATACTGTGAGTTCCATAAAAGTTTTGTGACCATTGTGTCGCTCACAATGTCATGAAAATAAAGTTTACCTTAAAGTAAAATTAGAGATGTGGACCATGAGTAGGGTATGTGACCATTACAACGTATATAATGTCACACAAAATAAAATAGTCTATTACTCTAGCTCTAAGTTCATGCAACCGAAGCTTGACAGTTCAGTGCGCTACAATATAGCACATAAATAATAATAGTAATAGGGGCCCATAGCGAGTGTTTAACCCAATACACTCGTAATCCGACTTGGTATACGCCCGAATTGACCCGTCTGGCCAACCGAACGGGGGAGTCACCCCAATAGATATATTTATAACAATCGCGCTTCCCAATGGAAACTAACGGTTCATGAAGGTGGGCATAATAGTGGGTTCCAGGGCTTAGGCTAACTACGCAATAGTTTTGAGAAAATAAATAGTAATGTGGTCCATAAAATATTTTGCATGTTTCTCACCCCATAGTTATAAAGCAAGTATAAGTAAAGTGGGGCTATAAACTCACATATAATATTTAAACACTTGTGTTTAGAATAAGGTAAACCAGTATGCAATAAGTAAATAAGTCATGTTTTCAAGTAAGAACAAGTAATGAGTTTAAGTATAAACAAGCATTGAGTTTAATTAAAAACGAGCATGTATTCTCCCCCAAACATTTATAAAAGAAGTAAAGGTAGGGGCCATGAACTCACCTCAGTATAAATCAACGCAAAATATCACAACCGTCACAACTGGCATCAAGAGCAAAACACAACGATATCGAGGGTACAGGCACAACGGTGTCGGATCGGCACAACCTAATATATATATATATATATAGTTATCTCAGAATACGTCTCGTAAAGTAAAAGAGTTTCAAAAGACAAGCGTCTTAGTTTTCGTGGATTACTCGTATCAAAGTTTGTAAAAAGTTTAGTATCAACGTTTCGTGTGGTGGTAAGAAAACATAGACTCAATAATCCTAGATAGTTTGGAAAGGTATAATATATATCCCAATATATTATAAAGGAAGTAATAAAAGAACAGTCAAGAAATATTGACGAGGACTCAAATATACACACGCCAAAAAGAATATAAAATCAACACAGTCGAGAACTCGAGTCCAGAAAGAATGACAAGAAGAAATGAAGAAATGATCGACAAGGAAGATGTCAATAAAAGTAGGTCAATTAGTAAATTTCGGTATTTACCCAATAATCCCCAATAGTTTGGAAAACGTCAATTAAGTTGGGAAATGTAATTTAAGTTTTATAAGAAAACTCAAATCATTATATCATTTAGCCAAAACGTTTACAGATTGATAAACTATAAGTTTCGATTATTGTCGGGTTTTATAAGGATGAAAGGTTTTTGAAATAAAAAGTATAAGTTTAGAAAGTTTTATAAATTTCGGCATGATGCGTCCATTTATACAACATTTCCAAGTCAAGTGACTTTAATGTAAATCTAAATTTTCTCAACTCAATATTTTCCGATAACTTCCAAATCAAAATTATATACATGCTCATTGTCCAAACACATTTTCATCAATATCTTTAACCAATTTAAACATCCGGTTAGTTACGTTTAACTAATAAACTAGTTTTAGATATATTAAATGTGTTTAATAGTTATCGGGCTTTATGATTCGTTAGTAGTACATTAATAATTTAGTCTAATGTTAAGTCCATAAAATCAAGTCCACTATAAGTTCGTTAAGCCCAAAATATTAAGTCCGATAAATAGTCCAATAGCCCGATTTCAACCCAAGTCTTTTAGTCCGTTAACCGTTATATGTGTTTAATCCGTAATATATATTTAACCTGACCCAAGTGACATTCCAAAACGTATCCGTAACTAACGAATGATCAATACATCAACATAAACGAAATGAGTTAGTCCGTTAACTCAATTAACCTCAAATAAACTAATAGTAATAAGCTTTAACCAATTTAAATACCAGTTAAATATTAAGCCGAAACAACCATAAGCTCGAAAGAAAAACCAACAAACACTCTCTATAGCATTTAACAAACCCGGGACTAAAATAACCCAGCAACATTAAAGGCAACATAAGAATCAAATCCCAACTGACCCGAGGTCAAAGTGGGTCGACCCGACCCGTATACGCAACCCATGCACACAAACACCCTTCTTACTCGATTTTAACACCACACGAATAAAAAATAATTGTTTTCAAAACATGTTTTTATTCAAGTTTTAACCACAAATGCTATATTAATGGTTTCGTATCCGGTTAAGAGGAGTAATCAAAATGAATCCAAACAAATCCGAGACCCTCTGTAAACCAGCACCCTAATCGAGTTTTTATTAACCCAAGATAACAAAAAGCAACCTAGTAAAGACCTAAGCAGTCTCACGCCCGAACCAAGACCAACAACTCACAACCAACCCGGTGTAACACCCCATGACCAACCACGACTAAAAACGTGAAAATTTTTCCCAAAAAGTACACCCGGTAACTGACCCGCTGTTACTCTTTTACCAGCTAACAAAAATCTATACATATCTAGGACTTGAGACTATTTTTAAATGAAACTAGACTCAATTACCTTTAAAACGACGGGTGGCGCGACCCGTAACGACTTACGGATCAAAAGATATGATTTTTCGAAAATTGCCGAAAGTCTGCAAGAGACCATCCATCCGATCGGATGGACATCCAACCGATCGGTTGGAGGTCTGCTGATCCACCAAAAACACGTTAACGTCCCGTACTTGAAAACCCGATCTCGATATTCTACCAAACTTTCCAGATTCACTTAGTATACTATTGGGCTTATTTTCATACAAAAACCCTTACCGTTTGACTCCCCGGAATAGTACTTTACATTATGACGGGTTATGCATAAAACCCATTTTTGACCCATTATCACCCCAAACCATTAAAACCACTTCATTTACCCACCATACCTAACCAACATACATAACTTAACATACTAAACTTGTCCCATGCACCCATGACCCATTCACATCCCAAAATGGGTGGAAACCCGCTTATACCAAACACCCTTTTTAACTCATTTACAATACACACTTTTTACCCAATACATATAACCATTACATACACATTTGAGAGCATACATAACTTAACATTTCTATTATATTGAAAAGGTGATTGAGCAAGGTCTTGACCCATAGCATTCCAAAATGGGTAAGAGAGGCTTTAAGCCAAACACCCCTACAATTGTTTGACTACAACCATAACCATATAACATAAAGACTTTTTGACATTTACACATACTTGACCCGCGACTAAACATGAACAATGGACCATGTATGACAACAAGACCGCTAATAACAAAATGACCATATAGAGTGAGGTGTACCAAAACAAGAAAGACACTTCGTGGCTTCCAACTTCAACACGCTTGGTCCAAAAGAATACGGTCTTCTACTACAACTTCTTCAAACATGAAACTTCTACTACATATTCACTTAAACCTTATCCTTACCTTTGCTAGATCATTCGGTACCTATCAAGAAAACATCACAACTAAACATGTAAGCAAAACGCTTAGTAAGTACATGGTATAACAAGCTAAACAACATATAATATAAATCATACATAACCATAACTAGTCTAACCACTAGTTAAGCTAGCGATATAGGGGCACATACCTCATGCCAACATAGTCGGCCTAAACACGATCAACCCATAAGGTTGAACCTCATCCCATAGTTAGCCCAACGACTAACTAAGCTAAGCCTAGTGATGGATCCATAACTAGCTACGCACCCTATACCCTATCCTTCACCATTACCATGTAATAAACATGATAAAGCTAACATAACATAACCATTATCATACAATAAATATGATAAAGCTAACAAGACATGTTATAACCATATACTTACCTTGATTCTCAATCACAACCTTACTAACAATAGCTTCCTACTTCTTAGTTGCTTCCTATATCACAATCATCTCAAATTAGGGACTAATTAACTACCCAATCATGAATTATCAACTTTTGATCATTATGATCAAATATCATACCATGAACCCTAATTTCATAAATTAGGGAAAGTACTTACTTGTGTTGGAGATTATCAATTAATGCTTCCGAATGACTTGGTAACACTTGAAAATGATCAAAATAGCTTGATTGGTAAAAATGGAGTTTCCCTCCTCTTTTCTCTTCCTTGATCGACACACAACTCACAAGCTCTCGAATTTTCTGGAATCCTCCCAACTCTTCTATAAATTAGATATTTAATAAATTAATTTAACTCAATTGGCAAGACTAGCCCTCAAAGTCTTATCCTTTCTACATTGACCACACATTTATTCATTACTTAACTCATAACACATAACTTATTATATGCATCTATAATATATATATATAGTACCTCATTGGGATATGGGTGTAACACCCGGGTCTCATATAAGCTAACCCAAGTCCCAAACAAGGTCAATACACAAAATCCAATTCAAACCGAGACCAAAATCGTCAAACAACCACCATTTTTATTACCAAAACCACACGAAATAATTTGAACATGTTATTAGTCCGATTTTTAATCCACCAAAACTTATTAACTCATTCTTAATTCCATATTTATTCACGTTTTAACCAACCTCAACATCCACGAAAACCTTAACAACTTGTTTTAACAAATAGTTTTAATCAAAATAATAATAAGTTTAAATTGAATCTTTCAGTATACCCAAGAGGAGACGAAAGGAAGGAGAGGCGAGTCGGCAGGAGTGAATCGCAAACCAAACAACCAAGATCTCGATGGTGATGTTGACGGCAGCTCACGGTGGTGGTGGCGGCAACAACTTGAGATGGCCGAAATCTGGTCGGAAGTGAGGGGGCACGTGCACCTCACAAACAGCTCACGATAGTGATATAAGGGCGGGTGTGGTGGTGTTTTAGTGGTAGAGGTGGCGGTGTTGCTGTGGTGGCCGGAAATGGTGGTCGAATTTTGGGAGAGAGAGGAGGTGGGCGGCTGTGGAGCAAGAGAGGGAAAGAATGAACCCTAGATTTGTTATAATGATGTTTATATAGGCCAAGCCAAAAACTTTGTAAACCCTAGGGACTGCTTGTGTAACCCTAGAAATTTCAGGGGTGGTGGTGAAACTTTAGTCCAGGGACCAATATTGTAATTTAGGCTATCTTTTACAAAATGAGGTTCGGGGCTCATTTAGACTAGTAAACGGTTGATTCAAGACACGAGAATTTTGCCATTGCGTTCAGGATAATTTTTCTACGAAAAACGAGTATTCATATGACCATTTTCTCATAAATAGTATAAAAATCATATTAAAATGTTTGTCGAGTTACGGTTGTGCCGGTACGCGTTGTGGGCGGTTTTCACGTTTCAAGAGATACCTTCTCGTTTTTTATTCAAACAAGTTTGGAAGGGTCCGAAAGTGAAACTTAGGGAATAATAAATATAATTTAGTATTAACAATCAGTCTGGAAAATTGCGGGTGGTTACAATGCATGTATTAATTAATAGAAGATAGTCGATTGATATTGTTTGATCACTGGGGAACATGCATATATATTGGCGCATTTACTTCACGATAACATCGATACTGGAAAGGAGGAAATTTTTCGGTTTCTGGAATTACTAGGTAAATAAGAAGCTGAAAGTATAGTTTCTATATACGATACGACACTTGATGAGGCATTCTTAAGAACTATCTTGACTATTTTGTTAAACTATGCTAAATGTTTTGTCTCTTGATAGTGATAGAAAAAATCGATCATTGGCTAAAGGATCTTGTCAGTGATACGGAGGGACAACATCTTATGGAATCCATAAGCTATGATGATGAAGATGACTAAGCAGCATAAAGGATTATTGTAATTTTATTGGAGCATAATAAAGTGTTCAAGGTGATCGTATGCTAGAAGTAGAATCTTATTCTCATGCCCCAATATAGCTTATAACTTTTTTAGTTGTATTTTCTCTTGATTTTGCTTTTGCAGTTGGGAATAGCTCTCGTAAGTATGGAGGAAAAACTAGAAGTTCTATGCAAAGTATTAGGAAACTTAGATCGTAAATGTCAGGTATTCGTTTATTTTTTCTATTTCTCTAAAGAGTTGACTAAGTAAACACCTCTAATACATCAGTTGCTTTTCCTTGATGGTGATAGATGCAAGAGAACCAGCCATGGTTACATGGGCTGCGTGTCTGATGTAAGGGAACCAACCTTGGTTACAGCACATTGGTACTTTGAGTTCTCGAATCCCATAAGGTTCGGTATTCAATTCTTTTTTTAGCATAAGTTCAACAGACAAAAACTTCTTCACAATCTGTGTTACAGGGAGACCTTTTTTTCTTGTCTGTTTTATAGACTCTTTGCTAATATCTAGTTCAATATCTTGCACTTTTCACAAGGTACGTGACTATAGTGTTCTTGCGATTGTACGAGTCCTTTTTTAGCTTTATCGAAGTCTTGAATCTTCCCATAAATTCTTCTTGATTTTTTTTTAAAGAATAACTTGAATGGATATAGGTCAAACAATTTGAAAGTTGCAAAATGTATTTACTGCATCATATTACTTAAATCATATCACTCATGAGATTAGATTGCTGATGAAATAATATAGCTACAAAATAATGAATAGATAAATTCATATTTGACAAACTAACTACGGACAAAAAGATAATCGGTAACTTCAACCAGGCTACCCTTTTTGACCGGTACGAAATTACTCATTTTGAACTGTTATCCGGTCGACTATGCCATTTTGCCAATTCTACAGTACTTGAGATGGGAAAAGAATGCTTAGGAATTTCAGCTTGAAAATGGCCAACATAGAATGAAAGGACTAGCTGTAATGAAACCCCCCATCTTAAAACTTCTAGAGCATCCCTAATTAACCCTTGGATTGTTGCTTCTTGATTTACAATCCACAAATATTTTTAAAGTGTTGATTTATTTATTTATTTATTTTGAAAGGGGTATGATACTAAAGCAAAAAGGTTACCTCGTATATGCTATTTAGGTACCATATGAATTTACTATTTGGAGCCAATATAAAATCTCCAAAACTGATTGACCCTACACGAGCTGCTACAACAGGGTCCATATACAAGGTACACCGGATGTACCTTGTATATGGACCCTGTTGTGGCACCTCGTAAAAATCCCTCGTAATAAATCTCAGTGATTTACGATAATCACAACTTACGGTTTAACAAAACCCATTTTTATGGGAAAATTTAAACTTTTCTATCAACACTATTGTTATCATGAAATGTTTTCGCGATATATATATATATAATAACAAACGTTACTCGAACCACAAACGAATCGCGGGATTCCATTCTCACTAAATTCGAAACCTCACAAATAATAATAATTAGTAATGATAAAATCTCTACACAAAGTGATAAGTACTTTTCCTAATTACCCTTAATTATTTCATTTAGTTAACACTAATCCCTATTAAACCCTACGTTTAATTCCTTGCAAACCCAATTGGGCCACACCCTTCGTCTCAGCCCAACAACACCTTCGATCCAAGCCCACATCCAAATAAATCTCTAACTTTGTGACTTAGGCAAATTCGACCAACCACAGTCACATCTCCTCAAAACGATTCCATATCTTTCAGATTTTAAACGTAAACCTCAAATATATTTTTTTTTACACAAGCTCATACACGAGCCACAGTACTATTCGAGCCCAAATCTCAGAAACTCAAGTCGAGTTTTAATATGACTTTCAAGACCTATTCGGTTGTCCCATTTCAACAATACTCGAAACTTATACAAACCACAACACTCGACCTCTTTAGAACACGTTTAGTCCTAGGAGTTCCTAACAGAAATACTAACATCTCATGACGATCAAAAGGGCATCCAGGGCAGCAGTCGCGTGTGAGACTTGGTAAACTCGATTCGTTTGCACACCAAAGCTACATGTCGACATGGAAAGGAGTAGCTCAACTTCTATTGATCTCTTTTACTCTCCCATGCTACTAACTTCCTTCTATGTCAGTAGATACATTCAATCCGACGAGCACTGACTTCAAGTGATCATTGCCCACAAAACTCCACTCGCACCAAGACAAATGTACAAATTGAATATATACATAATCCATCGAATATAGAGACAAACTGAATTTGTTTTCTTAGCTAAACTCATTCACGCGAAATGATACTACCATACTCAACCTAAAAGTAGCTACTGAATATGTGTATATCCAAAAGCATAAGACAAGTATCTACTATCAAATATAATCCCACACTCAACCTAAAACAGTGGAAAGGATGTTACCACTCGTTTCTAGTGCCACTAGTCATCCACAGTTACCACATATTATTGAGTTTGAGGGCAATCTAGTAAAACTATGTGTAGTCACCTTCTATATAAACCTACTCGTTCTATCATTCCTTCACTGCCCAAAACATCCATACGCATTTCACCCTCACCCTCACTTATCTAACTCTCACTAACATCCTAAAAGAACCATGCAACTCTTGTCTCACTGCTGAAAATACAAATAGAGTAGAAAGTATTCGAACTTAAAAATATTGCTGCCTGTTTCTTGGTGTTTCCCTTCGAGCCCCACATCTCAGTACCACCTTAGATAAGTGTAGTAAGTATCTAATAACCACTCCTTTTTCATTTCACACGAATCACAGTCATGCATACATATCACTTTTATATTCGAACGAATAGATAATCTTAGTTTAGTTTTCATGCATTTTCTCTTCGCATAAATCACATCCTTGTGTCGAAAACTCTAGCATAAAAGAACTAGCATTCGATTTACAGTACCACTGTCTCGTTGCATGCATTATAAAAACTCTATATTCGAACTCATCAGTTATCTTACAGAAGTTATACATGGACCTCTATTCAAGTAGATTGCATACAACCCACAAATCGTTACGGTTATATATGCATTACTAAACTAAACATGCACTTTTGTCGATCCAACATGAGTCGAACTGGGTTAAATAATACTACACGTTTTTTTTTAGTTGTTAAAAACTTGGCATTTGAACCTATCGTGCATCTCACAAAAGTCAGTGTATGTTCTTTTAATAGATTGCATGGAAAAACCACTTGTTCACAACTTCCACTGACAACCAGTGTGTGAAAGAAACACATTCATCCCCACTCTCTTTTGTTCACTCAAACGAATAAACATTTAGAAAGCACACGTCAACTTATTTTGAAAATGTGTCGAGCACTCTTAAGGTGACTTTCATACATGCAAATACTCGAACGTATAAATATTTTATATTTCATGCACCCTTTTCTGTTATCCACCTAAGCGTAGAAACTAAAACGTGTTAAATTAGTTGAACCCTTGTAGAAGGTCGAGTACCCCTTGAAAGTCTCGATAGGTGACATTCATGCAGAATCACACTCGAACGTATCAATGTTTTATGTGTTATAAGAAAATACTTTATAACCAACATCTTAAAAATTCATGCATGCACTGTCTTTACTGTCCCATCCGAACCTACAACTCGACTCTTTAAAACATTACAAGTAAAGTGTATAAACCCTTTTTTGAAAAATATTTAGAAATCATAAACGGACTTAACATTGTAGCTCGTTAAGGGCCCAATTTTGAGAAATAAGCTATGAGTCGAATAAGCTAGTAAAATAAGCTTCAGTAATCTTAAATAAACCTTACAAAAAGTCGCACACTTTATCTTTATCATTTTAACATTTTGGACTAAAAACGTGACGCATTTTAACTATAAGGACCAAAATTGTCAAATTATGAAACCTGTGTGTTGAAACTGTGAAAACAGTTTCTAAAGGATTTAAAATGAATTTTAAATTAATTACAAGTCTTATAGATATATTTGAACTATTTTTGGAATACTATTAAACTTATATCTAACAAAGGACTAGCCACGTAACGCAAATTCAGATAGGATAAAAAGGTATAAAATCGGGAAAGGAAAAGGACCAAATATTTTTCACTTAACATCCTCATTCTCATCACCATATCACTTCATATGCATTTATTACATTCTAGTTGCATATAGTTAACTTCCGTTAAACGATTTCACTCGCATATCATTTCATCATAATTTAAGGAAATAATACCTCGAGTCAAGTGACATAAGAATATTGATAATATCATTGTATGATATTATATTTTCTTAACTTGAAGCATTTTAGGCATATCACGCTCACATCATCAAATCGTTGTACGATTTCTCACGATCACACTCATCGTAATTATAAGTCGAATACTTAGATATTCCTCACATTCAGGTCTCGTATTGAAGACGTCTTCGTGATCGTTTCTATAGATCTTATAATTCCATCTTGTCAGCTACACTCCAGGTGAGTCGTGGTCCCCTACTCTTTATTAATTGTTTTAATAACTCTTTTGGGGGAGATACATGCTTCAACTGTTTTAAATTACTCTTATATTCTGAGAAACTCTTATGAATTATTCAAACCATCAACTATGTTTTACATGTCTTAAACCACTCTTGAAAGAGATATGTGCTTGTATACTTACAAATTACTTACTAGCTTAACCTTGTATTGAAAGTCAATATTTTCAAACTACGTGTTGTAACACGATACTCATTATATGTGTACAATTAACAACTGAATGTACCGTTAAACCTTACTATGATATTTCTACATTTCAAGCAGAAATAGTAACCAAAACTAAAGTACATATATGCTATGAACCCCCTGAACTCTATATTGTCTAAGTTTACCTAAATTGCCATAAAGTCCCTCGATCATGAGCCATTAATCACTACGGTGAGCGCGAATATAGTGGACAGCTTCGAAACCTGTAGAGGCTGACGACCTATCCCACTAAGTATGGACGGAAAGCCTTAGGGCTAGTCGTATTTAGTCGCGATACACTATATTTGAATAAATAGTAGGATGAGGCAATCACCTACTACCTGGGGGCAAACCATCATAACCTGATGTGACCTTACCGTTTTTACGGAACCTTTGTTAATGCTTTGCGCGTCATGAGGCTTAGGACAATATAACCTTATGAATATATTGTCTTCCTATATATATTTGGATACAGCTGTAGACCACCACTCCTTACTGATAGATATCAGACCTTATACTATTATTTTCACTATGTGTTATAAATATGTAGCATATACTTGAAACCTAACTGTTATCATATGATAAAACAAAATGATGCTCGACATATCGTTACTTTTAAAAGTTGAACCATTATTTCATTGCAAGTATATAATGACAATACTCCTTTTTACTCAACCTTGAACCTATGATCGTCAGAGATCATAAATAATTTACTCTTGGATTTTTACCCAAATTTGCAAACTTGCTAGTTACTTTCATAAGTACTAGCATTTATTTCAACATTTACTCTACAACTCTCGACATTTTTGAAAGAAAATTATTTTCTACCAAACCCCACGAACTCACCAACCATTGTGTTGACGTTTTAAGCATGTGTCTTTCAGGTAACTAACGGAGCAGGACAAGACACGGAGCGGGCATCTTATATACTCTGATAACTTAAATGGTGTGAAAATCAAATATGTCATTCTTTTCCAAATCATTATAATTTTTGGAGTTTTCAAATCAGATCTTACCAACTTTTACTGAAACCCTTCTTTTGAATGACATATAACTTTTAAAACGCCTTTCCCGAGTCGTTTTCTAAAATTTTGACTTCGATCCTCAGTGTAACACCCAAATATTTTCCGCTGCCACAAAACCAAATTTGGGGGTGTTACAGATTGGCATCAGAGCCACAGGTTATAGAGAATCAAATGTTTTCAAACATTGAACTATAACCACACTTTCAAAATAAATGATTTTACACCATACCATTTTACGCCCTCCGTGTCTGCAGACTGTCGTGCTCAATGTATTACCTACTAAGATTATTTTGTACTAATCTTTACATGCTTAATGATTACCGTATACTTATAACACATTGTATTATTTTACACTCAATGTTGTACTTTAAACATATGAATATTCATGATTAGCATCGCTTGCTACAGTACCATGTCTTCTAAACTAGTCGATATCATCGAGACTACCCCTCCTACTACACATGCGTTATATACCTACCAAATTGCTCCAGATACTGAAGATCCCTATGCACAAATGTCACAACCTCAAACAGACATAGTACACATCCAGAAATCACCTCAGTCATCACCTTCTCACTCACCTCCACGTCAGAAACTTAGGAGAACAACTGAATCTGATTCAGATGAAGATTTGATTGGTGGTCAACCAACATTTGAAATTGGACAGAGTTCACACCAAGAGATAACTTGGAAGAACATCGAACTAAATTCTCCTTTGCTTAACACCTCAGATTTCTCCATGCCAGATGTTCCAAACGATGTATCCTTACCCAACTCCCCTAACCACAATGTAGACACCTATGACTCCATATGGACTCGCCTTCACCAACACACCAGCATACTAGATGCTCACACTGAACAGCTAAAAGAGTTACAACCATTACGATTCGAATGGTATGATCGTAACATTGATACCCTGTTCAAGAGGACGGATGCTGGAAGACGAGAAGTGTTCAGTCTAAAAGTAAATGTTGGTAACATGAAGGACAACTACGAACATGAACTTAGAAACTTGGACGCCAGGACCCGCTGTTTGGGTAGAGGCCATACTCGAACTCACATTAGGGTCGAGGACATTGAAAGAACCCTATGGATGGCCAGAGACACGGCAAGAATCCAGAGCCAAAAGATTGTAGCCTTAGAGACCATGTTGGCTAACCAGATGAACATGTGCCAGGCCCGCTTCTCAGCCATGGAAGCTGCTCAACTGGATCTTGAGGCTGAAGTTAGACGGTTACGTCAGAGGCGTAACTAAACCTAAGATCCCATGTATTACAGTTGTACCCACTAAACCGAAAAGTTTTTGGTTAAGTGTTTCTTGTATTTCCTAATAATTCTGTAACCCTCAGAAATTGTAATCGACTTCTAAACTATGTTAACCTGTCACATCTTTAGGTGGAAGAGATATTCCTTCTATCAAACTTTATTACAATGCTGCATATGCAGACTCCCATGCAAAAATGAAATCATTGTTGCACTCTTAATTAAACAAAGGACCATACGTAATCCAATAAGACCTTTAATAGGAGACCTTGCATTGTTTAATTACCAATCAAGCTATTAAAGTTATGTCAAAGTGGACAAATCCGAACCACAATTAGAATATAAACCCTAGGAATCTCCAAGGACGGAAAAATTTGCCGAAGAGAATATAGAGGAAGTGGTTAAACTTCAACTTTTGAGGATAAAACCGTTTATTCCTTAAAAAAAAAAAAATCCCATAATAAGAGATGATTATTATTATTTTGCGATGTTATCCGGACACATCGTAACTTTATAATCCTCAAATGACTTTGATCTTGTATTATGACCACTTTGGTAGCACTAAATACTCTATTATTTGGACTACTCTAACAAAGGAGTGGATACTAAGACAAGTATTTTATGATGTGTATAGGAAATGGCCAACTTGAACACCCCAATACCCACAACAATCATGACACCCGAGACCATTGAGAAGTTGATAAGCAGTATCATCGCAGTGGTACTCGAAGTGACTACGACAGCTCATTTAAGTGTCAATAACGCGACAAAAGAAACCAACATGACAGCTATACCTCGTAGGCATGACCATGAAAGTTTCATGGAACATGGACCAACTTACCCAAGGAGTCCAAGAAAAGCGACTAAACCTATTCGCGACTGTGCCAAGAGAATCAGGCAAAGTGTTGCACCTAAGAAAAAGAATCAGAAGCGAAAACTTGATGAGATATGGACTGTTGTTCCCAACAGATGCGAGATCCACAAAAATGTCTGCATCCGAAATCATCAACAAGATCACATTGACTACCTTCGCCAACAAAGGTTCAAACCAGAAGTCAGAGGAGGCTACGTCATCAGCCAGGCTAACAGAGACAACTGCCATGGGAAGCAATCTCTGTGTCAAAGATGTAGGATGCATCACACAAGGCGCTGCCCTGCTAAATGTGAGAGATGCAAAAAGACAGGCCACAAGACCAGAGAATGCAAAGCTGTGAATGGAAGGAAACAGCTATCATCCATAAAATGCCACGGATGTGGTGGAATGGGGCACTACAAGAATCATTGTTCAAACTACAATGCCCATTGGAAGCCCAAGACTTGTGCAAGAGAGTAAGGACTCGTCAAAGATTTCAAAAAAAAAAAAAAAAAAAAGTGTCAAAGGATGACATCTATGTTTAAGCAGATGAATAGATTCCTGCTTTAAAATAAGTAAACTCTAGTCTAGAACTATCTAAGTTATATTTCCGTTTGTATTTACCTTAGGTACGATGGATGTAACCTAAGTGTAACAATTATCCTTCTACCGTATAAGAACTCTACTTTGTAATATTTCCATGATTATAATCTACGTCTATTTCGATTCCACCTCTCTACTCATAATCGTTATGACACAACACACTGATATTAATCTTAAGGATTTAATTAGCTCCATATTGACCAAACCATAGGTTGATACCATATTGTAAGAAATTCTCACCTAAAAACCTAGGTTTGTACCAAGAATATTATTTTAAAAATTCCTGACAAATCCTCGGAATATGAACAAAAACTTTTCAAATTCTTTTGAAAATAATCAGAAAGTGTCTGATTATGTGACAAAACTATTTTAGTTGAATCGTATAAATTTTTTTTTTTAAAAGCATAAATACTCCACTGACTGAACCAAGCGTTACATCATTTGGTCCTCAATTATACATAGCCTAGCTACCTATGTATAATTTAGGAAGAATCATGTTATAAATGGAACAGCTATCTTTTCAAAGTCTTAATAACAATTTTCATTCCAACACAAAATTTCGAGACAAAATAAATTGTTCATAAGTCTTACTTTTAACCGAACCCTAGCAAGATCTACACTTATTACCATTACTCATTATAGAAGTCGAGGAAAGTACGAAATTAGAAACTATAAGAATTCACAACATGATGAGGAAAACGTAAATAACATAGATTTTATTAGAACCCACGAGAATTAATACATAGCAAGATGATTAACATCGGAAGTGCTAATAGTACAATAAACACAATAAAAAGCATAAAGTCTTCAATAGGTTGGTCCGCCATAGCAACAAAAGCCACCACCAACCCAGCTATAGCAAGCGCCACCATAGGATGAAGAACCTTGATTATTCAGGAAGATAAATCAAAACCGAATCATTAAGGACCCGGATTAAGCATAAGCGAGACTTATTCGACACACCACTAAGCTACATTCTAACCACTCTAACGTGCGACCCTCACTTCCAAAAGTCATCCGCAAAAATGGCTAGGATCGTGAGAGGTACGATAACCAACAAGTATCCGATCCAACCACCGGTATCTTCGGCAGGAAGAAGAGCCAAACCAGCAACGACGAAAATGATGAACATGGCTGCGAGTACTATAGCAATCGGCGGCATGCTTAGTTATTTGGGAAAGTAGGATGAAGGTGATAAGTGAAAAAGGTGAAAAGGAAGAAAAGGGAAAGTTAAATAGGGAATATGGGTGGAGAAAAGTATCCGCTATTTACTATTCACGATCATTAAGTTACAAATCGCTACCCTTAAAAATCCCCTAGTCTCGAATCACTAGAACACTGAACGTTAAGTGTTAAATACTTCCTACTCTCGATCGTTACTTTCACTATTCATAGACTTATAAATGCGTTAGTTGATCTAACATTCCAATTTAATTCGTCCGGTACGAATAAATCAAATTGGACCCTGTTTCCTCAAAATTCAAACGAAAATCTCCCGAGAATAGTTTTCCATAAACTCTCACCTCAGAACATCACATTTTCAACACCCATCACGGCCTGAACTTCGGGACGAAGTTCAAAATTAGGGGTGGATAATGTGACAACCCGTAAAAATCCCTCGTAATAAATCTCAGTGATTTATGATAATCACAACTTACGGTTTAACAAAACCCATTTTTATGGGAAAATTTAAACTTTTCTATCAACACTATTGTTATCATGAAATGTTTTCGCGATATATATATATAATAACAAACGTTACTCGAAACACAAATAAATCACGAGATTTCATTCTCACTAAATTCGAAACCTCACAAATAATAATAATTAGTAATGATAAAATCTCTACACAAAGTGATAAGTACTTTTCCTAATTACCCTTAATTATTTCATTTAGTTAACACTAATCTCTATTAAACCCTACGTTTAATTCTTTGCAAACCCAATTGGGCCACACCCTTCGTCTCAGCCTAACAACACCTTCGATCCAAGCCCACATCCAAATAAATCTCTAACTTTGTGACTTAGGCAAATTCGACCAACCACAGTCACATCTCCTCAAAACGATTCCATATCTTTCAGATTTTAAACGTAAACCTCGAATATTTTTTTTTACACAAGCTCATACACGAGCCACAGTACTATTCGAGCCCAAATCTCAGAAACTCAAGTCGAGTTTTAATATGACTTTCAAGACCTATTCGGTTGTCCCATTTCAACAATACTCGAAACTTATACAAACCACAACACTCGACCTCTTTAGAACACGTTTAGTCCTAGGAGTTCCTAACAGAAATACTAACATCTCATGACGATCAAAAGGGCATCCAGGGCAGCAGTCGCGTGTGAGACTTGGTAAACTCGATTCGTTTGCACACCAAAGCTACATGTCGACATGGAAAGGAGTAGCTCAACTTCTATTGATCTCTTTTACTCTCCCATGCTACTAACTTCCTTCTATGTCAGTAGATACATTCAATCCGACGAGCACTGACTTCAAGTGATCATTGCCCACAAAACTCCACTCGCACCAAGACAAATGTACAAATTGAATATATACATAATCCATCGAATATAGAGACAAACTGAACTTGTTTTCTTAGCTAAACTCATTCACGCGAAATGATACTACCATACTCAACCTAAAAGTAGCTACTGAATATGTGTATATCCAAAAGCATAAGACAAGTATCTACTATCAAATATAATCCCACACTCAACCTAAAACAGTGGAAAGGATGTTACCACTCGTTGCTAGTGCCACTAGTCATCCACAGTTACCACATATTATTGAGTTTGAGGGCAATCTAGTAAAACTATGTGTAGTCACCTTCTATATAAACCTACTCGTTCTATCATTCCTTCACTGCCCAAAACATCCATACGCATTTCACCCTCACCCTCACTTATCTAACTCTCACTAACATCCTAAAAGAACCATGCAACTCTTGTCTCACTGCTGAAAATACAAATAGAGTAGAAAGTATTCGAACTTAAAAATATTGCTGCCTGTTTCTTGGTGTTTCCCTTCGAGCCCCACATCTCAGTACCACCTTAGATAAGTGTAGTAAGTATCTAATAACCACTCCTTTTTCATTTCACACGAATCACAGTCATGCATACATATCACTTTTATATTCGAACGAATAGATAATCTTAGTTTAGTTTTCATGCATTTTCTCTTCGCATAAATCACATCCTTGTGTCGAAAACTCTAGCATAAAAGAACTAGCATTCGATTTACAGTACCACTGTCTCGTTGCATGCATTATAAAAACTCTATATTCGAACTCATCAGTTATCTTACAGAAGTTATACATGGACCTCTATTCAAGTAGATTGCATACAACCCACAAATCGTTACGGTTATATATGCATTACTAAACTAAACATGCACTTTTGTCGATCCAACATGAGTCGAACTGGGTTAAATAATACTACATGTTTTTTTTTAGTTGTTAAAAACTTGGCATTTGAACCTATCGTGCATCTCACAAAAGTCAGTGTATGTTCTTTTAATAGATTGCATGGAAAAACCACTTGTTCACAACTTCCACTGACAACCAGTGTGTGAAAGAAACACATTCATCCCCACTCTCTTTTGTTCACTCAAACGAATAAACATTTAGAAAGCACACGTCAACTTATTTTGAAAATGTGTCGAGCACTCTTAAGGTGACTTTCATACATGCAAATACTCGAACGTATAAATATTTTATATTTCATGCACCCTTTTCTGTTATCCACCTAAGCGTAGAAACTAAAACGTGTTAAATTAGTTGAACCCTTGTAGAAGGTCGAGTACCCCTTGAAAGTCTCGATAGGTGACATTCATGCAGAATCACACTCGAACGTATCAATGTTTTATGTGTTATAAGAAAATACTTTATAACCAACATCTTAAAAATTCATGCATGCACTGTCTTTACTGTCCCATCCGAACCTACAACTCGACTCTTTAAAACATTACAAGTAAAGTGTATAAACCCTTTTTTGAAAAATATTTAGAAATCATAAACGGACTTAGCATTGTAGCTCGTTAAGGGCCCAATTTTGAGAAATAAGCTATGAGTCGAATAAGCTAGTAAAATAAGCTTCAGTAATCTTAAATAAACCTTACAAAAAGTTGCACACTTTATCTTTATCATTTTAACATTTTGGACTAAAAACGTGACGCATTTTAACTATAAGGACCAAAATTGTCAAATTATGAAACCTGTGTGTTGAAACTGTGAAAACAGTTTCTAAAGGATTTAAAATGAATTTTAAATTAATTACAAGTCTTATAGATATATTTGAACTATTTTTGGAATACTATTAAACTTATATCTAACAAAGGACTAGCCACGTAACGCAAATTCAGATAGGATAAAAAGGTATAAAATCGGGAAAGGAAAAGGACCAAATATTTTTCACTTAACATCCTCATTCTCATCACCATATCACTTCATATGCATTTATTACATTCTAGTTGCATATAGTTAACTTCCGTTAAACGATTTCACTCGCATATCATTTCATCATAATTTAAGGAAATAATACCTCGAGTCAAGTGACATAAGAATATTGATAATATCATTGTATGATATTATATTTTCTTAACTTGAAGCATTTTAGGCATATCACGCTCACATCATCAAATCGTTGTACGATTTCTCACGATCACACTCATCGTAATTATAAGTCGAATACTTAGATATTCCTCACATTCAGGTCTCGTATTGAAGACGTCTTCGTGATCGTTTCTATAGATCTTATAATTCCATCTTGTCAGCTACACTCCAGGTGAGTCGTGGTCCCCTACTCTTTATTAATTGTTTTAATAACTCTTTTGGGGGAGATACATGCTTCAACTGTTTTAAATTACTTTTATATTCTGAGAAACTCTTATGAATTATTCAAACCATCAACTGTGTTTTACATGTCTTAAACCACTCTTGAAAGAGATATGTGCTTGTATACTTACAAATTACTTACTAGCTTAACCTTGTATTGAAAGTCAATATTTTCAAACTACGTGTTGTAACACGATACTCATTATATGTGTACAATTAACAACTGAATGTACCGTTAAACCTTACTATGATATTTCTACATTTCAAGCAGAAATAGTAACCAAAACTAAAGTACATATATGCTATGAACCCCCTGAACTCTATATTGTCTAAGTTTACCTAAATTTCCATAAAGTCCCTCGATCATGAGCCATTAATCACTACGGTGAGCGCGAATATAGTGGACAGCTTCAAAACCTGTAGAGGCTGACGACCTATCCCACTAAGTATGGACGGAAAGCCTTAGGGCTAGTCGTATTTAGTCGCGATACACTATATTTGAATAAATAGTAGGATGAGGCAATCACCTACTACCTGGGGGCAAACCATCATAACCTGATGTGACCTTACCGTTTTTACGGAACCTTTGTTAATGCTTTGCGCGTCATGAGGCTTAGGACAATATAACCTTATGAATATATATGTCTTCCTATATATATTTGGATACAGCTGTAGACCACCACTCCTTACTGATAGATATCAGACCTTATACTATTATTTTCACTATGTGTTATAAATATGTAGCATATACTTGAAACCTAACTGTTATCATATGATAAAACAAAATGATGCTCGACATATCGTTACTTTTAAAAGTTGAACCATTATTTCATTGCAAGTATATAATGACAATACTCCTTTTTACTCAAACTTGAACCTATGATCGTCAGAGATCATAAATAATTTACTCTTGGATTTTTACCCAAATTTGCAAACTTGCTAGTTACTTTCATAAGTACTAGCATTTATTTCAACATTTACTCTACAACTCTCGACATTTTTGAAAGAAAATTATTTTCTACCAAACCCCACGAACTCACCAACCATTGTGTTGACGTTTTAAGCATGTGTCTTTCAGGTAACTAACGGAGCAGGACAAGACACGGAGCGGGCATCTTATATACTCTGATAACTTAAATGGTGTGAAAATCAAATATGTCATTCTTTTCCAAATCATTATAATTTTTGGAGTTTTCAAATCAGATCTTACCAACTTTTACTGAAACCCTTCTTTTGAATGACATATAACTTTTAAAACGCCTTTCCCGAGTCGTTTTCTAAAATTTTGACTTCGATCCTCAGTGTAACACCCAAATATTTTCCGCTGCCACAAAACCAAATTTGGGGGTGTTACATGGACCCTGTTGTGGCACCTCGTGTATGTTCAATAAGTTTTGAATATTTTATATCGGCTCCACATAGTAATTTAATATACTACCTAAATAGCATATACTAGGTAACCTTTTTGCTTCACTATCGTATGCCTTTAAAAAAATAGAAAAATCAATACTTTCAAAATATTTGTGGTTTGTTAGTTAGGAAGCAACAATCCTAGAGTTAATTGGGGTCGGACAAACAACTTTGGAAGTTTTAATTGGGGGAGGCCCTTTCTTTACTTCGAGGCCCTTCATTCTACGTTGGCCATTTTCAAGCTGAAATTGCTAAGCATTCTTTTCCCATCTCAAGTCACATAGAATTGGCAAAATGGCATAGTCGACTGGATAACCGTTCAAAATGAGTAATTTCGTACCGGTAAAAAAGGGTGACCTGGTTGAAGTTACCAATTCATCTTTTTATCAGTAGTTAGTTTGTCAAATATGAATTTATCTATTCATTATTTTGTAACTATATTATTTCCTCAACAATCTAACTCAGTAATATGAAGCAATAAATACATTTTGCAAATTTCAACCCGTTTGAACTATATCCATTCAAGCTATTCTTTCTTAAAAAAATCAGGAAGAATTGATCAAGAATTGCTTTGCAAAGTGTACTTAGTGAAAAAGGTAACCATCCATATCAAACTTTTTTTCTTGTTGCATCTGAACCCGCTCCATAAGAAAAACCGGTTAAAACATGTCAAATAAATCCGACATATTGATCAAGAATTTTAAGTGGGTCGAATTATATATTTCAAATAAATATATGTGCGAACAAATTATATACCTTTTTAAATAATTCCGGAGTCTCACTCGATAATATTATTGCATGCGTCAAAGTGGCTATAAGCATTTCTTTGGAAATATAAAAGTCACAGTCCCTAGAAAAACAATTTAAAAAAAAACAAGATAATGACCGATTAGGATACCATCAATAAAAGTATGTCAGGCATGTCTATGACTCAAAAAGATAACACCAATACCTTTCATCGTGTGTGTATGCCACCCAATATATGATGTGAATAAGTTGTTCAATGTGTGTTCCATGAACAACTTTGATTTCTTTATTCACACCAAGCTTTAATAACATAGGCAACGTCGTTGGAGGTTCTGATGAGGGAAAGGAGCTCAAGCTAATTACCAAACATATTTTCTCCAAAAACACCTTACAAGCCACCCTTTTTTCATTTTCGTACATGTGCTCTTTACACGCCATGTAAGGGATTAAAGATTATTATACCGTCTTGTTTGAGCTACACAAAAAATTAAGATACAAATAAAGAGCACATGTATGAAAATGAAAAAAGGGAAGGGATTAAAGATTATTATACCGTCTTGTTTGAGCTACAAAAAAAAAATTAAGATACAAATAAAGAGCACATGTATGAAAATGAAAAAAGGGCGGCTTGTAAGGTGTTTTTGGAGAACATATATTTGCTAATTAGCTTGAGCTCCATTCCCTCATCAGAACCTCCAACGACGTTGCCTATGTTATTAAAGCTTGGTGTGAATAAAGAAATCAAAGTTGTTCATGGAACACACATTACAGAACTTATTTACATCATATGTTGGGTAGCATACACATAGGATGAAAGGTATTAGTGTTATCTTTTTGAGTCCCACTGTTGGAATTTAAATAGCATGACTATCATCTAAATAAATAAACACATCAAAGCACGTATAGCGGAAGCAAGATCGAGTATTTAACATGTATAAAGAATTACCTAATAATAAATAGTTGCATACCTCAAGATCCTAGCAAGAACAAGGATCGATCTTCTCTTCACTTCTCTTGATCAAATAAATAGGATTACCATGAAACCCCTTACCTTTTTGTTTCACAATCCAAGATGAATAACTAAAGTAAGTTATTACCGAACTCTTGTACACACCTACTATAACCAATCAAGTATTGATGCTAGTGAATGAACACGATTAACCAAAACAATTTTGTTAACTTGAAAAACTTATGGATCGACACACTTAGGTGATGTACGACCGGTTTTAGAAGCAAGAGAGGAAGAACAAAAATTTTAGGGTTATAGCAATGCACAAGGTAAAATAACTAATAACCCTTGATTTGTATTTATAGGCAAAACCTAACTTGGAGCATAAGTTGGGAAGTTTGGATCGACAAGGGTTGTTAAACCCTTAGCCCAAACCGGCCACCCCATTGAATGGGGTTTCTAGATCCTTCCAAGCCTCTATTTTCACTAATAGTCCTTCCACTATTTACTTAACGGTCGTTAGTCAATTTCGTTAATTACTTAACGTCCGTTAGTTATCATTTCGTGTCCAAATAATTAAAATACTATAGGATCCCACGAAAATCCATTATAATAATCATCATTAATTAATAATAACCTCGAGTTACTGTCTACTAAATCCCATTTTTACTGGGAAATTTAAAATTTTTCTTGATATATTATTTTCACCACGTCACGATATCACAACAATTACCAAATGTCAACACTAGTTCACGACGTGCATTACGGAACATAACTACTACGCAAGAATTAGTATCTCACAAATCACAATTTGCACAAATTACAAATCTCACTAATTACTATTTAATTATCACTAATTACACAAGATTTACTCTAATCATATTTTCTTCTTTCACTAATACAACCGAATGGGCTGCTCATTCATTCCAGGCCCAACACCACCATACGCTACACAAGCCCAACTTCAAAACTCAATTTCCCTTTTTATCATTTCATGTGGAAATCGACAAGCCAAACACCCTCCAAAATGACTCGCGTTCTCTCGAATATTAAACACAACCCTTGAATATTTTTACCTCACCTTAATCACCACCCACTAAACTCTATGTGAGCCAAACCTTGGACCTAGATGTCGAGTATTTCCATGGTATCCAAAGTCATTTTGTTTGTCCCATTTTACCCGAGTCGCATACCCAAAAATCACAAAACACAGTCATTTCAAATCATGCTTTTTCCTACACATTGCTAATGACCATATTAATATTTTGTGATGTTAAAAAGGAAGATAGAACAGCAGAAGACGAATATGGCTCGCTAAATACAACTGACACTCATTTAAAATACAAACCTAACACAACTATAGCACAAAAACAGAAGATAAGGTTTACCCACGTTTCATATCTAGCAAATATCTCATTTTGTCAGTAAAACCACCTAGGTGTCCTCTCCTCTACAGTGGCCTTCAATGATTGAGCCTTGAGGGTAAAATGGTCAAGTAACATGCATAATCTATCTCTATATAACCCACCCCTTTCTCACAGCCTACACTACACATATTCTCTTTAGTTCCCTCTCAATAACAACCCCAAAAACCTAGAAATAATTACTATGCCTTAGGGAAGACAATACGAGTATGAAACTCAACACGTAAAAACGTATCCAAGTTCGATAAGCCTACTGTCTTGCTCATGTGTTTCCCTTCGACTGCCATAGCTAATTCAACACCTTTCTAAAGTATAGTAAGTACCTAGTCACTCTCTTATTTTCATGTCTCACGTACACGAACCCTTCATGCATATTTCATTTTTGCATTTGAACGTATCTTTCTTTTACATAATATTATCATGCATAACGAGTTTACAAGAAATGACAACTTCAACTGAGGAAGATTTAGAAAAACAACTCACTAGTACACGTTAGTAATATCATGTCATGCATTATTCTTGTTTCCCACTCGAAAGTATCACACTTCTATATTCGAGCACACAACCATCTATTTCGAACCATGTAGAAATTCGAACTTAATCTTGTGGAGTCTTAACAATCACATACTTCACCCTCACGTTTAGATTACCTCACATCATGCATTATTAAACGTCTCAAAACTTTAATATCATACGCACAAAATATACGAGGAAAACACTTAGAATAATTATAAGCCTTTGACTCTTTAAAAATGTCCCAACCCGCCGGGAAAATGGCCTCGTCATTTCGAAATCGTACCAACAACATACCAATATTTTCACATGGATCGAAAGACCACATGGCTAACTATAACTTTCGTATTTTGACTTCGACATTTTAAACACAATCAGACGCTTTAAAAGACTCACTTAGTAAACTATTCGACTGGGAAAATAAGACTTAGAAAATATTTTGTATTCTTCAGTTTCAACCATGCGACCCAGCCAACTCACGCTCAAATATATTTCGATTGAGACATTTAATAACCCAATATTTTTACTTATCTCGATAGTACACCTGGGGAACTACATTTTTCATGTTTTAACCCCGACCTCATAAGCACTTAAACACGCTCAAGTAAAATCAATTTGTTTGCCACTCGTTATAAACAACAAAAATAGGAAGTTCAGAAAAACTAAAGAATTCTCGATTTGGGCTTATAACAAGCCCAATAAGAGATGGCGTTAGACTAGCCCATCCAGCCCGAATGAGATATTTTCAGAACCACAAAAATAGCCCAAGTTCAAACCCAAAACTGTTTTCACGCCCTCGCCTCTAAAATTCTTAACGGGCCTTAAGTGATTCGTTAAGTGGTCCATTAGCACCAAAATAAGCTCTGGTCCGAAATAAGCAATTAAAATAAGTTATAATAAACTTAATAAAGTTATAGAAATCTTCAGAATATTTTTCCCGTCATTTTTATGCAAAAAGGACTAAAAATGTAACGCGACCTAACTAGAAGGACTGAAACTGCCAACTGTGAAACTTATGGACTGAAGCTGTGAAAACAGTTTATAGAGGACTTAAATTGACATATCATTGAACTCCAAGCCTTATATGGACATATGGACAAATATTGGACTATTATGGACTTTGGAACTTAACCGAGGACTAACGATGTGACGCAAACACAGTTAAGGTAAAAAGTATAAAATCTAGAAAGGACAAGGACCAATTAATTTCACTTGACATTCTTACTTTATTTTCTATTTTTCACCCCTCATTTCATATGCATTTTACATTTTAGTTATGCATTATTTAGTATTCGTTATTTATTATAACTAGGAATTTAGCGATTCACTTTGCATATCATTTCAGCATATTTTGAGAAGGTAATATTTTGAGTCGAGTGACATAAGAATCAAGATAATATCATATATGATATTATATTTTTAACTTGAGGCATTTTAAGCATATCACACTCATATCACCGATCAAATCGTTATACGAATTCTCATTTCCACACTCACTATTAGTAGTAAGTCAGAAATCTTAGACTTCCCTCATATTCAGGTTTCGTATCGAAGACGTTTCCGTGATCGTTTCCATAGATCTAATAATTCTATCTTGTCAGATACGCACCAGGTGAGTCGTGGCCCCTACTTTTAATATTGTTTTAATAACTCTTTTGGGGGAGATACATGCTTTAACTGTTTTAAGTTTACTTTTATACTTTGACAAATCTCATGATTTACTCAAAATCATCAACTATGCTTTACATGTTTGAATCACCCTTGAGAGAAATATATGTTCGTTATATGTGCAAATTGCTTGCTTAGCTTAAACACTGAATTTGAAAGATAACATTTTTAAACTACTTGATGTAACATGATACTGAGACTCATTGTATGCATTCATATAACAAATGAATGTACTGTTAACTTTACTATGATATTTCTACATTTCACTAGAAATAATTGCCAAGACTAAAATTACGCATATTTCATGAACCCTGAAACCTATATTGCCTAAGTTTACTTTGATGCCATGAGCCATTAATCACTGCGGTGAGCGCGAATATAGTGAACAGCGTCGAAACCTGTTAGAGGCTGACAACCTATCCCACTAAATACTTGGACGGAATGCCTACATGGTTAGTCGTATTTAGTCGCGATGCACTATATTTGAGAAAAATAGGAATTGGCAAATCACCTATTACATGAGGGCAAAACTTTCGTCATTAATTTGATGAACACTCCGTTTTACGGTACTCTGTTAACGTTTTGCGTGTCATGAGGCTTAGGGCAATATAACTTTATGAATATATGAATGTTTCATATATATTAGGATACAGCTGTATTTAGTAAACCACCACTTTACACTGATAGATTTCAGACTCTAGATTATTATTTTCACTATGTGTTATGATTATGAATCCTGTACTTGAACTTTAACTGTTATCATATGTGACTTAATTGAGAATTCTATTAGAGACAGCCCAAATTGCTTAGTATATCGTTACTTCTAAAAGTTGACCCAACACATCATTTCGAGCGTATAACAACGTAGCTCATTTTCATTTAAAACTTGAAACTTATGATCGCTTGAGATCATACATGAATTACTTGTGGATTTTATTCAACACAACTTGTTATTTAATGAAGATCTATTATTTATTTCGACAATCACTGTACATCTCTTAAAATCTATTGAAAGAAAGTTCTTTTCTATTAAACTCCACGAACTCTCCAACCATTGTGTTGACGTTTTAAGCATGTTTATCTCAGGTAATTAACGGAGCAGGACAAGACACGGAGCGGGCATCTTATACTCTGATAAATAAACTGGTGTAAAATCAAATATGTCATTCTTTCCAAATTACCACACTTTTATGGGATTTTCAAATCAGATATTTTCCTTTTATACCAAAACTATTATTTCGAATGACATATAACTTTCAAAACGCCTATTCTGGACCGTTTTTCTGAAAGTTTAACTCGATCCTCACCGTAACACCCTAATTACTTTTCCACTGCCACTAAACAAATTAGGGGGTGTTACAGATTGGTATCAGAGCCAATGGTTATAGAGAATCAAATGTTTTCAAACATCGAACTATAACCACACTTTCAAAATAAATGATTCTACACCTTATCATCTTATGCCTTCCGTGTCTGCAGACTGCCGTGCTCAATACATTACCTACTAAGATTGTTTTGTACTAATCTTTACATGCTTGATGTATACTCTTCACACATTACACACCGTATTATTTCACACTCAACGTTACATCTTGAACGTATAAATACTCATAATTACTATTTTCGATTGCTACAGTACCATGTCTTCCATACCAGTTGACATCGCTAAGACTACCCCTCCTACTACCCATGTATCACCTAGCTATCATATTACACCAAATACTGAAGATCCTTATGTACAAATGTCACAACCCCAGCCCGACACATAACTCACTCAGAAATCACCTCCGTCATCACCTACTCACTCACCTCCACGTCAGAAACTTAGAAGAGCAACCGAATCCTATTCAGATGAAGATTTGATTGGTGGTCAACCAACATTTGAATTTGGACAAAGTTCGCAACAAGAAATGACTTGGAAGAATGTCAATCTAAATTCTCCCCTACCCAATACCTCAGATTTCTCCATGCCAGATGCCCCAAACAATGTATCCTCACCCAATCCTCCTGACTACAATGTAGAAACCCAAGACTCCATATGGGTTCGCCTTCACCAACACACCAGCATACTAAACGCTCACTCTGAACAGCTAAAAGAGTTACAACCATTACGATTCGAATGGTATGATCGTAACATTGACACCCTATTCAAGAGGACAGATGCTGAGAGACGAGAAGTGTTTGGTTTAGGAGTAAATGTTGGTAACATGAAGGACAATTATGAACAAGAACTTAGAAACTTGGATGCCAGAACCCGCTGTTTGGGCAGAGGTCATACCCAAACACACATTAGGATTGAAGACATTGAAAGAGCATTATGGTTGGCTAGAGACGCAGCAAGGACCCAGAGCCAAAAGATTGCAGCTTTGGAAAACATGTTAGCTAATCAGATGAATGCGTGCCAGGAACGTTTCTCAGCCATGGAAGCTTCACAACTGGATCTTGAGGCAGAAGTTAGACGTCTACGTCAGAGACGTAACTGATCTTAAGTATCGTTGTTATGCTAAATAAACCAAATAGTTTTGGTTAGTATTCCATGTATTTCGCAATAATTCTGTAACTCTCAGAAATTGTAATCGACTTTTAATCTATGACAGTCTTTTTCCATTGTGTCTTTCTGTTGTAAACAAATTCCTCTCACCGAACCCTATTACGATGCTATAAGTGCAAAGAGCCATGCAAAACCACCCCATTTGTTACTCTTTTAGGTAAACAAATAACCCACGTAAATCAATGAGACATTAATAAAAGACCTTGTGTTGGTTGTTATACAAAAATCAATCAAACAAGTTATTAGAGTTATGTCGATTTTGATGATTGTATTCAAACTTAGTATGACATTATCGGTGATTGTACATCAAATGTACCATGACTAAACAATAAACCATAGAATTCCAAGAACAAATTTTCAAAAGAGAACTTGATGAATGAAGAGAAAGTTGTTGAACTTCAGCTTTTGTAAAATAATCCGTTTGTTCCTTAACAATCCCATATCAATAGATGATTATTATTTTACGATGTTCCACAGACACATCGTATTTCTATGACCTTCAGTTGGTTTTGATTTTGTATTGAGATCACATTGTTAGCAATAATATGCAAATACCTTATTATTTGGAATTATTCTAATGATAAAGTGAATACTAAATCAGTGTTTCTTGTTGTAGTCATTGAAGATGGCCAACATGAGCAACACCCATACCCCCTCAGCACTTACCACAACCATGACTCCTAAAACCATCAGGGAATTTGAAAACAATATCGTTACAGTGGTACATGAAGTGACTACAATAGTTCATCCGAGAAACAACGACATAGACAAGAAAGAGAAAAGGATGGCTATACCTTGTAGAGACAACCATGAAAGTTTCATGGGACGTAGGCCAGTTCGCCTAAAAGATTCAAGAAAGATGACTAAACCTATCCGCACATGTGCCCAAAGAATTAGGCAAGATATTGCACTTAAGAAAAATAACCAAAAGCGAAAACTTGAGGAGAAAAGATCCTTTATCCTCAACGAATGTGAGTTCCACAATGATGTTTGCATCCGCAATCATCTACAAGACCGCATTGACTATCTTCGCCAGCAAAGGCCCAAACCAGAAATTGGAAGAAACGGTATCACCAACCCTAGTAACAAAAACCAATACTGTGGAAGGAAACCTTTGTGCCAAAGATGTAAGATGCATCACACCGGACATTGCATTGCAATATGCGGGAGGTGCCGGAAAACAGGCCACAAGACAAGTGATTGCAAAGCCATGGAAGGAAATGAGCAACCATCATCCATAAAATGCCATGGATGTGGTGCAATGGGCCATTACAAGAGTCATTGCCCGAACTACGAAGCCCGTTGGGAGCCCAAGAACTGTGCAAGGGAATAAGAATCTCAACCGTGTCAAAGAATGACCTCTATGTTAAGCAGATGAATGGATTCCTGCTGTAAAATAAATAAACTCTAGTTTAGGACTACCTAAGTTATATTTCCATTTGTACTTTGCCTTAGGTTTGATGGATGTAACCTAAGTGCAACAACTATCGTTCTACCGTATGAATCTTTACCTTGTAATATTTCCATGATAATTATGATCTACGTCTATTTCAATTTCTATTCCACCTCTCTATTCATAATCATTATGTAACAATACACTAATATTACCCTAAGGATTAATTAACTCCATTGTGATCAAACCATAAGTTGTTACCGCATTGTAAGAAATCCTCACCTAAAACCTAAGTTTATACCTAGAATATCCAAATGTCACTTTAGAAATTCCTGACTTATCATTGGAATATGAACAAAAACTTTATAATTCTTTTAAAAATAATCAGAGGGTGTCCGACTTTGTGACGGAACCATTATAATTGAACAATATAAAACTCTTTGAAGAAGCATAAATATCATAATGACTGAACCAAGAATTACATCATTTGGTCCTCAATTATACATAGCCTAGCTACCTATGTATAATTTAGGAAGAATCATGTTATAAATGGAACAGTTATCTTTTCAAAGCCTTTAATAACAATTTTCATTCCAAAAGTAAGATTTTGAGATAAAATAAACGATTCATGAACATCACTTTTGACAAGCCCCAGTAAGATCTACACTTATTACCTATTACTTTATTATAAGAAGTCGAGAAAAGTTCGAAGTTAGAAACTACAACAATATGTGGCAAACACAAATAACATAAATTTCATTAAAAACCACCAAAATTAATACATAGCGAGATGATTAACATCGGAAATGCTAATAATACAATAAACACAATATAAGGCATAGAATCTTCGATAGGTTGGCCCACCATAGCAACAAAAACCACCACCAACCCAGCGATAGCAAGAGCCACCACAGGATGAATCATCTTGATTGTTCTGCGTCGAAAGTACAACAAAATATTAAAAGATACAACGAAACAAATTCGTAAACGTAAAAGAAAACGAGTTTTATTCCACACTTAATAAAGGTTACATAGAAACACAACAAGGACCCATTACAATCGACACTAGTTTAAAAGCTATTACCCCCAACACTTGTCCACCACAACGGCTATGATGGTGAGGGGTACGATGACCAACAAATATCCGATCAGGTGGCCGGAATCTGCGTCGGGAAGGAAAGCTAAACAGGCGGCGGCGAAGGCGATGAACATGGTGGCGAAAACAATGGCGAAAGGCGGCATTATTGTGTTGTGAAAAGTGGAATGAAAGAGATGGAGTGAAAAGGTGAAGTGGGGAGGAAAAAGGGGAAAAGTAAATAGGGTATTAATAGGGAAAAACTAGCCGTTATTTTACTATTCACGATCATTAAAATTTCAAATCACTACCATTAAAAATCCACTAGTCTCGACCGCTAGAACACTAGACATTTAGTGTTAAATACTTCCTACTCTCGACCGTTATTTTCAATATTCACAGCCCATGAAATCATTAGTTGACCAAACATTCAAATTTATTTCGTCTAAGTACGAATAAATCTAGTTGGATCTCGTCTCTTTGATACTCAAATAAAAATCGCTCGACAACATCTTCCATAAACTCTCACCTCAGAACACCACATTTTTCAACACCTATCACAGACTGAACTTCGGGACGAAGTTCAAAATTGAGGGGTGGATACTGTAGGATCCCACAAAAATCCATTATAATAATCATAATTAATTAATAATAACCTCGAGTTACTTTCTACTAAATCCCATTTTTACTGGGAAATTTAAAATTTTTCTTGATATATTATTTTCACCACGTCACGATATCACAACAATTACCAAATGTCAACACTAGTTCACGACGTGCATTACGGAACATAACTACTACGCAAGAATTAGTATCTCACAAATCACAATTTTCACAAATTACAAATCTCACTAATTACTATTTAATTATCACTAATTACACAAGATTTACTCTAACCATATTTTCTTCTTTCACTAATACAACCGAATGGGCTGCCCCATTATTCCAGGCCCAACACCACCATACGCTACACAAGCCCAACTTCAAAACTCAATTTCCCTTTTTATCATTTCAGGTGGAAATCGACAAGCCAAACACCCTCCAAAATGACTCGCGTTCTCTCGAATATTAAACACAACCCTTGAATATTTTTACCTCACCTTAATCACCACCCACTAAACTCTATGTGAGCCAAACCTTGGACCTAGATGTCGAGTATTTCCATGGTATGCAAAGTCATTTTGTTTGTCCCATTTTACCCGAGTCACATACCCAAAAATCACAAAACACAGTCATTTCAAATCATGCTTTTTCCTATACATTGCTAATGACCATATTAATATTTTATGATGTTAAAAAGGAGGTTAGAGCAGCAGAAGACGAATATGGCTCGCTAAATACAACTAACACTCATTTAAAATACAAACCTAACACAACTATAGCACAAAAACAAAAGATAAGGTTTACCCACGTTTCATATCTAGCAAATATCTCATTTTGTCAGTAAAACCACCTAGGTGTCCTCTCCTCTACAGTGGCCTTCAATGATTGAGCCTTGAGGGTAAAATGGTCAAGTAACATGCATAATCTATCTCTATATAACCCACCCCTTTCTCACAGCCTACACTACACATATTCTCTTTAGTTCCCTCTCACTAACAACCCCAAAAACCCAGAAACAATTACTATGCCTTAGGGAAGACAATACGAGTATGAAACTCAACACGTAAAAACGTATCCAAGTTTGATAAGCCTACTGTCTTGCTCATGTGTTTCCCTTCGACTGCCATAGCTCATTCACCACCTTTCTAAAGTATAGTAAGTACCTAGTCACTCTCTTATTTTCATGTCTCACGTACACGAACCCTTCATGCATATTTCATTTTTGCATTTGAACGTATCTTTCTTTTACATAATATTATCATGCATAACGAGTTTACAAGAAATGACAACTTCAACTGAGGAAGATTTAGAAAAACAACTCACTAGTACACGTTAGTAATATCATGTCATGCATTATTCTTTTTTCCCACTCGAAAGTATCACACTTCTATATTCGAGCACACAACCATCTATTTCGAACCATGTAGAAAGTCGAACTTAATCTTGTGGAGTCTTAACAATCACACACTTCACCCTCACGTTTAGATTACCTCACATCATGCATTATTAAACGTCTCAAAACTTTAATATCATACGCACAAAATATACGAGGAAAACACTTAGAATAATTATAAGCCTTTGACTCTTTAAAAATGTCCCAACCCATCGGGAAAATGGCCTCGTCATTTCGAAATCGTACCAACAACATACCAATATTTTTACATGGATCGAAAGACCACATGGCTAACTATAACTTTCGTATTTTGACTTCGACATTTTAAACACAATCAGACGCTTTAAAAGACTCACTTAGTAAACTATTCGACTGGGAAAATAAGACTTAGAAAATATTTTGTATTCTTCAGTTTCAACCATGCGACCCAGCCAACTCACGCTCAAATATATTTCGATTGAGACATTTAATAACCCAATATTTTTACTTATCTCGATAGTACACCTGGGGAACTACATTTTTCATGTTTTAACTCCGACCTCATAAGCACTTAAACACGCTCAAGTAAAATCAATTTGTTTGCCACTCGTTATAAACAACAAAAATAGGAAGTTCAGAAAAACTAAAGAATTCTCGATTTGGGCTTATAACAAGCCCAATAAGAGATGGCGTTAGACTAGCCCATCCAGCCTGAATGAGATATTTTCAGAACCACAAAAATAGCCCAAGTTCAAATCCAAAACTGTTTTCACGCCCTCGCCTCTAAAATTCTTAACGGGCCTTAAGTGATTCGTTAAGTGGTCCATTAGCACCAAAATAAGCTCTGGTCCGAAATAAGCAATTAAAATAAGTTATAATAAACTTAATAAAGTTATAGAAATCTTCAGAATATTTTTCCCGTAATTTTTATGTAAAAAGGACTAAAAATGTAACGCGACCTAACTAGAAGGACTGAAACTGCCAACTGTGAAACTTATGGACTGAAGCTGTGAAAACAGTTTATAGAGGACTTAAATTGACATATCATTGAACTCCAAGCCTTATATGGACATATGGACAAATATTGGACTATTATGGACTTTGGAACTTAACCGAGGACTAACGATGTGACGCAAGCACAGTTAAGGTAAAAAGTATAAAATCTAGAAAGGACAAGGACTAATTAATTTCACTTGACATTCTTACTTTATTTTCTATTTTTCACCCCTCATTTCATATGCATTTTACATTTTAGTTATGCATTATTTAGTATTCGTTATTTATTATAACTAGGAATTTAGCGATTCACTTTGCATATCATTTCAGCATATTTTGAGAAGGTAATATTTTGAGTCGAGTGACATAAGAATCAAGATAATATCATATATGATATTATATTTTTAACTTGAGGCATTTTAAGCATATCACACTCATATCACCGATCAAATCGTTATACGAATTCTCATTTCCACACTCACTATTAGTAGTAAGTCAGAAATCTTAGACTTCCCTCATATTCAGGTTTCGTATCGAAGACGTTTCCGTGATCGTTTCCATAGATCTAATAATTCTATCTTGTCAGATACGCACCAGGTGAGTCGTGGCCCCTACTTTTAATATTGTTTTAATAACTCTTTTGGGGGAGATACATGCTTTAACTGTTTTAAGTTTACTTTTATACTTTGACAAATCTCATGATTTACTCAAAATCATCAACTATGCTTTACATGTTTGAATCACCCTTGAGAGAAATATATGTTCGTTATATGTGCAAATTGCTTGCTTAGCTTAAACACTGAATTTGAAAGATATCGTTTTTAAACTACTTGATGTAACATGATACTGAGACTTATTGTATGCATTCATATAACAAATGAATGTACTGTTAACTTTACTATGATATCTCTACATTTCACTAGAAATAATTGCCAAGACTAAAATTACGCATATTTCATGAACCCTGAAACCTATATTGCCTAAGTTTACTTTATTGCCATAAAGTCCCTCGATCATGAGCCATTAATCACTGCGGTGAGCACGAATATAGTGAACAGCGTCGAAACCTGTTAGAGGCTGACAACCTATCCCACTAAATACTTGGACGGAATGCCTACATGGTTAGTCGTATTTAGTCGCGATCCACTATATTTGAGAAAAATAGGAATTGGCAAATCACCTATTACATGAGGGCAAAACTTTCGTCATTAATTTGATGAACACTCCGTTTTACGGTACTCTATTAACGTTTTGCGTGTCATGAGGCTTAGGGCAATATAACTTTATGAATATATGAATGTTTCATATATATTAGGATACAGCTGTATTTAGTAAACCACCACTTTACACTGATAGATTTCAGACTCTAGATTATTATTTTCACTATGTGTTATGATTATGAATCCTGTACTTGAACTTTAACTGTTATCATATGTGACTTAATTGAGAATTCTATTAGAGACAGCCCAAATCGCTTAGTATATCGTTACTTCTAAAAGTTGACCCAACACATTATTTCGAGCGTATAACAACGTAGCTCATTTTCATTTAAAACTTGAAACTTATGATCGCTTGAGATCATACATGAATTACTTGTGGATTTTATTCAACACAACTTGTTATTTAATGAAGATCTATTATTTATTTCGACAATCACTGTACACCTCTTAAAATCTATTGAAAGAAAGTTCTTTTCTATTAAACTCCACGAACTCACCAACCATTGTGTTGACGTTTTAAGCATGTTTATCTCAGGTAATTAACGGAGCAGGACAAGACACGGAGCGGGCATCTTATACTCTGATAAATAAACTGGTGTAAAATCAAATATGTCATTCTTTCCAAATTACCACACTTTTGTGGGATTTTCAAATCAGATATTTTCCTTTTATACCAAAACTATTATTTCGAATGACTTATAAATTTCAAAACGCCTATTCTGGACCGTTTTTCTGAAATTTTAACTCGATCCTCACCGTAACACCCTAATTACTTTTCCGCTGCCACTAAACAAATTAGGGGCTGTTACAAATACATAACTATTATATATATTAATTATTTACTTGATCATTCATACGTAAAGTGTGCAATCCCTCGGTCCCGTGTTCGAATCTAGACATACACGATTAATATTTTTCCATTAAACTCTAACAGCTCCCACTTGGAAATCTATTAAAAGTGTAATGACATTGGTTAGCGTCTAGCAACACGCCAATGCCCCTAGTACAACTCGGGTGGTGGTCTCCTGGAAAAACCATTCGATGATTACTCATCATACTCATCCTTTTTGTTTCTAATACCACATTAATAAAGATATGGATCTAAGTCATTCTTTATTAATAATTTTGTTTCTCGTTGTTTATGATTAAATAAGATTACCAAATCTTCTGAATTATTCAGGGGAGATCTTGGGTGTGGCCACACATACATCTTACTAATCCTACGAGGGGCCCAGCAGTATTAAACTCCAAATAAATTTGAAGAAACAAATTCTATCTTGACTACGAGCATAAGTCATGCACTTCGCAACGCTTCCGAAAATAATCCGTATAGCTACCAGTTACGTATAGCATTAAATTGAATTACAGAAATGCACTACATGCATGACAGTTATCTGGCATCTCAAGTCTGAGGATAACTATATACACATGATTTACTTAATGACAAGATCCATAAAGTAAACTCATGAAGGCGGGATAAGTCCTATATTCAAACATTTTGAATATCATGTGAAATTGGTACGACAATGCATCAATATACTTTCAAGTACATTCTACCAATACTCAGATTTGTCTTAATTTAATGACATTCCCATATCATTAATTGACAACGGACAGTTTAGAATATTATAAATATATTCAAGGATATAAACATGCAAATATATGATATATTATTAAGAAAATGATAAACAAACATAACGAGTATTTTGTTTCAATAAAATAATAACTGTTTTACAACATCCCATTATCCAAACACTAATCACAGATATGCATGAAACTATTAGCTAAACGAAGTCCTATGCCTTCAGAAAGTTGTTTAAGCTTTCCACCAGGTAGAGCCTTCGTTAATGGATCTGCTAAGTTGTCATCTGTGTGAACTTTGAGTAACTCGATCTCGCCTATCTCCACTTGTTCTCTAACATAGTGATACCGGATCGGGAAATGTCTGGTGCCCTTCATGATTCCAGGCTCATTAGCAAATGTAATTGCGGCTGAGTTGTCACAATACATTTTTATAGGTCTTTCGATTGAGGGCATAACTCCAAGCCCTGAAACGAATTTCCTAATCCAGACTGCTTCCATTGCAGCTTCTGAGGCAGCAATATACTCACTTTCTGTTGCAGACATCGCTATAGTACTCTGCTTCTTGCTCTTCCAATCCACAGCTCCTCCATTGATGACAAAGACATAACCCGTCTGACACTTCGTATCATCTTTATCACACTTCCAGGATGCATCGCAGTAACCTGTAACACATAGCTCTGCTTTCGGATTTCCCTCGTACACTAAAAACATTTCTCTCGTAGATCTTAAATACTTGAGAATATGTTTCACAGCAGTCCAGTGGAGCTCACCTGGGTTCTGCTGATAACGACTGGTAATGTTCTGAGCAAATGCCACATCGGGCCTTGTACATCGCACCGCATACATAATAGATCTCACAGCCGAAGCATAAGGGATTCTCTTCATGCGTGCCACCTCTTCAGGTGTTGAAGCACAAGCTTTGCTACTCAAGCCATGTTCTACTTGCATTGGCAAAAATCCCTTTTTGGAATTCTGCATACTGAATCTCTTCAATATCTTGTCAACGTAAGCACTTTGGCTTAAACCAATTAACCGCCTTGATCTATCTCTATAGATCTTGATTCCTAGAATGTATGCTGTTTCTCCCAGATCCTTCATGGAAAAACATTTCCCAAGTTAGGCTTTCACCTCATTCAAGCTTGGAATGTTTTTGCCCATGATCAATATGTCATCAACATATAGAACTAGAAAAATAACATCACTCCCACTAGCTTTGTGGTATTGATGAACTCAAATAAGTACATTTTATTACTATCATTTATCCTATTTATTTGACTTGTTTTATTATATTATCTGTGAGAATTGATACTTAATCGTTTACTTTTGTAATTCTCAGTTAAAAACAATGTTGCAAAAATCGTGAATCGGTACTGAGGCGGTCCGGGGCCGATTAGCGATTTTTTACCGATTAATCGGCCGATTTTCTTGACTCGGCCGATTAATCGGCCGATTACCTTGGAATTCTCTCCAAGTTCCAGGGCCGATTACCTTGGAATCGCCGATTAATCGGCCGATTCGGCCGATTTTTGCAACACTGGTTAAAAACAAGCATTTGGTGAAACTTGGCGATTTTGGACTAATTATGGAGCAAAACAAGCAAGAAGTTAAGAGTCTACTGAAATGTACAAAATCAAGACTATTCTGCTCCAGATGCGCCGCATTATACTTCTTACATACGGCGCATCGCTATCAAGATTTCACAAGATATTATCCAAGACGGCAAAGGACATGCGCCGCATCCAAGAATGAAGATACGCCGCATCTTCTGGCGGTGTACGAATATTCCTGAATATGTTAATCTTGGACCCCACGCGAAGTTAAGTCAATGCGCCGCATCTACTTACTAGATGCGCCGCATCTTACCCTCAGACAGAAACTATAAATACCCCAAGACCAGACGAATTTCGTAGCACATAATATATACAAGGTACGAAGACCACAGAAACCTAAGGCCGAATTCAGATGATTAGGCAGCACAAGACACACCCGAACGAAGATACAAGAGCTGTAAGAAGGTCCTGCATGTATTTAATTCATTAAGTAGTTTTGTTTTATTGTGTTAGTAAACTTTAATTCATCAGGATTGGTAGCTTGTGTAATGTGAGGAGAAAGATTGCACTCCCTTAAAACTGCTTTCCCATCAATTAAAGTTTATATGTTGATGTCTTTGGTTACTACTTATTAGTGCATTGATAACCTCTGTGTTTATTAGTGGCCTGCGCATTTGACTACGGAAGAGAATGTGGCTCCTACGGTTGTTACTAAATTGATCACTTAGGAATAACTTTTAGACATAAGTAATCATTAAGGGATTTCTCGCCGATAAGATTAGGACCAACGAGAAAGGGTTAACTACATACACTTCATATAAAACTATCAATAAAACAAGTGACAATCTACTTAATCATCAGGACAGGTCTTCTTATTGTCTCGAGTATTTATCTGTGTACGTGCATGTCTATCGCTGATTCGTGCTCATTAGTTTAGTTTATTATTTAATTGCAACCAAAACGTGCCAGTCTCTCAGGCTGAACCCCCTTGCGTTAGATTAGGTTGTATAGCTAACTTAGAATATTAAAATATTGATTAGAATAACTAGATAATACGTTCCACTCTTAGTGATCGACACTCTACTTACCATTATATTCATACTGACCGGGTACACTGCTCGTTAAGTGTGTGTGTTATTGATAAGTCGGCTAAATATAAATTTAAAACTTGAGTAGGCATTAATACTGCTAAACCGCAACGACACATCGCACCCATCAAGTTTTTGGCGCCGCTGCCGGGGAGTGAATTGTTATTATCTGTTAATTTGATTAGTATTTTAATTAGGTTTTTAATTTTTAATCTAACCGCTAACTGTGTTATATATTAGATTAAATTGCATTCATTGTATTATTTTGCATATTTTCTGTTTTGTGTGTTATTTGTTTGCTTTTATTTGTGTTTATTTTGGTTTGTTTTTATTTTTCGTATTTGTGTGTTCTGCTATCGTTGTACTGAGCTAAATAGAACGATACGGCGCATCTATTTTCATAGATACGGCGTATTGCGTTTAATTTTTATAAAATACAACGCGTTTAATTAATTCGATACGACGCATCTTTTCCCCAAGATACGGCGTATCTGTTTTTGATTAAAAAAATTTCTAAACGTTAACGCGATACGACGCATCTGCCTTAGCAGATACGGCGTATCTATTATTTTAATTAAAAACAGTTTTCGAATTATTAAACAGATACGACGCATCGATCTTTGTCGATAAGGCGTATCTTCTAAATCAAAAATCTTATATTTTGAAACGTAACGAAAATACGGCGCATTAACTTTTGTTAATACGACGCATTTAATTTTAAATAAATATCGATTTTTGATAATTAAAACTGATACGGCGCATTCTAACTTATAAGCGGCGTATCTATTTTCTGAATAAAAGTCTGATTAAATTTTAACGATTATAAGATACGGCGTATCCAACTTTTTGGATACGACGCATCGTCTGCTCATATCAGCAACTTTTATTTTTCTTATCTACGAACGGAAAATACTCTGACCCTTATACCTGGAAACTTTTACTTTGAAATCTACCTTTCTTTAATTTTCAGGTACAATGTTCGATATTTTCCCCAACTTGTTCGGAAGACCCCAAAGAAACCTTACCATGGAAGAGTTTGCACTGCAAATCGCTCAAGCCAATGAAAAAGAACATCATGAAGCAAGAAACTTTATTAATGAATTCAAAGGCAGTCATGAGCTGTTACTAAAGGAACAAAACAACATGATTTATGGATTGGAAATTGAAGTGCACCAATTGTCAACGGTGCTTAACAGGGTTCTTTTGGTAAAGCAAGAATTGAAAGGGATTACAACTAGAGGCGGAAAGTCGACCTTTCAAATCGGAGAGACACCCGAGGATGACGGTACAAACAAGATTTCCCCTGAATCTTTATCACCTGAGCAAGAGCAACCAAAAGAGACTAATCCAGAACCTATAATTAGAGAAGAACCTTCTGTTGAACCTAAACGATCAACACTACCTTTCCCACATAGGGTAAGGAAAGAGAAAGAAGATGCCTATCAAAAGAAATTCCTGGAGAATCTCAAGCAGCTGCAGCTAAGCATACCATTTATGGAAGCCCTAGTGCAAATGCCAAAATATGCTAAATATCTGAAGAGCTTGCTTACAAACAAGTCTAAACTTGAAGAGGCTTGCACCATAACAATGGGGAAAAGAAGCTCAGCAGCATTGCTCAACAAACTTCCGTCTAAAGAAAAAGATCCAGGGAGTTTCACTATTCCTTGTCAAATTAAAAATTTGCATATTGAAAATGCTTTAGCCGACCTAGGAGCTAGTATAAGTCTTATGCCTTCTTCTATGTATGATAAATTAGGTCTTGGCGAACCAAAACCTACTAGGATGTGCTTAGAACTAGCTGATAGGTCCATACAATACCCATTAGGAATAGCTGAAAATATATTAATAAAAGTTGATAAATTTGAATTACCTATCGACTTTGTTATCCTTGATATGCCTGAAAATTCTAGAACTCCTATAATATTAGGACGACCATTTTTAGCCACTGCTAGGGCCATAATTGATGTTTTTAATAAAAAAATAACTCTTACCATAGGAAATGATGAGGTTGAGTTTAACATGGAACAATCTATGAGTAAAGATAATTCCGATGACGATGAATGCTATAATATCGATGTTTCTGATGACACGATTAATCAATTTACTCAGAAATTGTTAAAAAGTAATTTGCTTGATTCTTTTCTGCTTAAAAATTTAGAAAACACAATTGCTATAGAAGATCAAGTTGATGAGAATACTATTGATTATAATTTAGCTGCTGACTCTGCTGTATGTAACGCCATACGGCGCATCAAAAATATCGATGCGGCGCATCTATCTGATGACAGCAGCAATATAATTAAAGAACAAGTTTATTCCGCTAGTGCTACTGAAATTGATAATGTTAAACCTGTGCTTAAGGATCTCCCTTCTACTTTGGAATATGCCTATTTAAATGGGAACACTAATTCGCCCATTATTATTGCATCTGATTTAACGCCAAAAGAAAAAGAATCCCTTTTGCAGGTACTATATAAACGAAGAGGAGCATTAGCGTGGAGTATGTCTGATATTAAGGGAATTAGCCCGTCATTCTGTACACATAAAATCCTCATGGAAGATGAATTCAAACCAACCATCCAACCCTAAAGGCGTTTGAATCCAAAAGTCCAAGACGTGGTGAAAAATGAAATCGTAAAATTACTTGACTCCGGACTTATCTACCCAATTTCTGACAGCTCGTGGGTCAGTCCTATCCACGTCGTACCAAAAAAGGGAGGAATGACGGTCGTACTCAATGACGACAATGAGCTAATACCTTCAAGAACTGTTACTGGATGGAGAGTTTGCATCGACTATCGCAAACTCAATGATGCTACGCGAAAAGATCACTTCCCTCTTCCATTTATTGATCAAATGTTAGAAAGACTATCAGGACATGCTTATTATTGTTTTTTAGATGGTTTTTCAGGTTTCTTCCAAATACCCATTGCCCCCGAGGATCAAGAGAAGACGACTTTCACTTGCCCTTATGGAACCTTCGCCTATAGGAGAATGCCGTTCGGACTATGCAACGCCCCTGCTACTTTCCAACGTTGTATGACGGCTATCTTCCATGATATGGTAGAAGACTTTATGGAAGTCTTCATGGACGACTTCTCGGTGTTCGGTAACTCATTTAGTGATTGTCTCTTTAAACTTGATAAAATGCTTGCTAGGTGTGAAGAAACTAACCTTGTTCTTAATTGGGAAAAATGTCATTTTATAGTTAGAGAGGGAATTGTGTTAGGACATAAGATTTCTGGGAAAGGTATAGAAGTCGATAAAGCTAAAATTGATGTAATTGCCAAACTACCTTACCCCACTGATGTAAAAGGTGTTAGAAACTTTTTAGGGCATGCTGGATTTTATCGTAGGTTCATAAAGGATTTTTCAAAGATATCTAGGCCTATGACCCAATTATTGCTAAAAGATGCGAAGTTTGATTTTTCTGATGATTGCAAAAAGGCATTTAATATACTTAAAGAAAAACTAACTTCCGCACCCATTATAATTTCGCCGGATTGGAATCTGCCCTTTGAACTAATGTGTGATGCTATTGATTATGCTGTTGGAGCTGTACTTGGCCAAAAGATAGATAAGAAATTTAAGCCAATTTATTATGCTAGCAAAACATTGAATAATGCCCAAGAACATTACACCACCACGGAAAAAGAACTTTTAGCAGTAGTTTTTGCATTCGATAAATTTCGGTCATATCTTATATTGTCAAAAACTATGGTTTACACTGACAATTCTGCTTTGAAGTATTTGTTCAATAAACAGGATGCCAAGCCAAGGCTCATTAGGTGGGTTTTATTGCTCCAAGGATTCGATATTGAAATTAAAGATAAAAAGAGTGCCGAGAATCTAGCTGCTGACCACTTATCTAGACTTGAAAACCCTGACATGGAGGTGCTTGATGAAAAGGAAATCGCTGATGACTTTCCTGATGAACACCTTATGATGGTAAGAATTAAGAGTAATAATAATGGACCATGGTATGCCGACTATATAAACTTTATTGTTGCAAATGAAATTCCAAAAGGGCTGACATCCGACGAGAAAAGAAGGTTTCTAACTCGCGCTAGCGAGAATATTTGGGATGAACCTTATGACTTTAAACTATGTCCTGACAATATTATACGAAGATGCGTAGATGGAGATGATGTCCCATCAATATTGGCACATTGCCATTCAGGGCCGACGGGGGGACATCATGGTGCACTTATTACAAAAAGAAAAATCCTAGATGCAAGATTTTATTGGCCCACTATTTTGGATGATGCAAAGGATTATATAAAAGGATGTGATGCGTGTCAACGATCCGAAAATATTACATCAAGAAACGAAATGCCACAAAACTATATCCATGTATGTGAAGTTTTCGACATATGGGGATTGGACTTCATGGGACCGTTTCCTGAATCTAAAGGAAATAAATATATTTTGGTTGCTGTTAATTACGTATCAAAATGGGTCGAAGCGCAAGCGTCACCAACAAACGACAACAGGGTAGTACTTAAATTTTTACTAAGTTTGTTCGCTAGGTTTGGAGTTCCGAAAGCATTGATTAGTGATCGGGGAACACACTTTTGTAATCACCATTTAGGAAGAGCCTTGCAACATTATGGAGTATACCATAGGGTTTCCACTGCATACCATCATCAATCCAATGGGCAAACTGAAGTAACCAATAGAGCTATAAAACGGATTCTAGAAAAAACGACGGGATATAATCCAAAAGGGTGGTCTGACAAGTTAAATGATGCTTTGTGAGCATTTCGTACTGCCTATAAAAAACCGACGGGATGCACTCCCTTTCGTCTTGTATACGGAAAAGCATGCCACCTACCGGTCGAAATAGAACAAAGTGCATATTGGGCTTTGAAGCAATGTAACATGGATATGGAAGCTGCAACGAAGAACCGTTTCATGGAACTCAATGAACTCTACGAACTAAGAGATGAGGCCTATAGTAACACTAAGATCTACAAAGAAAGAACTAAAAAATGGCATGACTCAAGGTTACGAGGAGACAAAATGTTTACTATTGGAGAAAAAGTGCTGTTATTTAATTCTCGATTAAAGATGTATCCTGGCAAACTTAAATCAAGATGGACGGGTCCGTTCGTTGTCAAGAAAGTGTATCCATATGGGACTATTGAAATATGTGATAAAAATGGTTATATATTCAAGGTAAACGGGCAACGAGTTAAAAAATACTTTGATAATGAAATTGAGGATACTGAGAGAGAGGTAGTGGAGTTTGAGCCCGAAGTATTAAAATAAAGATCTGAACGTGAGTCTAACTTGAAGACTCTGGAATAAAGACAAGTGCTGACCGGGAGACAACCCGGAAAATTTTTATTATTCTGTTCTGTGTTGAGTCAGTCAGGCCGCAGAGGATACGGCGCATCTCAATCCCAAGATGCGACGCATCTCCTGCAATGGTCATATCTTACTTTATTTTTTCGCATATTTATATTTTAACTTTAAAACTTTTTATCAGTTTATTTTAATGCGGCGCATCCCTGGTTAAGGATGCGGCGCATCTTCTATTCTGATCCGTAATTATTCCAGGCTCGATACGGCGTATCTTCTTCAATAAGATACGGCGCATCGACTGACCTGATGATTTTCAGTTTTAATTTTTATATTCTATTTTTCCTAACTACTAATGTATTATGCAAGTTTGAACTTTCTTAACTTAGGTGTGTTTTAAGCCTTGGTGGTATTATAGATTCCTGCATTTCCTGTGGATACATCTATTATGAAGCTTAAACGTTCTCATCCACAAGAAAGATGATTTTTGCTCTTATACAAATGGAGGATCATACCGAGCAAATCTCAGGGGAGTTTTTCTGTTCTAATTCTTTTATTTTTCGGTTTTTAACCTTTTATACAAACAACGAGGACGTTGTTTAACTTAAGTGGGGGGATTGGAGAATTAGAACACTTAACACTTACTTGTCCTAAACTTTTAAAAATATGCTTAAAATGTGCTTAATATATCAAAATTAAAAAAATTTAGCATGTTTTTGTTTAAAGTCTAAGTTGCATAGCTGCACACATGACGTTATTTTCAAAAATTGCGATTTTTCAAAATTCACAAATCTATGAGTGTGCCGGTGACATGTAAACTTTAGAACTTGGCTTGTATACTATTCGAGACCACTATAATAAGTATTATTTATATAATTGGAATGACTTGTCTAAATTGGTAAATTTCTAGGATTACACCCAAATAGCCTTTATATGTTATGTGTTATTAGCTAACTACACTGGTTAGTTAACCCCCGTATAAACCCTTTTGTTACTCTCACTTTTAGAGTAAGATACCCCTAGAAAAACACTCAGAGCCATTCCTTTCGTTTCTTACACCTTTGTTAAAATGTTTCGTTACATCCTTACACTTTAGCCTACCCTGTAGATTAAAATCCGTGGTTGGTTAATTGCTTTTGGCAAAGTATGTTTCCTTACATTACCTGTGTTCGCGTGCGTAATTCATTATCTTTGGTTAGGTCAGGAAATTGCACAATGCAATTGGAGTGAAAGTAAATATTGTATATCTTTGAGTCTTATTTTTCGTGTGTTTACTACTTTCACTATTACTGTTATTTCTGAAGTTATGAAAAGTATGAAAAAATTATCCAGAGTTATCGTTATAGTGATGTGGTGAAATTTTACACATCTATGTTTATGTTTCAAGTAAAAAAAAAAAAAAAAAAAAAAAAAAAAAAAAAAAAAAAAAAAAAAAAAAATCGAAAAAATAGAAAAGAAAAAGAAAAAGGAAGAGTTGGATGTTTGTTTTAACCAACTTATGTGAAGTTTTGTACTAAGTGGTCGATATCACCACTATTTGTTGTATATTATATCTATGGACTGAATGGGAGTTGGCAGTTATGGGAACACCAACTAAGGTTTATTCTTTGATTAAGGTCTTGTTGAGTATAATTCGTGTCTACCTAAAGCATGTGTTTCAAAGTGTTAAAGCGTGAGTTATTCAGTGATATGAGTCTTATTCATGGGATGGTTGGGATAGTGATTAACCACACTTAGGATTTTAATTTATTTGTTTTGTTTATTTTTCATTTTTACACCAATTTATATCCCAAACATTATCCATACCCTGTATTATTCTTTATCCAACCAAACCTTTGATTTATTGAGATTAGGGATTTGAGCAATCTTAAGTATCGTAGTCGTGGATTCGGCAATGTATTTATGATTTTGTCGCCCTTTTTGATATAATATTATTGGTAAAGTTTGGACCTATCTTTAGCCTATTCGAGTTAAGGATTTGAGCAATTGCAAGTATCGTGTTCGTGGATTCGATCATGTATTTGTGATTTTGTCGCCTTTTCTGGAATTTGAGATCGATAGAGATTAAGGAGAATGATTAACCCTTAAACCTCATAACCCTTTTTACCGCTTTAGACTTGTTATTCCTTGGCTTTAGTGGGGGAGATGTGTATACTTGCCAAGCTTATGATAGAATATTCGTCACGGCTGGACAGTTAAACGATTAGATTTGCTTTTATCAAATTATTTTATTTTACTTCTAATTCGTTAAGTGTTTGGTTGTGTGATTATGACAAAAATGAATACATGCTTAAATATAAAAATAAATCCTAATATCTTTTAGGATACATTTTCATAAGATTAATTCTAAGGTTTACTTGGTGACAAGTAAAGTTCAAGTGGGGGGATATTTGATGAACTCAAATAAGTACATTTTATTACTATCATTTATCCTACTTATTTGACTTGTTTTATTATATTATCTGTGAGAATTGATACTTAATCGTTTACTTTTGTAATTCTCAGTTAAAAACAAGCATTTGGTGAAACTTGGCGATTTTGGACTTGTAACACCCTAGGCAAATCCTACATCGGCTGTGGCCTGGAGAGATGCTGGGTTCATAAGATTACATTCGCCTTACAATGACACAACGCGTTTTGTGGTCTACTGCGGGTGGAGTTCTTAGGAACTGGCAGTTAAGCGTGCTCATGTGAGAGTAGTACTGGCTTGGGTGACCTGCCGGGAAGTCTTCAAATGAGGCCACAAAAACAAAGCCATGAGCCTGCGGGCAAAGCGGACAATATTGTGGTCTGAGTAGGCGGGATGTTACAAGTGGTATCAAAGCCACTCCTGAGCCGTTCGGGATGGTAGGGCAAACCTCATCGAGGACGATGAGTCCCTAAGGAGGGGTGATTGTAACACCCTAGGCAAATCCTACATCGGCTGTGGCCTGGAGAGATGCTAGGTTCATAAGATTACATTCGCCTTACAATGACACAACGCGTTTTGTGGTCTACTGCAAGTGGAGTTCTTAGGAACTGGCAGTTAAGCGTGCTCATGTGAGAGTAGTACTGGCTTGGGTGACCTGCCAGGAAGTCTTCAAATGAGGCCACAAAAACAAAGCCGTGAGCCTGCGGGCAAAGCGGACAATATTGTGGTCTGAGTAGGCGGGATGTTACACTTCCTGTGGAACCTGAAAGTCTAGGTCCTCCACCTGAAGTTGAAGTGGTTCCCATTCGCAGATCTGCAAGAACTGTGAAAGCTCCTGAACGTAGAGTGTGAGGAAACTATACTAGGGGATCTTGATGAACCTACTAGTTATAGGGCTGCCATTAATAGTCCTGAAAAGGATAAATGGCAGGTTGCTATGAATGGGGAAATGCAATCCATGATGAGAGACAATGAAGTCTGGATTGAAGTAGACCTTCCTCCCAATGCTAAGGTAGTTGGGAGTAAGTGGCTCTTCAAGAAGAAAACGGACATGGATGGCAATGTACACACCTATAAAGCTCGTTTGGTGGCTAAAGGCTTTACCCAAACATATGGTGTTGACTACGAGGAGACCTTTTCTCCTGTAGCTGACATTAGAGCTATTAGGATTCTCATAGCCATAGCTGCACACTATGATTATGAGATTTGGCAGATGGATGTCAAAACCGCCTTCTTGAATGGTCGCCTAGATGAAGACATCTATATGGCGCAGCCTGAGGGGTTTGTGAATTCAGAATTTCCTGACCGTGTATGCAAGCTTCAAAGATCCATTTATGGATTGAAGCAGGCATCACGTAAATGGAATAAAAGATTTGATGAGGAAATCAAAAGGTTTGGATTTACTCAAAATCTTGATGAGCCATGTGTATACCTGATGCGTGCGATGTGTCGTTGCGGTTTAGCAGTATTAATGCCTACTCAAGTTTTAAATTTATATTTAGCCGACTTATCAATAACACACACACTTAACGAACAGTGTACCCGGTCAGTATGAATATAATGGTAAGTAGAGTGTCGATCACTAAGAGTGGAACGTATTATCTAGTTATTCTAATCAGTATTTTAATATTCTAAGTTAGCTATACAACCTAATCTAACGCAAGGGGGTTCAGCCTGAGACACTGGCACGTTTTGGTTGCAATTAAATAATAAACTAAACTAATGAGCACGAATCAGCGATAGACATGTACGTACACAGATAAATACTCGAGACAATAAGAAGACCTGTCCTGATGATTAAGTAGATTGTCACTTGTTTTATTGATAGTTTTATATGAAGTGTATGTAGTTAACCCTTTCTCGTTGGTCCTAATCTTATCGGCGAGAAATCCCTTAATGATTACTTATGTCTAAAAGTTATTCCTAAGTGATCAATTTAGTAACAACCGTGGGAGCCACATTCTCTTCCGTAGTCAAATGCGCAGGCCACTAATAAACACAGAGGTTATCAATGCACTAATAAGTAGTAACCAAAGACATCAACATATAAACTTTAATTGATGGGAAAGCAGTTTTAAGGGAGTGCAATCTTTCTCCTCACATTACACAAGCCACCAATCCCGATGAATTAAAGTTTACTAACACAATAAAACAAAACTACTTAATGAATTAAATACATGCAGGACCTTCTTACAGCTCTTGTATCTTCGTTCGGGTGTGTCTTGTGCTGCCTAATCGTCTGAATTCGGCCTTAGGTTTCTGTGGTCTTCGTACCTTGTATACATTATGTGCTACGAAATTTGTCTGGTCCTAGGGTATTTATAGTTTCTGTCTGAGGGTAGGATGCGGCGCATCTAGTAAGTAGATGCAGCGCATTGACTTAACCTCGCGTGGGGTCCAAGATTAATATATTCAGGAATATTTGTACACCGCCAGAAGATGCGGCGTATCTTCATTCTTGGATGCGGCGCATGTCCTTTGCCGTCTTGGATAATATCTTGTGAAATCTTGATAGCGATGCGCCGTATGTAAGAAGTATAATGCGGCGCATCTGGAGCAGAATAGTCTTGATCTTGTACATTTCAGTAGACTCTTAACTTCTTGCTTGTTTTGCTCCATAATTAGTCCTGTAACACCCTAGGCAAATCCTACATCGGCTGTGGCCTGGAGAGATGCTGGGTTCATAAGATTACATTCGCCTTACAATGACACAACGCGTTTTGTGGTCTACTGCAAGTGGAGTTCTTAGGAACTGGCAGTTAAGCGTGCTCATGTGAGAGTAGTACTGGCTTGGGTGACCTGCCAGGAAGTCTTCAAATGAGGCCACAAAAACAAAGTCATGAGCCTGCGGGCAAAGCGGACAATATTGTGGTCTGAGTAGGCGGGATGTTACAAGTGGTATTAAAGCCACTCCTGAGCCGTTCGGGATGGTGGGGCAAACCTCATCGTGGACGATGAGTCCCTAAGGGGGGGTGATTGTAAACACCCTAGGCAAATCCTACATCGGCTGTGGCCTGGAGAGATGCTGGGTTCATAAGATTACATTCGCCTTACAATGACACAACGCGTTTTGTGGTCTACTGCGGGTGGAGTTCTTAGGAACTGGCAGTTAAGCGTACTCATGTGAGAGTAGTACTGGCTTGGGTGACCTGCCGGGAAGTCTTCAAATGAGGCCACAAAAGCAAAGCCGTGAGCCTGCGGGCAAAGTGGACAATATTGTGGTCTGAGTAGGCGGGATGTTACAGGAAGTGTGCTAGTGTTTTCAGAAGGTGATGTATCTTCTTGATCATTTTCAAGATCATAAACTCTCCCACTGAATTCTTGAGATATGAGATTCTCCTCAAGAAATTCGCCATACCTAGCCACAATGACTTTATTCTCTGGTGGAAAGTAAAAGTAGTAACCCTTTGTTTCCTTAGGGTATCCTACGAAGATACACTTAACAGATCTCTGTTGGAGTTTATCTGGTGAGTCACGTTTAACAAACGCCTCACAACCCCAGACCTTTAAGTAAGACAAGTTGGGAGCTTTACCAGTCCGTAATTCATATGGAGTCTTATCAACCTTCTTAGTTGGAATCCTATTTAATACATGAACAGCAGTTTCAAGGGCATAGTCCCAAAAGGATAATGGAAGAGTTGTTAGATTAAACATAGATCGTACCATATCTAGCAATGTACGATTTCTCCTTTCAGATACACCATTTTGCTGTGGAGTATAAGGAGATGTGAGTTGTTGGACAATTCCACACTCAGCTAGATAATCTTTAAACTCTTGGCTTAAATATTCATCACCTCTATCAGATCGAAGAGCCTTAATCTTCTTACCGAGTTGTAATTCTACTTCACTTTTAAAAACCTTGAATGTCTCAAAGACTCATGTTTATGTTTAAGTACATAAACATAACCATAACGACTGTAATCATCCGTAAAGGTTAAGAAGTAGCTAGCACCGCGTTTTGACACATGTCTAAGTGGACCGCACACATCAGTATGTATTAATCCAAGTAGATCTGTAGCCCTTTCCGGTTGATGTGAAAAAGGTTTCCTTGTCATCTTCCCAGATATGCAAGATTCGCATTTATCAAATGAATCATCATTGATATTACGCAAAAGCCCATCATGTTGCAGCTTTTCCATGCGTTTCTTGCCAATATGTGCAAGACGACAGTGCCAAAGATAAGATGAATCCAAGTCTGACTTGATTCTCTTATTGCTAATGCTATACACAGAATTATTTCTATTGGACACATGATTCTCCATGTCAATTTCAAACACACCATTTATTGGAATTGCATTAAAGTAAAAAACATTATTTAAAGAAACCGAAATTCCATTATTCGTAAATGTGTGATCAAAACCAATATCCAATAATAAAGAAACTGAAATGACACCCCTAATGATAAAAGGTGCATAATGACAATTATTCAAAACTAGTATTAACCCTGAAGGCAAAACTAAATCGAATGTCCCTATGGCTTCAACTGCTATATGTATGCCATTGCCCACGTACAAGTAGCTTTCTCCATAGGCCAGCTTCTTTGCTCCTCTAAGCCCCTGCGATGTGTTACAAATATGAGTACCACATCCCGTATCATATACCCAGGCATTATGCTTACGAGGAAAAGAAAATAATTAAATCATAAAAATACCTGAAGTGCTCGCGACATTCCCAGCCTTCTTATTTATATTCGCACGCAACTCCTCTAGCAGCAATGGACAGTTCCTCTTCCAATGTCCAGGAGTGTTGCAGTGGTGACAAGCAGCCAAATCCTTCTTGGTTTTATCCTTCTTCTTAGGAGGATTCTGCTTCTTAGGCATTGGCTGGTAGGTCATAACCTGTTTACCCTTATCAGCTTTACCTTTCCCCTTCTTGTTCGCGTGTTGCGGTTTTTTGGGCTTAGTAACCCTACCACCTTGTATTGCTAATACCGCAGGTGTAGGTGCCTTCTTTGACAATCCTTTCTCAAAGTCAATAAGCATTGCATGTAATTCACTTATTGTCTTCCCCGTGCAATAGATATTGAAGTTGCGCACAAAATTACCAAACAACTCCTCGTTAAGGGATCAATTGATGAGGCCAACTTGTACATCTTGCACGTAACCACAGCCGAGTGTCTCCAATTGGTCCAAATAACCTTTCATTTCCAATACGTGAGCACTCACTGGTTTACTAGCATCCTGCTTACACTTATGCAGAGAATCTATCAAGTCATATAACTCTGCCATAGGTGGTTTTTCAAACATACGCTTGAGCTCATTGATCATGACCATTGATTATCTTAGTAAGCCTCTTCCTACTGCTCCTGCTGGTATTGCATCTAATGCAGAACATGAAGAGTATAACATTGAATATGAGAAGCACAATGATGTGGCTTGTCTTATGTTATCTGGGATGGACACTCAATTGCAGAAGCAATTTGAGAACTATGGTCCCATGGACATGATCAATGAGCTCAAGCGTATGTTTGAAAAACCACCTATGGCAGAGTTATATGACTTGATAGATTCTCTGCATAAGTGTAAGCAGGATGCTAGTAAACCAGTGAGTGCTTACGTATTGGAAATGAAAGGTTATTTGGACCAATTGGAGACACTCGGCTGTGGTTACATGCAAGATGTACAAGTTGGCCTCATCAATCGATCCCTTAACGAGGAGTTGTTTGGTGATTTTGTGCGCAACTTCAATATGCATTGCACGGGGAAGACAATAAGTGATTTACATGCAATGCTTATTGACTTTGAGAAAGGATTGTCAAAGAAGGCACCTACACCTGTTGTAATGGCAATACAAGGTGGTAGGATTACTAAGCCCAACAAACCGCAACACGCGAACAAGAAGGGGAAAGGTAAAGCTGATAAGGGTAAAAAGGTTATGACCTATTTTTTTTGATGGTATCCTAATCTGTCATTATCTTTTATCTTTTTTGTTTTTCTAAGGACCGTGACTTTTATATTTCCAAAGAAATGCTTATAGCCACTTTGACGCATGCACTAATATTATTGAGTGAGACTCCGGAATTATTTAAAAAGGTAAATAATTGGTTCGCAGTAGTGATTTCACGTCTTTGGCTAACATAATAGACAACAACAAACACATATATAAGTTATCATTGTCATAAGGATGTGGTATGTTTTTCATTATCCTAAATTTGTATTATTAATACAAATAAACTGTTATATTAAGTAACGATTCAAACTTGCATGAAAAGAGTTGTTCAACGAGATCGTGAGTAAGCGGGTTTGTTTTGAATAGTGTAGTCATATCACCCTTGAACTTTTCTTTAGATTGATAACATTTTTTATCGTCATCATCTATGATTTTGTGTATGACTTTAGTCTCGCTAGGTAAACAAAGTACGACCCTTATTATAGAGATCTCGAGTGAAGAATCCCTTGTGCTATTCCTTTCCGCAACATGAATAATGGCAAAAAATAAGAAATGGAATGTTACCATATCTTGCTTTTGCTCATTCCACCCGACCTTCGTACTATATGAATTGTTTGATTCGTTTTTACAAAAATGTTATGTGGGTGTATGCCGCCGTGTACTATTTCATTGTTATGTAGATGTAGTATCCCTCCGACTATGTCCTTGTTGACAAATTTGTGTGTGTGCATTCGCACACATTTGTCAACAGGGACATAGTTTGGGGGATAATACACCTGCATGATAATGAAATAGTACACGGCGGTATACACCCACATAATATTTTGGTAAATACATATCAAACAATTCATATAGTACCAAAGTCGGGTGGAATGAGCAAATGCAAGATATGGAAATATTTCATTTCTCATTTGTTACGATTATTCAATTTGCGTAAAGGAGCAAGGGATTGTTCACTCGGGATCTCTACAATATGGGCCGTACTATTTTAACTAGCGAGACTAAAGGCATACACAAAATCCCAGATAATGACGATGAAATATGTTTATCAATCTAAAGAAAAGTTCAAGGGCAATATGGCTACACCCTTTAAAACAAATCAGCTTACTCATGATCTCGTTGAACGACTCTTAGCATGCAAGTCATAGAGCAAGCAGTATGTTGTTACTTAATATAAGAGTTTATTTAATACAAATTTAGGATGATGAAAAGCATACCACATCCTTAAGACAATGATAACTTATACTACGTATATGTTTTTGTTGTTGTCAAGTATGTCAACCAAAGACGTGTTCAATCACTACTACTACTGAGAAGATAGGACGTATTTAGAGTTTATGCTGCGTGCGAATGATGCAATCTCAGGGAAAGTTTCCTATTCCATATTCCGGTTGACCAATTCTGGTGTTACCATAAAGAGTGAACTCGAAAGGTGCTTTTCGGTATAGTTGGATATCTAAAGTTAATGGCAAGTGGCTTACTAAAATGAGGGTGTTGGTCCTGGCTATACTTACGATAATAGAAAAAATATGACCTCTTGCGACTCATAAAGAATACATCGCATCATCTTTCCAGAACTATATTCTCAAACAATTTCCAGAACTATTCTCTACCGTGTATTAGGTGGTGGCAGATTTTAAGAACACTATTTTTAACGATTATTTTGCCGAATCATCATATTAGAAGAAAGATATTTTAATAGTATGATTTCTAGTTATTATTTCTTCTTTAAGTTCCTTATTAATAAAGACGTAATTACATGTGATAACCTCTACTTTATGCTCTTATATATTGTGCTCTTATATTAAGATTAATAGACTCATAAAATGGACAGCCATACAAAAGAATTTCAACCTAATTTTATGAAGTTACCTGACAAAGTACTTCAGAATTTTGCATCATCTCTCTATTAACTGAGGGTTACAGTCGAACATACTTTGCTGTTGTGGGTTTTGACCAAAAATCTATAATCTACAATTTCATATATATGTACGATTATTACTTGAAAGCATTAAAGAACGATTAAAACTAGCGACAATAACTAATATAAGATTATTAGTTAGCATACCTGGTTGGGGATTGGAAAGCAAGATTTTCATGATCAGAGAAATAGCTTGATATAGCATTAGCTGACTCATGTCCGGCATGCCTCTAGTCGAGCGTGTTGGAATATGTGAATCATAAAAATACTATAAACACATAAACATCATAGTACATGCAGCGGAAAGATCTACAATAACATGTAAATTAATTAACTAAAAATTAAATAGAAAGCGTACCTTTTTTATTCCTAGCAAGAACAAGGAATCGGATCTACAAGAACAAGATAAATCCTAATTAGGGTTTAGGGTATGGATCGATCTAATATGGATCGAATAGGGCAAATCACCACAAGCTAAAAGAAGCTTGTCACTCGTTCTTGTACACACATAATGCTAGCGTTCCAATGGGAAAAGCTAGGTTCAAATCACAAAACAAACCAAACACTTTATATGCAAACTCGATCGCCAATTCCTAGTGGAATTAAAAAGAGGGTCGATCGGTTTAGCTAAGAGGAGAAGAGAAGGAGAGAAGTTTGGCTTGTAGAGGATTCAAGATTAGGGAAACAATGAAACACAATGGGATGTATTTATAGTTTTCCTTTGGCTTGCTCCCTACTCCACCCAAACCAAATCCCTAGCCCATAAGGGAGGGTTGGCCGGATTTTAGAACCCAAAGTGGTTCTAGATCCTTCTCTTCCTACTTTGCATAATTAGTCCTTTAACGATCGTTATCTCTAACTCCGTTAAGTACTAACTGTCGTTAAGTATTTGTTTTGTGAAATGAATAAATATAAATATAAAATATATTTAATTTATTCAAACCATTGGAACTCTCACGTTTTGTGTGCAATCCCGAGTCTCGGGTTCGAAACCGGACATACTTATATTAATAATTATACATAAACTCTAACAGAGCGGTCTAACCCTAGTAAACCAAGACCACCTAACCCAGAAAGATTTGGTGCTCTCGTACCAGACCACCACCTAATAATATTCAACATTCATTTAGCCCATAATAACTCTTGTTATCAGAATAAATAAGTAATAAAACGGAGCGCTGGGTTCGCTTAATGTTTTAAGAAATTGGAATGTGTCACGTGTTTGGTTTACTTGTAGTAGTGTTAGGAAGTGGGTTAGAATTAGAAGGTGGAATTATTTCAGTCCCAGAAAACAGGTTCTGGGCTACTTCCAGCATGTCCTTCCAGTCTATCACCAAGTGGACTGTGTGATCTGCCTGGAGGCCTACATGACATCAAAGAAATATATATCATTGCAAAGGTGCCTGGTGATTTTACTAAATAAATGAAAAGAAGAATTGCATAAATCTAGATATGGTATTGATTAAGAGGGTTGTTAGAGTTTGTGAATAATTATTAATATATGTATGTCCGGTTTCGAACCCGAGACTCGGGATTGCACACAATACGTGAGAGTTCCAATGGTTTGAATAAATTAAATATATTTTATATTTATATTTATTCATTTCACAAAACAAATATTTAACGACAGTTAGTACTTAACGGAGTTAGAGATAACGGTCGTTAAAGGACTAATTATGCAAAGTAGGAAGAGAAGGATCTAGAACCACTTTGGGTTCTAATATCCGGCCGATCCAACCCATTAGGGTATGGAAGCACTTTGACTTAAACCGATCAACCGCTTAGATCTGTCTCTATAGATCTTGATTCCAAGGATATACGCTGCTTCTCCTAAATCCTTCATGGAAAAACATTCACATAGATAAGCCTTAACTTCATTAAGACTAGGTATATGATTTCCCATTATTAATATGTCATCGACATACAGGACAAGAAAATTAGTGTTACTCCCACTAACTTTGTGGTATACAAATGGCTCATCGAAATTTTGAGTAAATTCAAACTTCTTGATTTCCTCATCAAATTTCTTATTCCATTGCCTGGATGCTTGCTTCAATCCATAAATGGATCTTTGAAGCTTGCATACACGCTCAGGAAATTGTGGATTCACAAACCCCTCAGGTTGCGCCATATAGATGTCTTCATCTAGGCGACCATTCAGAAAGGCGGTTTTGACATCCATCTGCCAAATCTCATAGTCATAGTAGGCAGCTATGGCTATAAGAATCCTAATAGCTCTAATGTCGGCCACAGGAGAAAATGTCTCCTCATAGTCAACACCGTATGTTTGGGTAAAGCCTTTAGCCACCAAACGAGCTTTGTAGGTGTGTACATTGCCATCCATGTCCGTTTTCTTTATTGTCTTTCATGGATTGCATTTCCCCATCCATGGCAACCTGCCATTTATCCTTTTCAGGACTATTAATGGCAGCCCTATAACTAGTTGGCTCATCAAGATCCACTAGCATAGTTTCCTCATCCTCTATGTTTAAACATAGACGGTCAGGAGCCTTTGTAGATCTTGAAGATCTACGGATGGGTACCACTTCAACTTCAGGTGGAGGACCTAAACTTTCAGGTTCCACAGGAAGTGTGTTAGTGCCTTCAGAAGGTGACGTATCTTCATGATCATTTTCAAGATCATATACTCTCCCACTGAATTCTTGAGATATTAGATTATCCTCAAGAAATTCGCCATACCTAGCCACGATGACCTTATTTTCTGGTGGGAAGTAAAAGTAGTAACCCTTCGTTTCCTTAGGGTATCCTACGAAGATACACTTAACAGAACTTTGTTGGAGTTTATCAGGTGAGTCACGTTTAACAAACGCCTCACAACCCCAGACCTTTAAGTAAGAAAAGTTGGGAGCTTTTCCAGTCCATACTTCATATGGAGTCTTATCAACCTTCTTAGTTGGAATCCTATTCAACACGTGAACAGTTGTTTCAAGAGCATAATCCCAAAAGGATAAGGGAAGAGTTGTAAGATTAAACATAGATCGTACCATATCTAACAAGGTACGATTTCTCCTTTCAGATACACTATTTTGCTGTGGAGTATAAGGAGAAGTGAGTTGTTGGACAATGCCACACTCAGTTAGATAATCTTTAAACTCTTGGCTTAAATACTCACCACCACGATCGGATCGAAGGGCCTTAATCTTCTTTCCGAGTTGTAATTCTACTTCATTCTTAAAGACCTTGAATGTCTCAAAGACTTCATGTTTATGTTTAAGTAAATAAACATAACCATAACGACTATAGTCATCCGTGAAGGTCAAGAAGTAGCTAGCACCGCACTTAGACACATGTCTAAGTGGACCACACACATCCGTGTGTATTAATCCAAGTAGATATGAAGCCTTTTCCAAATTGCTATGGAAAGGTTTCTTTGTCATCTTACCAGATATGCAAGACTCGCATTTATCAACTGAATCATCATTGATATTTTTCAAAAGCCCATCATGTTGCAGCTTTTCCATGCGTTTCTTGCCTATATGAGCAAGACGACAGTGCCATAAATATGACGAATCCAAGTTAGACTTGATTCTCTTATTTTCGATGCTATACACAGAATTATTTCCGTTGGATGCATGATTTTCCATATCAATTTCAAACACACCATCTAATGGAATTGCATTAAAATAAAATAAAAAAAAAAAACAGAATTTAAAGAAACCAAAATTCCATTATTATTAAAAGTATGCTCAAAACCAATATCCAACAATAAAGAAACTGAAACGACACCTCTAACAATAGATGGTGCGTAATGACAATTGTTCAATACTAAAATTAAACTCGAAGGTAACAGTAAATCAAAAGTCCCTATGGCTTCCACTGCTGCACGTATACCGTTGCCGACATACAAGTAGCATTCCCCATAGTTCAGCTTCTTTACTCCTCTAAGCCCCTGCGATGTATTACAAATGTGTGTACCACATCCTGTATCATATATCCAGGCATTTTGCTTACGAGGAAAGAAAAATAATTCAACCATAAAAATACCTGATGTGCTGGCGCCCTGCCCAGCCTTGGCATTTTTATTCTTGCGACACTTCTCAAGCAGCAATGGACAGTCCCTCTTCCAATGTCCAGGAGTGTTACAGTGGTGACAAGCAGCCGTATCCTTTTTAGGATATTCCTTCTTAGGAGGAGGATTCTGCTTCTTGGGCTTCTGCTGATGGATCACGACCTGTTTTCCTTTGTCAGCTTTCCCTTTGCCCTTCTTGTTCACTTTGTGCGGTTTACCGGGCTTAGCAACCCTACCACCTTTAATTGCCATCACAGCAGGTGTAGGAGCTTTCTTAGCGAGTCCTTTCTCATGTTCAATGAGCATTGCATGCAAGTCAGAAAATGTCTTCCCCTTGCAATGCATGTTGAAGTTGCGCACGAAGTCACCATACAATTCCTCATTGAGGGATTTATTGATGAGGCCAACTTTAACATCTTCCACATACCCGCATCCAAGTGCATCCAATTGGTCAAGATATCCTTTCATCTCTAGCACATGGGTACTTACGGGTTTTGTTGCTTCCTGCTTGCACTTGGCTATAGAGTCAAGTACATCATACAACTCAGCCATTGGAGGTTTCTCAAACATACGTTTGAGTTCCTCAATCATTTGCATCGGACCATGATTCTCAAACTGTTTTACCAGCTGAGGATCCATCCCCGATAGCATGAGACAAGCTGCATCATTGTGCTTGTCATAAGCTTCGTTATACTCTCTAAGTGCATTATTAGAAGAGTTAGCAGGAGGAGCAACCGGAAGAGGCTCACTAAGACAATCAAAACGTTTGGCTATCCTAAGAACAAGCCTTAGATTACGATACCAATCGTTGAAATTTTTAGTCCCAGTCAATTTCTCCTTTTCAATCATCATTTTGAAAGCGGAGGTAATGTTTGGAGTGTTTCCGGGTTGGGCCATTTCTACAGAAAAAGTTCAAAATTAGTATTTTTGATAATTAAACTTTTCAAGAAAATTAAACACCCATTGGTTAAATAACCATTTAATTTTCACTGAAAACTAGGATCCTGATTGACGCCGTTTCATTACATCAGCTTTGGCTGCTAGCAATAAATAGTGTGAAAGTATTATGCTCAAAGCAAAAAAGTTTATGAACGATGTATATGTTGCATAAATCGATCATCTCAGTTTACCATGTTTACAACAACTTAACGAACTGTAAAATAAATAGGAATTATCTATATATCCAATCTATATGCAAGGAGGGAATGTTGGTTCATTAAAGAATATCATGAAATGGCATATGTTCGTTTTTGGGTCGAAGCTAGACATTTACGAATGGGTGAAGTTGTGAACAAGTTCTAGTTATTTTTAATAGATTCACATGTGTAGTTCTTTTTAGGGATAATTCTAAAAATAGACCAAAATATTTTAAAAGGTTTTGTATAGATTTTTGTTGCATAAGGATTTGACTTTGGTCGGGGTAGATAGGAACCGCCCTTTTGTATTTGGTATATTTTTAGAATTATCCCAAAAAAAAACTACACATGTGAATCTATATATTAAAAATAACTAGAACTTGTTCACAACTTCACCCATTCGTAAATGTCTAGCTTCGACCCAAAAACGAACATATGCCATTTCATGATATTCTTTAATGAACCAACATTCCCTCCTTGCATATAGATTGGATATATAGATAATTCCTATTTATTTTACAGTTCGTTAAGTTGTTGTAAACATGGTAAACTGAGATGATCGATTTATGCAACATATACATCGTTCATAAACTTTTTTGCTTTGAGCATAATACTTTCACACTATTTCTTGATATATAGTAGGATCCTTATGCAAGAAATGCTGTTATATCGTTCTCATGTATTTTTTGAACCAAACCTTTTAAAATATTTTGCTTCAAAAGTTGTAATGTGGAAGATGTAGCCTTTTTTGATGTGACCCTGATTATTCTAGAGAACATTTTTTATGATCATGTTTGAATAGTAGATCCCATAATTTTTCGTACATGCTTTTTGACTACTTTATGTTTGTTTGTAAGAACATTTTGGTGCATTATATATGGGATGAACTTTTAGTGTAACTAATTAAAATCTTTCTTTTCTAAAAATACAATATGAACAATATAATGGAAATTAATTTTAATTATAAAAGGTTTTTACAGTAAACGAGCGAGGGTATCCGCGCGTTGCTGCGGAATGTTGTGTTTAATCTAAAAAAAAAAAAAAAAAAAAAAAAAAAAAAAAAAAATCTAAACTGAAATTTATAAAAAGAAAAAAAAAAATCTAAACTTAAAAAAAAGGATTGAATTTGCAAAAGGTCACTAACTGGGGACTAACGGTGCCATGTACAGCTAACCTGAGGGACCATTTTTGTAAATTCGTTATGAACAGTACAGACACTATTCACCACTGTTTTGTACTGTACTGCACTGTTTTGTACTGTAGCAAGTATATTTTCAGGTTTAGTCCCTGAACGTGACGGTTTGTTGCATAGTTAGTCCTTAGGGACTAACGGTGGAAAAAAAGTTAACTTTAAGGGCTGTTTCTTTTTAATATTTACCCAGAAACAGCCCCTGAAGTTATTGTTCCATTGCAAATTTAAGTTACAAATGTTACTGTAGCAAGTATATTTTCAGGTTTAGTCCCTGAACGTGACGGTTTGTTGCATAGTTAGTCCTTAGGGACTAACGGTGGAAAAAAAGTTAACTTTATGGGCTGTTTTTGTTTAATATTTGCCCAGAAACAGCCCCTAAAGTTATTGTTCCATTGACAATTTAAGTCACAAATGTTAGGTAACGGCCGTTAAGGACTAACTTTACAATTGATCAATAACCTCAGGGTCTAAAATGACAAATGTGAAAAAGTGCTTGGGGGGGGGGGGCTGTTGGGGGACTGTTCAACCATTTTTAGTATATATATATATATATATATATATATATATATATATATATATATGACTGTTCAACCATATATAGTATGTATATATATATATATATATATATTAGGATTGTTTGTGTAATCTTCTTTTTGAGATATTTTCCAAAAATGGAAGTTGGCAAAAGCTAAAGCTAATATTTATAAGCTTTTTGTGAAGTAATGTTTGACTTAAAAGAATTATAAAATATTATTTTCCATTTAGTATTTATAAGTGTTTCCGATCAACCAAATGCATAATTTAAATAGTTTAGCTTTCAAAAAAATAAATTTAATCTCTCAATAATTTTGTGCATCGTACAAGCCTTGAATGTAAACGTCGATTTTTTTTTCTTTCGAACGTGTATAGAGCTAGAATGTAAAATGTGGAAAATAGTTTTTTTAGTTTTCTTCTCGAAAGTGTATAGTCTGTGGGCTACGGCATCCACACGTTTTAAAGAGGATATGAAAATTACGCATAGGAAATATTATTACTTTATTAGATACTTATTGTGGCATAAGAAAGCGACGACATAACGTAATTTTTGTCTGACCTATTTTTCCGTTTTGAACGGCGATATTATTAAGCTAGCAAGGTGCTAGAAATACTTACAATGCTACGGAACTAGGAATTTTCATCCAAGAGTTTCAATCCAAGTTAATGTTACAACGATTTGAACACCAAAAAAAAGATAAACGAACAATATCATCAAAAAGAAGATCCATGCGCGGCTGCTTACTCCCGAACAAAACTTGATTGCGAAAGTTCCAAATAGCCTACCACACGACATAGCAAGTGCCTACAAGAATGTCCTTAAGCCTCTTAGATAAACGGATATTATTAAACCAAGTGAGCCAATCTCCATATGAATTAAGATCATGAATCTATAACTCCCACCAACGGGCAACTTTGAACAAAAGCTGACGAGCTAGATGGCAAGAGAACAAAAGATGCGATGAAGACTCCACGGCGGTACTACAAATACGGCATAAAATAGAGGGGATATCAACCCCTCTAAGTGAAAGATTAAGTCTTGTTGGCAACTTATCCAAGCAAACTCTCCAAGCAAAAATATTAATCTTGATTGGGACTACTTTTATCCATCGCGTAGGGGTGTCAAGCTTGGGAAGAAGAGCATTGTCTATAAATATGCGGGTTGATTTAACCGAAAACTCTCCAGACGACTCAAGGTTCCAAATCCAACGATCATTAGCTTGCGGAAGAAGAATTTGACTCAAGCTATCTTCAAGTTGCCGCAACTGCTCCTCTTCTAAGCCTCCTCTCGGAGCTCTTCTAAAAGACGACACTAGAGAAGGTTCGTTGAGCTTATTAGCAACCGTAACATGAGGATTTAATTCCAACAAGAAAAGTCTAGGAAACAAAATCTTGAATGGAACATCGTTGAGCCACTGGTCCTCCCAAAAGGAGGTATCTTCCCCATTTCCCACTTTTTTCTTTATAAAAGAGAAGAGATTGATACCTTTAGAAACTAGGCCTTTAAACTCACGCACAATATCCAGCCAAGGAGAACATCTAGGAGGGGAACGAGAGCTATCAAGAAGACCATGAGGACCATGAATAGCCTTGATAAAACGAGCCCATAAAGAGTGATTATTAGAGGTGAAACGCCAAATCCATTTAAAAAGTAAACCACGATTAAGAGCGAAAAAACTTGAAATGCCAAGTCCACCATTTTTTTTAGAAGCCATAACCTTCTTCCAAGCAATAAGAGCTAACTTCTTTTCGGAATTAGTCACCCCATTGAAAAAATTCCGGCGGATTGATTCCATTAAGTTGAGAACTCCCATAGGACATTTGAAGATGGATAAATGATAAATCGGAAGAGAACTTAAGACCGATTTTAACAAAGTAAACCGACCTCCAATGGAGAGCGTTTTAAGTTTCCACTTAGATAGCCGAGAGGAAAGTTTATCAATAACGTCGTCCCAAGATCCACGCCTCGACATGATACCACCCACTTTAACACCAAGAAATTTAAAAGGCGCGGAAAACGTCAAACAACCTATAGAGTCCGCTGCTAAGACCACTTCGTTATGAGGAATTCCAATACCCATGAGTTTACTTTTATGAAGATTGATTTTGAGACCCGAAGCCAAGAAAAAACACTTGAGCACATTCACTATGGTATTGATATTCGTCGTATCCCATTTGCCAACAAACACCACGTCATCGGCATAAAACAAGTGAGATAGAGACAAACTATTATCAATAGGAATACCTTTATAGATACCTGCGTTTTCCACATTCTTGAATGAGAGATGAAGACTTTCCATGATCAAAATAAAGAGTAGCGGAGATAAAGGATCTCCCTGCTTCAAGCCTTTGTAAAATTGGAACTCCTTAGTCGGGCTACTGTTAACAAGAATGGACCCCTTAGCATTATGGAGACAACCTTGTATCCAACAACGCCATTTGTCTCCAAAACCAAATTTAGCTAACACGTCATCAAGATAATCCCAATGCACCGAATAAAAAGCTTTTTCAAAATCAACCTTGAAAACCATTGCTTTATGCTTTTTATACTTGCACCAAGAAAGAAGCTCATTAAGAATAAAAGGACCATTGATGAACTCAAATAAGTACATTTTATTACTATCATTTATCCTATTAATTTGACTTGTTTTACTATATTATGTATGAGGATTGATACTTAATCGTTTACTTTTGTAATTCTCAGGTAAAAACAAGCATTTGGTGAAACTTGGCGATTTTGGACTAATAATGGAGCAAAACGTGCATAAAGTGAAGAGTCTACTGAAATGAAGAAGATCAAGACTAATCTGCTCCAGATGCGCCGCATCTCACTATCAACATGCGCCGCATCTCTATCAAGATATCACCAGATACGATCCAAGATACAAGAGGACATGCGCCGCATCTAATCATGGAGTTACGCCGCATCTTCTGGCGGTGTACGAATATTCCTGAATATTATAATCTTGGACCCCACGCGAAGTTAAGTACATGCGCCGCATCTACTTAAGTAGATGCGCCGCATCTTCCCTCAGACACAAACTATAAATACCCCGTAGACCAGACGCATTAAGGGAGATTCGGAAGTTCGAAAACCTAAAGACCGAACAGAAGAGAAGGACGAATTCAGTCAAGAAGGCAGCACAAGACACACCCAAATCAAAGATACAAGAGCTGTAAGAAGGTGCTGCATGTATTTAATTCATTAAGTAGTTTTGTTTTATTGTTTTAGCAAACTTTAATTCATCAGGATTGGTGGCTTGTGTAATGTGACAACGGAAAGATTGCACTCCCTTTAATACTTGCTTTCCCATCAATTAAAGTTTATATGTTGATGTCTTTGGTTACTACTTATTAGTGCATTGACCACCTCTGTGTTTATTAGTGGCTTGCGGGCACCCGACTGCGGGACAAGGTGTGGCTCCCACGGTTGTTTCTAAATTGATCACTTAGGAATAACTTTTAGACATAAGTCGTCATTAAGGGTTTACTCGCCGATAAGAATAGGACCAACGAGAAAGGGTTAATTACATACACTTCATATAAAGCTATCAATAAAACAAGTGACAAACTACTTAATCATAAGGACAGCCCTCTTATTGTCTCTAGTATCTATCTGTGTACGTGTGTGCTACTTGCTGATTCGTGCCTATTTGTTTATTTTATTATTTAATTGCAAACAAAACTGTGCCAGTCTCTCAGGCTGAAACCCCCTTGCGTTAGGATATTAAAATACTGATTAGATTAACGAGATTATACGTTCCACTCTTAGTGATCGACACTCTACTTACCATTATCTTCATACTGACCGGGTACACTGCTCGTTAAGTGTGTGTGTTATTGATAAGTCGGCTAAATATAAATTTAAAACTTGAGTAGGCATTAAAACTGCTAAACCGCAACGACACATCACGCGCATCAACCATCAAGAATTTGTCGATTAGATACAAAATCCGATTGAATCTCACTAATAAGACTTGAAATGACAAAACTCAAGCGGTTAGCTAATATTTTAGCAATGATTTTGTACACGCTGCCTATTAAACTTATAGGATGAAAGTCTTGAACTGTAACACCCCCTAATTTGGTTTGTGGCAGCGGAAAAATAATTAGGGTGTTACGGTGAGGATCGAGGTTTAATTTCAGAAAACGGCCCGGAAGGGGCGTTTTGAAAGTTATATGTCATTCCAAAATAATATTCTTGTTACAAAAATGAAATATTTGATTTGGAAATTCCATAAAAGATGTAATAGTTTGAAAGGAATGACATATTTGATTTTACACCCTTTAAGTTATCAGAGTAAAAGATGCCCGCTCCGTGTCTTGTCCTGCTCCGTTAATTACCTGAGATAAACATGCTTAAAACGTCAACACAATGGTTGGTGAGTTCGTGGAGTTTATAGAAAATAGCTTTCTTCGAAAGGTGTATAGGGATTGGTTGAAATAAATAATAATTCTCCATGAAATAAATAATATGTTGTGTTGTATAAAAATCCACAAGTAAGTCATGTATGATCTTCAAAATCATAAGTTTCAAGTTATGAATGCAGATGAGCTACGTTGTTATATGCTCTATATAGACTGTTGTGCCAGCTTTTAACTGTAATGATATACCAAGAATTTTGAGTTGCCTTGTGCAAAATTTTCATTTACGTCACATATGATAACAGTTAAAGTTCAAGTACAAAATTTACAATCATATCACATAGTGGGAATGATAATCTAGAATCTGAAGTCTATCAGTATAGAGTGGTGGTCTGCTAAATACAGCTGTATCCTAGGATATATATGAAACATTCATATATTCATAAAGTTATATTGCCCTAAGCCTCATGACACGCAAAACGTTAACAGAGTACCGTAATACGGCGGTGTCCCACCAGGGTCACTGATGGGTTTTTATGGCCCTCATGTTAATACGTACTTGCCAATTCCTATTTTTCTCAAATATAGTGCATCGCGACTAAATACGACTAACCATATAGGCATTCCGTCACAGTATTTAGTGGGATAGGTCGTCAGCCTCTAACAGGTTTCGAAGCTGCTCACTATATTCGCGCTCACCGCAGTGATTAATGGCTCATGATCAAGGGACTTTACAGTAAAATAAAGTGTGCTTAGGCAATATAGGTGAATCATGCGTAATTTTAGTATTGGCAATTATTTATGGTGAAATGTAGAAATATCATATTAAAGTAGCAGTACATTCATTTGTCACATGAATGCATACAATGAGTTTCGGTATCATGTTACATCAAGTAGCTTAAAAATGTTATCTTCCAAGTTTCGTGTTTAAACTAAACAGACAAGTTGCACATATAATGAGCATGTATTCCTTTAACGTATGATTCAAACATGTAAAGCATAGTGGATGATTTTGAGTAAATCATGAGAGTTGTATATAAGTAACTTAAAACAGTTAAAGCATGTATCTACCCCAAAAGCGTTATTAAAAACAAGTGTTAAAAGAGTAGGGGCCACGACTCACCTGGAGCGTATCCGGCAAGACGAAAATATAAGATCAAGTAAACGATCACGAAAACTTCTTCAATACGAGACCTGAGTATAAGCGAAGTCTAAGAGTCTAACTTACGACTAATAACGAATGTGGAAAGAATAAATCGTATAACGATTTGATCGATGATGTGAGTGTGTGATATGCTTCAATTGCCTCAAGTTAAAAATATGATATATCTATAATATTATCTCGGTTCTTATCTCAATCGACCCAAAATATTACTTTCTCGAAATATGCTGAAATAATATGCAAGTGAGGTCGCTAATATTTCTAATAGCGAAGCTTTAAGTAATGCATAACTTAAAATGAAACATGCATATGAAATGAAGGGTGTAAAATGAAAAATAAACTAAGAATGTCAAGTGAAATTAAATAGGTCCTTGTTCTTTTCAGATTTTATCCTTCTTAGTCTAACTGTGGTTGCGTTACGTCGTTAGTCCTCGGTTAAGTCCAAAGTCCATAATAGTCCAAGTTTGTCCATATGTCCATATAAGGCTCGGAGTTAAATGGTATGTCAATTTAAGTCCTTTATAACCTGTTTTCACAGCTTCAGTCCATAAGTTTCTCAGGTTGGCAGTTTTGGTCCTTTCGGTTAGTTTGCGTTTCATTTTTAGTCCTAATTTGATAAAATGGTAAAGAAAATTATACGACTTTTTCTGGTGCTTATTTAGGTTTAACACAACTTATTTTAATAGCTTATTTGGTACTCAACCTATTTTCTTACTAATGGGCCCCTAACGATCCAATTGGTTAGCCTGTTAACCTGTCTTTAGCTTGTGGGTTGTTGAATAAGGTTGATATATCAAAAGTGATGGTTTCTATCTTTTTATTTTACTTGTAAGAGTGCCAAAAGAAACCAGATTAGTCATAGTTCCCAAAACAGTTTAGTGGTTTACAAAATCCATTTCGCTAGTTTTAGTGGGTTTCAAAGTGATGTGTACAATTTTCTTGAGCAGTCTTTATGGTCGATCTTGGTTAGTTTTATGTGATGCTTAAACAAAAATGGTAGCTAGTTGGGAGCTCTTATTGGGTCGTATATAAAAATAAGTTAGGGTTGTTAAGTTGGTTCGTGAGGATTTTAGGTTGTTCGTTAGGCGACTTGGTTGTTTATATTCAACTCTTAGCATAGGTTCGAATGTGTTCCAGTTTATAGGCCTCGTGTAATATCAAGCGTTTACATGTCGAGTTTGTGCATGCAATGCAAATTAAAATGTGAGGCTATCGTGAGGTGGTGGTTAATATTCCACAGGGCGAAGTCCATTAATATTGCGCATAATTTTAACATATTCCACTGAGGTTTCAACTATAAAGATGTTTTATATTCTAGTAATTGTTGATGCATGTATATTAGTGAAATATCAGTATGATCTAGTGAGAACTAGGGTAATGCATGCATGATGAACATACAAGTGTTATGAGGTGACTGTTGAGAATCCACAAGGGAAGTTCGACAGAGGGCGTGGTTTAACATAGCCTACTGTGATTTCAGATAATAAAAGGTTGTACGTGAGAACTGAAATACAAATGAGAACGAAACAAAGAAAATGTCGTGCATGCATGATATGCCTTTAATATGGACGTCAAAGTGAAATTGGAGGTTACTTACAATGCCAAAAATGGTGGGTTATGCCACTGAGACGAACAGAAGCACAACTTGTCCAAGAACTGAACCGATTATATTAGAAGTATTCATTCGACTTGTTTTTCTTGAATCCGATTGACAAGCACAGCTTTTAGACTTCGAGGTTTGATGAAACTGAGCTAGAGGGGCTTGGGATGTGTTTGTGTTTGCATGCAAATGAGTGGGTGAGAGATAGGGGAGGAGCGTATATATATGTGACTCTATTTCTTTCAAACAAGTCAAGAAGGGAACATAGGGAAAATCTTGGTTCGTTGTGAGCTTCCTACTGATCAAAAGGAGGTATGGCTGTAGTGAGGAGGGTGAGGGGTTGTAGAGTAGTAGTGGTGTACCAGGACGAATGGAAGGCAGTTTACTAGTTGGCTCGAGTTATGCATGCTTTTATATGCTTATTACTTATCTACTTCTTTCTAATACGAGACATCTATTTCTGAGAGATTAAGGTATTTAGTGATAGGTGAGATTGATGAGGAGTGAACAAAGTGGCTGTAGAAGGTGGTATATATATGAGGGTAAGAAAGTTACACACGTTTTTGTTGACTAGAAGGCTTCTATTCAATCATTGGAGAATACTGTAGCTAGATGGACACATAGGCTTGTTTTACTGAAATATCTTGAGAGGTTTGGTGAAGTTTGTCTTTGGCTGTTGGATTGTATAGAGATTCACTCATTTGTTTTTCATATTAGTTTAACAATGAAGCTAGCGAGAGCTACTGATTTTTTGACGTTATATTATAGTTTCATGGGTAATCGTTAGTAATAGTCTTAGAAGTAGGTATGACAAATCGGATCTAAGAATGATTGAATTTTTATGGTTTTTGTCTATGTCGGTTTTTGTGAAATGAGGCAATCAAATGTGCTTTGAAATCCCTATTAACTTGCGACCTGTGAATCTGAAACTTGGCTCTGTTATAGTCAAGTGGGTGGTGAGCTAGATGGCGCAAAAACATGTGCGAGTTGTGTTTAATAATCGAAAGGGCTCAAGCCATTTTGAGAATGCATGTTAGTCGAATACACTTATTATTCACTGAAGGAATTTGGTTTTTGATGTTGGGCTCATGTGGCTTGTTTGGGGATGTTGGGCTTGGAAATATTTAAGGGTCCATTCGGTTTGTAGCCTTGTTAGGTTAGTGAAGGAAATTAAATGTGTTTTGAGTAAATGTTATGTATTTAAAGGTAATGAATGTAAGTGTATATTTATTGTAGAAAATATAGGGATTAGTGAGATTTGTGTACATTGCGATTTATGAATGTTAATCCTTGTGAAATGGTTACGTTACGTAATATAAATTGTGGTCTAGTGTCGACATTCGGTATTTGTTGTGATATTGTGACGTGGTAGAATAATATAGCAAGTAAATAAAAGTTTAAATTTCCCCATAAAAATGGGCTTTGTTAAACGATAAGTCGAGGTTATTACTAATTAACAAAGATTATCATAACGGATTTTCGTAGGATCTTACATGAACCACCTTGGCATCATGGCATTTAGGAATTAAAGCAATAAACGACGAATTACAACCAGGTGGGAAGATACCTGACGAAAAGAATTGCTTGACCGCAGCTACAACATCTTTATCAATGGTGCTCCAGTACCGACGAAAAAATTCAAAAGTATACCCATCGGGTCCAGGAGATTTGTTGGTGCCACAATCCCAAACCGCGTTCTTGACCTCATTATATGTTACATCCCTTTCAAGGTCAGATTGTTGTGCTAGTGATAAAGTATTGGGAAACTGAGAATCGAGAGTGAGTCTAGTCGATGTAGGAGCAGCAAATCTATTGGAGAAATGATTTAAGAATTCGTATTTAACATTAGGTGGATCCGCAATCCACTCGCCATCAATGAAAATCCCCCGTATAGCCAATTGAGAACGTTTTTTATTTATGACCCCATGAAAGTATTTAGAATTCTCATCTCCTTCGATGGCCCAACGAACTTTAGCTTTTTGCATCATATCCGACGCAACACATGAATTAATATCTTGAAGCTCTTTTAGAAGATTAGACCTTGTAAGTGTCTGACCTATTTTTCCGTTTGAGATCATTTGGTCAGTCAAATTAATAGAACATTTTGTCATAATATGTTTTACGTGATACATGAAAAAGTATACATTATCGCGTAGCTTTAGCGATATCAAACAGTTTATAACAAAGTTTCATATATATATATATATATATATATATATATATATATATATATATATATATATATATATATATATATATATATATAGGATAAAGATCAAATAAAAAGACAAATATCCGTACACTACGTAAAAAGATTTTTTTTTTCAAAAAAGTTTGCGAAAAAATCCAAAAAAATTCCACAAGATTGGCAATGTTGGTGCATGAAAAAGTTGTGAAGGAAGTTTTTCTAAAAGTGGATACTTTTTCCGAAAAAAAATTTTGAAAAAATACGTTTATGCATTAAATCGCTTTTTTGTGCATCAAAAATTCGTTTTTGCACCCAACTTCTTTTGATTTTTTTCATCAAAATAACATTGCGCATCTAACTAAAACAAGTTGAAAATTTTGTGCATCAAATTTTTTTTGCGCATCAAAATTCGTTTTTTGTGCATTAAAAAAAAGGTATAAAAACTCAAAATTAGAAAAACTTCTTTCACAAAAGTTTTATGCACCAACATTCCCGATCTTGTGGAATTTTTATGGATTTTTTCGTGAACTTTTTTGAAAAAAAAAATCTTTTTACGTAGTGTACGGATATTTGTCTTTTTAATTTAACTTTACCATATATATATATATATATATATATATATATATATATATATATATATATATATATATATATATATATATATATTAAAATAAAGTTATATGTAAATATTATACCGTACAAATTACTTTTATATGATTTATTTCCTCTTTTATTTCCTCTTAAACCGAGATATACCAAACTAAAGCTTCGTTCCTAAAAGGAAAAGCAATTCAATTTTTTGATTTAGGAAAAGCAATTCAATTTTTTGATTTAGACCAAGCTTAGGGGCAGCGAAAAGAGTCGAGTCGATCAGGCTCGACGACCGTATATACTAAAAGGGGGAAGCACTCTATTGTAGCACTGTAGCTGCTACAGTTGTCGAAACAGTACCTGTTTGCAAAATAGTCTCTAAGGTGTAACTGTTGTTGTAAGGTAGGTCCTTCGGGGACTAACGATGCAACACGTCAAGAATTTTAAAGACTTTTTCAGCAAAAAACATATTATTTCCAGAATTAATTTTCAAAAATAGTCATTGGGTTACCAGTCGTCATGTGCAATTTAGTCCCTAAGGTGTAAATGTTTTTGTATGTTAGGTCCTTCGGGGACTAACGATGCAACACGCCGAGAACTTTAGGGTGTTTTTCATTAAAAAACATATTATTTTCAGAATTAGTTTTCAAAAATAGTCCTTTGGTTTATCGATCTTTTTTAAATTTAGTCCTTAATGACTAACTTTCAAACAAGACTTAGCACCGCATTCTTGAAGCAACGCACGGGCCCTCCAACTCGTTTTTACTAATTTCATTTAAGAAGTCTTTCCATCCTCAATTAATCTGCATTCACTTCCCATATACTTAGAAACATTTTTTTCCTTTTGGAATAAGTGTAAAACATCATTGTATTCTTATTGCGGAATTTACTTAAGTCCAAAACTATATAATAATGAGATAATTTTAAATTCAACTTTATGAACTAAAGCTTAAAATTGAAAGTAGTTATATTCTTATAAGTTTATAAAATTAACAATTTCACCTAACTTTATTTGATTAAAAAAAAAAAAAAAAAAAAAAAAAAAAAAAAAAAAACTTTTGACATTTATTTTTATTACGTTAAAAGTCTAGTGCACGTGCAAGGTTATAAATATAAAAACAGAAGTGTGTATAATAAATTAGATTGATATTAATCAGTTATCACTAATCACAAAATCCCGTGTCACCCAAACACAAACACATACACATAAAGTCAGCCTTTTGTATGTCCTTGTTATATTCTCTCTTTCTTTCTTTCTTTCTCAGATGAGATGATTATTCCGCTTTTGAAGGGACACTTTTTCGATCTACATTTCTAAATTACTACTGTACTATTAAAATATCTATCTCAGGTAACCAAATTTTCCTACCAATCTATCTTATTTATATCCCCCACTCTTTTTATTCGCGCCATAGTCTCCCGTTGGTCGACGGTAGTCTCCCTCCAGCGGTCGGTCGACGGTAGCACGTCTATACAAAATATTAATCGATATTAACACATAATGAAAATTATGTAAAAGTTTAATATAATTTTATCAAAACACGTCTTAAACATTACAAAATAAAGTTATTTAATTTATAAATTGTCAAATTATTTAATTTCAAAATAAAGTTATACTATATGCCCATAACCCACACCCGGGTTCCAAAACTAGTTATGAAATATGATATCCTATGAGTCATTCTAAGGGGGGTGGTTGTCGTTGCGGTTTGAAGCTCGGCATGAGCAATGCCAGTGGTTCGGCATGAACAAATCGGCAAGAGAATCGGTAATCTATACCGATGAGTCATGAAGGAAAGGGAATTAATTGTCGAACGTTGGAACATTTAATATATAGCCGTTTGAGGCTTTTTATTAAAATAATATAGAAATTATCTATATATCCAATCTATATGCAAGGAGGGAATGTTGGTTCATTAAAGAATATCATGAAATGGCATATGTTCGTTTTTGGGTCGAAGCTAGACATTTACGAATAATGTCATCACTTCCTATATATATATATTTGATTTGATTATAACTCCTTATACATCACGCATTCATCTAATGGCAATTCTACACCGTTTTAATGCATTTTTACTACAAAAACTCCACCAAATTTCGAAAGCTATCTTCCACCATGTTTTACTTGAACCACAAATACGCGTATTCGATAACAGCATTCTCACATTTGTGGTTTCATCTCTATTCAGCATTCTCCAAATATCTGTTTCACCATTTAAAACACACCCGAAAACTATGTTCATGTCATCAATCACTCTACTCATGTATGGAGTGTCATGTGATGCTGAAAATAGGTATTCTCAAATCAATGATGTTTATGTTAACATCGCGCGTCATGGAAGACTTGTGTTTGGTTCTTTCTTAGTGGTATGTTTGATGTCGGTTATTGTACCAAGCTTCCTCCAGCCATTTGTTTTTGCGATATATGCTATGTTTTGTGCCTATGGAATGATATATTGGTATTGGTTGCATGAGGAGACTGTAGATGAAGTTGAACGACTTGATACCGTTTGATCAGGAACATGCATGTACGTGCAAGATATAGATGTTTTGATAGATTTAACAATTGGAGTAAGTTCTGTGATGCTTGTTCGAAGTAGTCTGTTTACTTGTTGAAAGCGTTTGTTTTGCTTGTTCGAAGTTGCTTGTTGTAACTTTGTGTTCCTAGTTATTAAAAGTGTTTGTTTCACTTTATCTGTATCAATATCCATTTATTGTATAAAGTCGGATCTTATAGTATGCACTTTCAGATGTACGTAGAAGGATCGGAATATCGTTTTGGTTAAAACAAGATCACTTTTTGATCCAGCACAAGCCAATGTACTTTTATTTTCGCCACTTTAAGCCCAGTCACATTAATCTAAAATGAATGTACTGCATTATTGCTATATATTAGTATGGTGTTTGACCTTAAACAACATATCTAAAATGGATGTATTCCATTATTGCTATATATGAGTATGGTGTTTGACCAGGGACGGACTTACATGTACGGCGGGTGTGGCACAGGCCACACCTTTTTTTGGCTCATGAAGTGTAATATTTTTCAAAATATGTCATTTTTTGGTATGTGCAAACCCCGATATTCGTTCTATTTAATTTTCTTTACAGTGCAATTTTACCTTAGCCCAAGAATATTTTATGGTGCGACTTTTGGCACCTATTAAAGGAATGAGTTTGTGCAACATCCTTCCTAAAATCCTAAGTCCGTCCATGTGTTTGACCTTAAATTAAACGTCTTCATGAACCAGTCACATAAAGTTGTGTTTGGTATTATGTTCTCTCTAAATATGTATAATTCCTGTAAGAAAAAGAGTATCAGTCGGATTTCCAATCCCGACCAGATCGTGATATGATCGAAATCTCGATTTTATAACGAAAAAACGATCTTACGTGAGATCTCGATCCTGAAAACCTTGGTTTTTGTGGCGGTTCAGGAACTCATGATGGTTACTTGGTGGCGGCAGTTTAGCAACGGAGGCGGCAGATTCAACTACTTCCGCATATATGTGTGTTTTGTGGTGTGTTTAGGATGGATTTCAATTTTGGTGGATTTGAACCTTTTCCTTATAATGTTTAAATGATAGTAGACTTGATCAATATATGATATTTTACTTTTAATTTCCAGCATAGAAAATGCTTGTGTGATAAGAAAAATCAAGCTTTTTGGTAATAATCAATGGATATTAACATAACCTCTCACCAACGGTTCGTAAACTGTTTGCTTAATGTTTCGTATATTCTACAACTCTAATTTTATGCGTAAAGAACTTAAATTCAAATAAGTTATTTATTCTCTCTTTAATTTTAATTTGCACTTTTAGCGAGCTCAACTTTTCCCTACTCGTATTCAGGAATTTTTTGGTACAACTAAAGGTGAAAATTGTGTGTATAGGGTCAACTGGTCAAGGGTGCATGATTTTCGATCATTAAAAAAAGAGTAAATTGCAAGAATTGTCCCTGTGGTTTGCCCAAATTACAGATTTCATCTCTGAGTTTTCGAAAGTGCAGGCGGCCTCCCTGTGGGGAGTTTTTGGTTCCGTTTTGGTCCCTGTAGTTTGCTCAAAATTGCAAAAATGGTCCCTGTGGTTTGCTCAAAAATACACGTCCAGGGACCAAAATGGAACAAAAACTCCCCACAGGGAGCTTTCGAAAACTCAGGGACGAAATCTGCAATTTGAGTAAACCACAGGGACGATTCTTGCAATTTACTCTTAAAAAAATGCAGTATGTTAATGACGTGTTTCAATTCGCAACGATAATATAAATACCGTATCTTATATTCATCTAGCTAATTTGTTAGACATAGCATTTAGCTAAGCTCAAAAGGTTATAACATGTTTTATTGTTGTACCTTTTCTTTGAACATTACAAACGGGTTTCAAAACAAAAATATATTGAACCTGTGTTGCGTAAGCTTTATATTCCTACTAGCTTTCAACTCTATGTATGAATGCTGTTTAGAATACTAAAATAACGGTTGTTTCTAGTTACACATTGTTTTCCATATCATGATCACTTTAATTTTAAAATAACATTATTAATTGTTGGTATTTTAGTGTAAAATAGATTGAGTTTAATATGCAAATAAGGGTCGACACTTATTTGGATATTAGCGGGACTAATGGGGGTTCGGGGGCAACGCCCCTGAGAGAAGCAGGGTCCAAGGGGCGGTAGCCCCTTGGACCAGGTCAGCTGGAAATTTTTTTATTTGGTATAACATTGCTATGTTAAAAATTCATTAGAATTTGTTTTTCCACCAAATTATACGTATAAAGTTGATGTGGATTTTGCTGCTAGTCTTGGTGGATTCTGCTGCTAGTGTTGCTGGTTTCTGCTGCTAGCTTTGTGTGGATTCTGCTGCTAGCTTTGTGGTTCCTGCTGCTGGTTCCTGCTGCTAAGGTTGTTTGTTTTCTGCTGCTAGTAGCAGATACTGCTGCTAGTTGGTAATATAACTGTTTTACAGTTATTAGGCCCTCATAACCGTTTTATGGACCCCAAAAACCGTCTTATATATTCTCAATTTCGTATTGAGATATACAAGAGGCTGATCAACCATATTTTGATCACGCTTTTTTTGCAAACATACTATCATATACAAACTTGAATCAATTAGATTTTATCCGGTCGTTAATTGGTATACACTCCAATTTAATCGATTTGAAAGCGTTCATATTCGTGATTTCTAATTGCTATCAGGATACCAAGGATACCACAAATACCATATCTACAACATTAATTATGGTTGTTTCTTCTATAAACTTGTGTAAATCACATATAGATTTTTGTTGCATAAGGATTTGACTTTGTTTAATTGACATGATGTTTAAGTTGATCTTGTTTAAATTTAACGGCTAAAGTTTTATTAATTACCCATACTTTTTAAAGTTTTTCTTACAAAATTGACACATGTGTTTTTATATATATTTAGTTTGTTAGATAAAATTTAAATGAGTTTGATCAAATTGAAGTCAATTTTGACTTTTATTAGCCAATATAAATGCTTAATTTTGTCATGCAGACATAATGTTACCCTCCCATTGCAATTCTCAATTTTTTTTTTTTTTTTTTTTTTTTTTTTTTTTTTTTTTTTTTCACTTTGTAGAATTCACAATTCTCTTATTATATAGTAAGAGATATTCTTCCAACTAGGGCTGTCATTCGGGTTGACCCGGCCGGGTTCGGGTCAACTCGGGTCAAGCCTCTTAAAAACATACCCGAACCCGACCCTGTTTAGAACTCGGGTCAACTCGGGTCGGGTCAATTCGGGTTCGGGTCAATCGGGTCGGGTCAACTCGGGTTTGGGGTCAACCCGAGTTTTTTGCATTGTAAAATGTTAGTTTTGTAGGGTCAACTCGGGTTCGGGTCGGGTCAAGGCTAAAAAAAACATACCCGAACCCGACCTTGTTTAGAAGTCGGGTCAATTCGGGTTGACCCGATTGACACGAATATGATTTTTGATCCGAGTTGACCCGAACCCGATCGGGGTCGGGTCGGGTTTTATGACACCCCTACTTCCAACAAACAAAAACTCAATATTTTCACTGGTATACTACATGACAGTATGACACATGGATCTTCAAAAGTCACCAGAGTCTCTTTTGGTGACTTGGTACGTAAATTGTAGCTTTGGTAAATCACTGTCGCTTCACGATTATGTAGCTATGGTAAATGGCCTACAAGAGTTGCAACTTACATGCTTCGAACTCGAGACATCTGTCAAGACTTTCAAGATCTTTTTTCTTTTTTTTTTCTTTTTTTTTTTTTTTTTGCCAAAAACCAAAATAGTATATTAACTGCATTAAACTAAAGCGACACTTGAGTGAAGCAAGTAGTCTTGACCTCGCTCATAAAAAGAAGGGATAATTACCAAAATAGACCAAACACTAAATGGTTTATCCCATATCCCGGTTGCCCAAAAAATGTCCCCAGTTGCCTAAAAAATGGCGATTGTTGCTCAAAAAATACACTGAAAATCCTTCAGTTGCCCAAAAAATTGCCGGTTGCCCTGGGCAACAAAATTATTTTCGGATTTCGGGGTAGATAGGGAACCGCCCTTTTGTATTTGGTCTATTTTTAGAATTATCCCTAAAAAGAACTACACATGTGAATCTATTAAAAATAACTAGAACTTGTTCACAACTTCACCCATTCGTAAATGTCTAGCTTCGACCCAAAAACGAACATATGCCATTTCATGATATTCTTTAATGAACCAACATTCCCTCCTTGCATATAGATTGGATATATAGATAATTCCTATTTATTTTACAGTTCGTTAAGTTGTTGTAAACATGGTAAACTGAGATGATCGATTTATGCAACATATACATCGTTCATAAACTTTTTTGCTTTGAGCATAATACTTTCACATTGCCATCCATGTCCGTTTTCTTTTTGAAGAGCCACTTACTCCCAACTAGAATCAAGAACACTACTATATATCAAGAAATAGCCCATAAGGGAGGGTCGGCCGGATTTTAGAACCCAAAGTGGTTCTAGATCCTTCTCTTCCTACTTTGCATAATTAGCCCTTTAACGACCGTTATCTCTAACTCCGTTAAGTACTAACTGTCGTTAAGTATTTGTTTTGTGAAATGAATAAATATAAATATAAAATATATTTAATTTATTCAAACCATTGGAACTCTCACGTTTTGTGTGCAATCCCGAGTCTCGGGTTCGAAACCGGACATACTTATATTAATAATTATACATAAACTCTAACAAAGCGGTCTAACCCTGGTAAACCAAGACCACCTAACCCAGAAAGATTTGGTGCTCTCGTACCAGACCACCACCTAATAATATTCAACATTCATTTAGCCCATAATAACTCTTGTTATCAGAATAAATAAGTAATAAAACGGAGCGCTGGGTTCGCTTAATGTTTTAAGAAATTGGAATGTGTCACGTGTTTGGTTTACCTGTAGTAGTGTTAGGAAGTGGGTTAGAATTAGAAGGTGGAGTTATTTCAGTCCCAGAAAACAGGTTCTGGGCTACTTCCAGCATGTCCTTCCAGTCTATCAACAAGTGGACTGTGCGATCTGCCTGGAGGCCTACATGACAAAGAAATATATATCATTGCAAAGGTGCATGGTGATTTTACTAAATAAATGAAAAGAAGAAAAGTAGTGTTACTTCCACTAACTTTGTGGTATACACATGGCTCATCGAAATTTTGAGTAAATCCAAACTTTTTGATTTCCTCATCAAATTTCTTATTCCATTGTCTGGATGCTTGCTTCAATCCATAAATGGATCTTTGAAGCTTGCATACACGCTCAGGAAATTGTGGATTCACAAACCCCTCAGGTTGCGCCATATAGATGTCTTCATCTAGGCGACCATTCAGAAAGGCGGTTTTGACATCCATCTGCCAAATCTCATAGTCATAGTAGGCAGCTATGGCTATAAGAATCCTAATAGCTCTAATGTCGGCTACAGGATAAAATGTCTCCTCATAGTCAACACCGTATGTTTGGGTAAAGCCTTTAGCCACCAAACGAGCTTTGTAGGTGTGTACATTGCCATCCATGTCCGTTTACTTTATTGTCTTTCATGGATTGCATTTCCCCATCCATGGCTACCTGCCATTTATCCTTTTCAGGACTATTAATGGCAGCCCTATAACTAGTTGGCTCATCAAGATCCCCTAGTATAGTTTCCTCACACTCTACGTTTAAACATAGACGATCAGGAGCCTTTGTAGATCTTGAAGATCTACGGATGGGTGGAGGTCCTAAACTTTCAGGTTCCACAGGAAGTGTGTTAGTGCCTTCAGAAATTCGCCAGGAAGGTGACGTATCTTCATGATCACTTTCAAGATAATATACTCTCCCACTGAATTCTTGAGATATTAGATTATCCTCAAGAAATTCGCCATACTTAGCCACGATGACCTTATTTTCTGGTGGGAAGTAAAAGTAGTAACCCTTCGTTTCCTTAGGGTATCCTACGAAGATACACTTAACAGATCTTTGTTGGAGTTTATCAGGTGAGTCACGTTTAACAAACGCCTCACAACCCCAGACCTTTAAGTAAGAAAAGTTGGGAGCTTTTCCAGTCCATACTTCATATGGAGTCTTATCAACCTTCTTAGTTGGAATCCTATTCAACACGTGAACAGCTGTTTCAAGAGCATAATCCCAAAAGCATAAGGGAAGAGTTGTAAGATTAAACATAGATCGTACCATATCTAACAAGGTACGATTTCTCCTTTCAGATACACTATTTTGCTGTGGAGTATAAGGAGAAGTGAGTTGTTGGACAATGCCACACTCAGATAGATAATCTTTAAACTCTTGGCTTAAATACTCACCACCACGATCGGATCGAAGGGCCTTAATCTTCTTTCCGAGTTGTAATTCTACTTCATTCTTAAAGACCTTGAATGTCTCAAAGTCTTCATGTTTATGTTTAAGTAAATAAACATAACCATAACGACTATAGTCATCCGTGAAGGTCAAGAAGTAGCTAGCACCGCACTTAGACACATGTCTAAGTGGACCACACACATCCGTGTGTATTAATCCAAGTAGATCTGAAGCCTTTTCCATATTGCTATGGAAAGGTTTCTTTGTCATCTTAACAGATATGCAAGACTCGCATTTATCAACTGAATCATCATTGATATTTTTCAAAAGCCCATCATGTTGCAGCTTTTCCATGCGTTTCTTGCCTATATGAGCAAGACGACAGTGCCATAAATATGACGAATCCAAGTTAGACTTGATTCTCTTATTTTCGATGCTATACACAGAATTATTTCCGTTGGATGCATGATTTTCCATATCAATTTCAAACACACCATCTAATGGAATTGCATTAAAATAAAAAACAAAATTTAAAGAAACCAAAATTCCATTATTATTAAAAGTATGCTCAAAACCAATATCCAACAATAAAGAAACTGAAACGACACCTCTAACAATAGATGGTGCGTAATGACAATTGTTCAATACTAAAATTAAACCGAAGGTAACAGTAAATCAAAAGTCCCTATGGCTTCCACTGCTGCACGTATACCGTTGCCGACATACAAGTAGCATTCCCCATAGTTCAGCTTCTTTACTCCTCTAAGCCCCTGCGATGTATTACAAATGTGAGTACCACATCCTGTATCATATATCCAGACATTTTGCTTACGAGGAAAGGAAAATAATTCAACCATAAAAATACCTGATGTGCTAACGCCCTGCCCAGCCTTTGCATTTTTATTCTTGCGACACTTCTCAAGCAGCAATGGACAGTCCCTCTTCCAATGTCCAGGAGTGTTACAGTGGTAACAAGCAGCCGTATCATTTTTAGGATATTCCTTCTTAGGAGGAGGATTCTGCTTCTTGGGCTTCTGCTGATGGATCACGACCTGTTTTCCTTTGTCAGCTTTCCCTTTGCCCTTCTTGTTCACTTTGTGCGGTTTACCGGGCTTAGCAACCCTACCACCTTTAATTGCCATTACAGCAGGTGTAGGAGCTTTCTTAGCGAGTCCTTTCTCATGTTCAATGAGCATTGCATGCAAGTCAGAAAATGTCTTCCCCTTGCAATGCATGTTGAAGTTGCGCACGAAGTCACCATACAATTCCTCATTGAGGGATTTATTGATGAGGCCAACTTTAACATCTTTCACATACTCGCATCCAAGTGCATCCAATTGGTCAAGATATCCTTTCATCTCTAGCACATGGGTACTTACGGGTTTTGTTGCTTCCTGCTTGCACTTGGCTATAGAGTCAAGTACATCATACAACTCAGCCATTGGAGGTTTCTCAAATATACGTTTGAGTTCCTCAATCATTTGCATCGGACCATGATTCTCAAACTGTTTTACCAGCTGAGGATCCATCCCCGATAGCATGAGAGAAGCTGCATCATTATGCTTGTCATTACGCACCATCTATTGTTAGAGGTGTCGTTTCAGTTTCTTTATTGTTGGATATTGGTTTTGAGCATACTTTTAATAATAATGGAATTTCTGTTTCTTTAAATTCTGTTTTTTACTTTAATGCTATTCCATTAGATGGTGTGTTTGAAATTGACATGGAGAATCATGTATCCAACGGAAATGATTCTATGTATAGCATCGGAAATAAGAGAATCAAGTCTAACTTGGATTCGTCTTATTTATGGCACTGTCGTCTAGCTCACATAGGCAAGAAACGCATGGAAAAGCTGCTACATGATGGGCTTTTACCAAATATCAATGATGATTCAGTTGATAAATGTGAATCTTGCATATCTGGGAAGATGACGAAGAAACCTTTCCATAGCAATATGGAAAAGGCTTCGGATCTACTTGGATTGATACACACTGATGTGTGTGGTCCACTTAGACATGTGTCTAAACGCGGTGCTACCTACTTCCTAACCTTCACGGATGACTATAGTCGTTATGGTTGTGTTTATTTACTTAAACACAAACATGAAGTCTTTGAGACATTCAAGGTTTTTAAGAGTGAAGTAGAATTACAACTCGGAAAGAAGATTAAGGCCCTTCGATCCGATCGTGGTGGTGAGTATTTAAGCCAAGAGTTTAAAGATTATCTAGCTGAGTGTGGCATTGTCCAACAACTCACTTCTCCTTATACTCCACAACAAAATGGTGTATCTGAAAGGAGAAATCGTACATTGCTTGATATAGTACGATCTATGTTTAATCTGACAACTCTTCCCTTATCCTTTTGGGACTATGCTCTTGAAAGTGCTATTCGCATATTAAATATGGTTCCAACTAAGAAGGTAGATAAGACTCCATATGAATTATGGACTGGAAAAGCTCCCAACTTGTCTTACTTAAAGATCTGGGGTTGTGAGGCGTTTGTTAAACGTGACTCACCTGATAAACTCCAACAAAGATCTGTTAAGTGTATCTTCGTAGGATACCCTAAGGAAACAAGGGGTTACTACTTTTACTTCCCACCAGAAAATAAAGTCATTGTGGCTAGGTATGGTGAATTCCTTGAGGAGAGTTTCTTGTCTCAAGAATTCAGTGGGAGAGTATATGATCTCGAAAGTGATCATGAAGATACGTCGCCTTCTGAGAACACTAACACACTTCCTGTGGAACCTGAAAGTTTAGGTCCTCCACCAGAAGTTGAAGTGGTACCCATCCGTAGATCTTCAAGATCTACAAAAGCTCCTGATCGTCTATGTTTAAACATAGAGGATGAGGATTCTATACTAGTGGATCTCGATGAGCCAACTAGTTATAGGGTTGCCATTAATAGTCCTAAAAAGGAGAAATGGCAGGTTGCTATGGATGGGGAAATGCAATCCATGAAAGACAATAAAGTCTGGATTGAAGTAGACCTTCCTCCCAATGCTAAGGTAGTTGGGAGTAAGTGGCTCTTCAAAAAGAAAACGGACATGGATGGCAATGTACACCTACAAAGCTCGTTTGGTGGCTAAAGGCTTTACCCAAACATACGGTGTTGACTATGAGGAGACATTTTCTCCTGTGGCCGACATTAGAGCTATTAGGATTCTTATAGCCGTAGCTGCCTACTATGACTATGAGATTTGGCAGATGGATGTCAAAACCGCCATTCTAAATGGTCGCCTAGATGAAGACATCTATATGGCGCAACCTGAGGGGTTTGTGAATCCACAATTTCCTGAGCGTGTATGCAAACTTCAAAGATCCATTTATGGATTGAAGCAAGCATCCAGGCAATGGAATAAGAAATTTGATGAGGAAATCAAGAAGTTTGGATTTACTCAAAATTTCGATGAGCCATGTGTATACCACAAAGTTAGTGGGAGTAACACTACTTTTCTTGTCCTATATGTCGATGACATATTAATCATGGGAAATGATATACCAAGTCTTAATGAAGTTAAGGATTATCTTGGTAAGTGTTTTTCCATGAAGGATTTAGGAGAAGCAGCTTACATCCTTGGAATCAAGATCTATAGAGACAGATCTAAGCGGTTGATCGGTTTAAGCAAGAGTGCTTACATGGATAAAATATTGAAGAGATTCAATATGCAAAATTCCAAGAAGGGATATTTGCCCATGCAAGTAGAACATGGCTTAAGTAGCGAAATGTGTGCTTCTACACCTGAAGAGGTGGCATACATGAAGAAAGTTCCGTATGCTTCGGCAGTAGGATCTATCATGTATGCAGTTAGATGTACAAGGCCAGATGTGGCATTCGCACAAAATTTGACCAGTCGTTATCAGCAGAACCCAGGGAAAGATCACTGGCATGCTGTTAAGAACATTCTTAAGTATTTAAGGAATACTAAAGATATGTTTCTTGTTTTCGGGGGAAATCCAGACGCAGAACTGAATGTTACAGGTTTCTGCGATGCGTCCTTTCAAACTGAAAAAGATGATACGAAGTCTCAGACGGGTTACGTTTTTGTCATAAATGGAGGAGCTGTAGACTGGAAGAGTAAGAAGCAGAGTACAACGGCCATGTCTGCTACAGAAGCTGAGTATATTGCTGCATCGGAAGCTGCACAAGAAGCTGTTTGGATAAGGAAATTCATATCGGATCTTGGAGTGATGCCGTCAAATGAATTACCTATAAATGTGTATTGCGACAACTCTGCTGCAATCACATTCGCCAATGAACCTGGAGTTATGAAGGGCGCCAGACATTTTCGTAGAAAATATCACTATGTTCGAGAACAAGTCGAACTGGGTGAAATCAATGTACTCAAAGTTCACACAGATGACAATCTGGCTGATCCTTTCACGAAGGCATTACCTAAGGAAACGTTTACTCGACATGCTCAGGGTATTGGTCTTTGTATGCCAGATAGTTTCATGTAAATCTGTTGGATTAGTATTTGGATAAGGGACATGTAAACAATTATTATTTTAATGAAATAAAGTGCGGATAACGTTTATTCTCATTATTAATATTTGTGTCCTATATTTGCATGTTTAAATCCGTGAATAAATTAATTTATTCTAAATAGTCCGTTGTCAATTAATAATATGGGAATATTATTGAACTAAGACAAATGTGAGGATTGGTAGAATGTACTGTAAGGTTGAGACACCAATGTCACATGATATTCAATATTGGATAAATTGAATATAGGACTTATCCCAACCACATGATTATACTTTATGGATCATAGTCATTAAGTATATCATGAATATTTATCCTCAGACTTGAGATACCAGATAATTGCCGAGGATGTAGCTCATTTTCTGTAAGATAGTCTAACGCTATCCGTAAAAGGTAGTTATAATGCTCGTAGTCAATAAAGGATTTGTTCCTTCAACTTTGTGTTGAAGTTTAATACTGCTTGGCCACTCGTAGGATTGACAAGATGTTTGCGTGCGCACGCCCAAAGTCTATCTGGAAGACGTTCAGATGTTTGGTAATCTTGTTCAATTATGTATAAACGAGAAACTAATTGTTAATTATGGAATGACCAAGATCCATATCCATATTAACGCGGTATTAGCAACAAAAGGATAAGTATGATGATTAAATTCATCACGTGGTTTTTCCAGGAAAACCATACTCGGATCGAGCTGGGGGCATTGGGATCTGTTAAGCTAGACTAGCCCATGTCATTACTATATTAATAGTTATCCAAGTGGGAGCTGTTAGAGTTTATGTATAATTATTAATATAAGTATGTCCGGTTTCGAACCCGAGACTCGGGATTGCACACAATACGTGAGAGTTCCAATGGTTTGAATAAATTAAATATATTTTATATTTATATTTATTCATTTCACAAAACAAATACTTAACGACAGTTAGTACTTAACGGAGTTAGAGATAACGGTCGTTAAAGGACTAATTATGCAAAGTAGGAAGAGAAGGATCTAGAACCACTTTGGGTTCTAATATCCGGCCGATCCAACCCATTAGGGTATGGAAGTCGGTTTTGGGTGGAGTAGGGAGCAAGCCAGGGTTTGCCTATAAATACAATCCCATTGTATTTGGTTATTCCCTAATCTTGAATCCCTAAACAAGCCATTCTTCTCCTTCTCTTCCCCTCCTAGCTCAAACCAATCGGCCTCTTTTAATACCACTAGGTATTGCCGATCCAAGTAAAGCTTACAAAGTGTTTGGTTTGTTTTTGTGATTTGAACCTAGCTTTTCCCATTGGAACGCTAGCATTACGTGTGTACAAGAACGAGTGACAAGCTTTCTTTAGCTTGTGAGTATTTCCCTATTCGATCCATCTTAGATCGAACTATACCCTAAACCCTAATTAGGGTTTATCTCGTTCTTGTAGATCCGATTCCTTGTTCTTGCTAGAAATCAATAAGGTACGTTTTCTATTTAATTTTTAGTTAATTAATTTACATGTTATTGTAGATCTTTCCGCTGCGTGAGCTTTGATGATTTTGCGTTTATAGTTATTTTATGATTCCCATATTCCAACAAGGGTATCGGGATTCAAGAACTAGCATATCAATATTAGGAATACCTGCTAGTTAATGCACATAACATAATAACGAATTAAACATTGGAATCGTAATTTGCATTGTAACCAGGCCAAAAATCTCCAATATGCACTCGACTATATAGCAATATACTAAGACCCTAGAACACCAACAATTATAGCAAAGTAAAATTCACATAATCATACAGTACGTTAATTAGATCAAGCTTCCTACTATTAATTAACTTATAATGCATGCACAACTCCATATAAAAACAATCATCATCATATATATAATAAAAAATAAAAAAATAAAAAATATAATTAAAAAAAAAGAAAGATTATATACGTACCATAGCTATATATCTAGGGTTTGATCATCCTTCAAAATTAATCATTCCTCTATGAATCAACTTGTTCTCATTAGCAAGAGCAACACAGTTTTGAGCAAATAAATCCTAACCGAAAACATATCCCCGTTTGAACATATTATGTTTAGGTTAATCTCACCCATCAATTAATTAGAACAAAACCCTAATACTACGATCGAAACCCTTCACGATATTTTTATAAGGGACCGGTTTACGAATATTTTGTGTTTGAGATGGATTGATTATGAATGAGGAAGGGTATATATATACACACGTGAGGCGGTTGTGAATGGGTTGGGTTGGGTTGGGTGTTTGAACTTCGAACATATCATGCATGTGTCTGGGAGAGGGTTTAGCTTAACCTTTTAAAATAAGTTTTCTATTCTCTCGCTTATGGCTTAAAATAAGTTTCTTTCTCATACAGGCTTAAGAAAGTTTCTATAAACTCGAGTGTATTAAAAGAGGTTTATATTACTTCTAGCTAATCAAATTACTTAAATACTAGTACATTCAGAACAATCAGCTACGACTTTTTTTTTTACTGTCCCGACGACAAGACGACGGTATTTAACCGTCCCGACGACACGACGTCGCCACGAAGTTGTCGACATTGCCCCGTCGCTATTCACTGTCCCGACGATAAAGCCCGACGACAACGTGGGACCCACATGCTTTTTCAGTCAAAGTTTTGGTGTTTTTGGAAAATAGATGCCGTCGACATGTCGTCGGCACCATAAGATTAATTAAACACTTAATTAGTTAAGCGTAATTACGTTGTAAATATACCGACGACATGACGTCGGTGGGTAATTAAACCGGTCAACAAAAGTCAACAAAAGTCAATGACTTTATTTAAGGTACCGACGACATGGCGTCGGTAGCAATTTATAAAGGTCAACGGAAGTCAACCATGGTCAACAAAAGTCAATACTATCTCTTAAAAATACCGACGACATGACGTCGGTATAATAAAACTTATAAATAAAATTTGGTTTACGGTGCCGAAGACACATCGTAGGTACCGTAATATAATGCAGCTGCAAATTTCCATATTTTTTCCGAAAAGTTTTTCGGAAAAAATCTACCAAAACCTGTAAGCAACCAAAGCCTTTAACCAGTCAATACTAACATGTCCTAACATGTACAACTTTTAACGGCTTAAACACTTGCAAATAATCGCTAAACACCCTCAAAATGCATTAAAACATTATAAAGTCTACAAAACGGGTGTTATAATCTCTAAACCTAGCTGCCATATCCACAAATGTTGCAATATCCACAATGTTCAAGTCGCCAAAAGGTTAAACTACACAATACTAAGATACGGGTCGCCAAAATATAGTTTCAAAGATAAGTACAACACAAAATAACCCATATATACCTCTACCGCCCCTCGTCATAATCCATATCATCACTACGACCATCCTCATCATCACTACTCTCGCCTCCGCCACTCCCGCTCCCGCCAGCTGCGCCACTGCCTCCCGCGCCACACCCGCTACCTGAGCCTACCTCAGCTTGAGAAGGCATCTAACTAATAAACTCGTGCCATTGCAGGTTGCACCGGACAAAACCAATCAACTGAGCGAGCTGCGACTTAATCTCCTTAGCTTTTGTTGCAGTTGCGTCACTCTTCTTCTCAGCCTCAGCAATCTTCTTTTCAGCTTCAGGAAGATTCTCGTCGATTTGGGCCATATCTAAAAACGAAATAATCAAAATTTAAAAACGGCAATTGCAATACATAAGATGAGTCATTAGTAATCTATTAGTACCATACATACCTGGAGGTGGAAGCGGAGGCGGAGGCGGGGTGTATGGTAACGGTGGCCTGCGCATGCCGGGTACCACCCTACCCCTGCCGGCTATATGACCCCGCTGCTTGCCCTTTATAACGAGGGCAAGTATCTCCTCCTCTGTGTACGCTACCCCTGTAGGCGTTTTCGCTCCCAAATCCCGTAGCCGGACCATCTCTTCCTATCTTAACTACATATAAAATCAAAATGGTCAACATTGGAAAAGTGAAAACTCAAGATTTGTGAAATGTTGAAAAACTTAATAAAATAAATATTGAAATGTAACATGTGTTTGTGGAATGTTGAAATAATATACAAATAGAATGCACCATGCGTTTGGAAAGTCATGCAAAATAACATAATTGTAATATATACAGCCATGCAAAATAACATAAGGCAACATGTGTTTGGAAAGTTAATATGCAAAATAACAGAATTGTAATATACAGCCATGCAAATTAACATAATGCACAATATTTCAGGAAACATATTAATGGAGATGCAAAATAACATAAGCGGGAAACATATCTAAACTACATATAATGCAAAAAAGGTCAAACTTGAAAAGTGGAAAACTAAAATTAGAGTCAACCTTGAAAGTGAACAAACTTGAAAGAAAGTGCACGTTTGGAAAGTATTCAAACTATTTCAGGAAATTATTCATTCGTGCAAATGAGAAGAAAGTGGGCGTTTGGAAAATATTGAAACTATGTTAGGAAACATTGATGGAACATTGCTGGACAAAAACCTTATAATGGGTTTACACACAATTCTTGAAAGTGAAAAAATTAAGTTTTTATTTAAGGAATTTTGTAAAAAGTTAACTTTTGTTCATTTGTTCAGACTTAAAACACATACTTCAAATACCCTTTACTTAGGCCACGAGAATTAGTCAACTTGTAATCTCATCACAGCTTTAACAATGCCAACTGTTACACGCTTGAAATCTCAGCTTTTAATAGTTTCCAAAGTTTTTGGTTTTATACGCTTATTAAACTTACAAGAGAAGACTTTCTAAATTTATTAGTTTCCAAAAATTAATCTTAATCTCTACTATATAAACACCCTAATATTCTTTTTCATTTTGTGGGAATTCATAGTTAAAGTTTGTTGATGTTGAGGTTAGTACATCGTGATCTTATATTTATCGTCATAAGTTGTTGTTTCACTATTTTAGTTCATGTTCGTTTATGTAACACCTACTTGTGCACAACTTTTGTTTGTTTATACAACAGCTTCATCCCGCTCCCAATCCCGCTCTCAATCTCAATCCGTTTTTAAATCCCAATTTGTTAAACTGGGTGTGATGATGTTATTGTCATCTCGGATGATGATGATCATGATGAAGACATTCCAAAGGCAGTTGTTGATAACTTCATAGAGAATCAAATTTTGGTACTTGGACAGAAACGATTTACAGTGTAATCGATGAAATTGAAAGTGAAGATTAAAAGTGAAGCATATTCATACTTGTGTTTCTTATCAAATTTCTTATTTGTTAAAACATCTTCGCTTTAACAAGAAATGAGAATTATATATAAAAGATAAATGTTACTATATATTCTTATAATATTGTCATAATTGTGTTATTAAATGCGTTTGTTATTAGTCCAATTGTATTTTTTTATGGTTAAATGTTTTCATTATCAACATGAGAATGATGTTAAATAAATAAAAAAAAAAGAAAAAAAAAATTTAAGCTCCAATAGTTGTGTTTTACGAGAATTGTTTCCTAATATTGATTTATATGCATTGATGGAGGTATACATATGAAACAGATGCAAATTGTATGAATTAAAAGCCACAACTAAAACGTATAAACAAAAGCCACAACCACTAAAACGTACAAACAAAATTATGTGATATATAATCTAATTACCTATAGTTGGAAGTGATATTATTTATAACTCCTCATTGCACATCTTTGCTATTATGCAATTGTTATTAGCCATGTTACCTGCTGCAGTGCACTTGCAGCTAACTCAGACTCGTAAATATAGTAATTCAATGTTTTAAAAACCGGTTTTCTTATTGATCGGGTCGAGTCACTGGGTCACGGTTTAACCGGATTTTTCGCTCAAAACCGACTTCCGTTCATCTGACCGGTTCACGGTTCAACCGGCGTGATCAACCCTGGTTTTAAAACACTTTAGTAATCCAATATCCCATAAGGCCATAACCAATTTCTTAGGTACAACTACTCACCTCTATCTCTACTACTTATAATGTGTTTAGGCGTAATCTTGAAAACTTAAGTCTTAAAAATGAGTAAAGTGGTTTCCCTAAAATACTCTTTATTAATTCTCTTTAATAATTTTAAAATTTAATCTTAAATGACAATCTTTGTGGAAAAAAAATTAGGAAATCAACAATCCTTCCCAAAATAAACTGATTCTTATTAATTTGCATCTTATTTCCCTTCCGAACCCACCTTTTTTAGTGTTATAGGTGCTACCATTTCCAACTTTAACGACTCCAAGTAGTTTCAGTTTTGAAATATTGTATAGGGAGGCCTATTCCTCAATTTTTATTAATCGCACAAATTTATAATGACCATTTTTTAATTAAATATGCTTTTTCTTTCTAAATGTACTCGTGTAATGCGGATTTTTATTTGTAATATTTTATTTTCAATTTTATTTTCAGTTTCACTAAACGTTTTCATTATCGCATGTTACAATTTTTTGCGATTACATTTTGATTATTCCTCATTTTATGTATAAACATTACACGAAACATTTATAGTTGTTTGCCACTCGCTATCCCGTCGCTATGCATGGCTATTTCGCGTTTTATCGCAACAATAACTTTTTGCTACTAGAAAAATCCGTTGCTATGCACGGGTACTCGTCTAGTGTAGTTGAAAAAAAAATTAATATATTAGTCGGGTTACTAAATTATGTTTCAATAAATCATTAAAGTGCGTGTTTGGAAAAAAACGATACTTACATATTGAAGCCGAGCCTCATCCTGCAACCATACATCGTCCTTGCAGCGCGTGTCGCGGAAGCTCTGTATGAGGGACGGGTATTGGCGGTTCTCGCTATTCTCGAACTGTATATACACATGCATATAAGATGAAACAAATTAAAAATGACAATTCAAACACCATATATATTTTAATTACACTTAAATAGTTTTATAAAATTAAAATATATAATTAAAATTAATTACTTTTATAAAATTAAAAAAATTTATTTAGTATAAATATTTTTAATTAATATATAATAAAAATTAAATAATTTTATAAAACTAAAATACTTTTATAAAATAATCAAACTGTGTCTTACGTATTCGTGTCGAGATTGGGCCAACGATTTGGATCTGTGGCGGCTGTAAACCTTGTTCTTCTTCCAGTTCTCGGCGTTCACAACAGCTCGTTTGAGGTTCGCCTCCTCCATGTAGAACTTGACATGCTTTTCCCATACAGACTGCTCCATGTTCGGAGGAGGGTTTCTTCGTATCTAGGGTTGTAAACGAACTGAACGTTCAGTGAACATTTCATGAACCGTTCGGTAAAAAGTTCGTTTATGTACATTTATTTATTAAATGAATGAACATGAACATTATTTTACGTTCGTTTAGTTAAATGAACGAACATGAACAAAAGTCGTGTCCGTTAATTTATGTTCGTGAACGTCCGATTATGCGTTCGTCAACGTTCGTTTATGTTCATTTATTTATTTATGTTCGTATGTCATATCTTTTCATTGTATAATTTTAAAATTGGTTTGTTTAAATAAAACAACACTTATAAAACAATAGATTGTGCATAATTTAACAAAGTTTATGTTTGTTTGTCTATGTTCATTTATGTTCGTTTAGCGTTCGTTTAGTGTCTTAGTGAACGAACATAAACGAACATGAACAACTCATTTTCTTAATAAACAAACATGAACAAGAAAATTCGTCAACTTAAGCGTCCGTGATCGTTTATTTGTCCGGTTAAAATTAAACGAACGAACATGAACAAGCCTCCGTTTGTGTGTTCGTTTACAGCCGTATTCGTATCAAATCAACAACCCGAGGCCCACCCTTCCTAGTAAAATGATCGCACTTCAGGTCATGCTTGTTGTCCGAGTAGCGCCTAGCCAAATATGCATTGATGCCGGTCAAAATGGTTGACCAACGTGATTCGCGCATGTGGCGCTCCAAGTTAAGCATACGCTGCTATCAAATATAGTTAAAATTAATATAGAGATATAAATAAATAAACAAATTTAAATAAATATACACATTTAAACAAATTTAAATAAATGTACATGATGAACTCAAATAAGTACATTTTATTCCTATCATTTATCCTATTTATTTGACTTGTTTTATTATATTATCTGTGAGAATTGATACGTTAATGTTTACTTTTATAATTCTCAGGTAAAAACAAGTATTATGTGAAACTTGGCGATTTTGGACTAATTATGGAGCAAAACAAGCAAGAAGTTAAGAGTCTACTAAAATGTACAAGATCAAGATCATTCTACTCCAGATACGCCGCATCTTACTTATTACATACGGCGCATCACTATCAAGATTTCACAAGATATTATCCAAGACGGCAAAGGGCATGCGCCGCATACAAGAATGGAGTTACGCCGCATCTTCTGGCGGTGTACGAATATTCCTGAATATATTAATCTTGGACCCCACGCGAAGTTAAGTCAATGCGCCGCATCTACTTATTCTATGCGCCGCATCTTACCCTCAGACAGAAACTATAAATACCCCAAGGTCAGACGAATTTCGAGAGGCTAATATACGAAGTACGAGAAGATAGAAACCCTAAGCCGAATTCAGACGAAATAGCAACACAAGACACACCTTGAACGAAGATACAAGAGCTGTAAGAAGGTCCTGCATGTATTCAATTCATTAAGTAGTTTTGTTTTATTGTATTAGTACACTTTAATTCATCAGGATTGATGGGCTTGTGTAATGTGACAACGGAAAGATTGCACTCCCCTTAAAATTGCTTTCCCATTAATTAAAGTTTATATGTTGATGTCTTTGGTGACTTTTATTAGTGCATTGATAACCTCTGTGTCTAGCTGAGCATTGATCGGGTCGCCATGCCTCTGTCCTCGCCTATTTATTTTATCGCCTATGCATTCTATCGTCTGTAGAAAAGTAGGAAGAAAAGGTAAATAGGATAGTCATACGTAATCATTAAGGGTTTACTCGCCGATAAGATTAGAGCCAACGAGAAAGGGATTAATCTCGGTGCGTTGCATCGAACTATACACTTCATATAAAACTAGCAATAAAACAAGTGACAAGCTACTTAACTATCAGGACAGGTCTTCTTATTGTCTCAAGTATCTATCTGTGTACGTGTGTGCTAATCGCTGATTCGTGCCTATTAGTTTAGTTTATTATTTAATCATAACCAAACCGTGCCAGTCTCTCAGGCTGAACCTCCTTGCGTTAGATTAGGTTGTATAGCTAACTTAAGATATTAAAATACTGATTAGAATAACTAGATAATACGTTCCACTCTTAGTGATCGACACTCTACTTACCATTATATTCATACTGACCGGGTACACTGCTCGTTAAAGTGTGTGTTATATTGATAAGTCGGCTAAATATAAATTTAAAACTTGAATACTGCTAAAACCGCAATGACATACCGTGGGTATAAATTAGAGCACAACATACGCACACATCAAGTTTTTGGCGCCGTTGCCGGGGAGTGAATTGTTATTATCTGTTAATTTGATTAGTATTTTAATTAGGTTTTTCTTTTTAATTTTTATTCTAACCACTAACTCTGTTGTATATTAGTTAAATTGCATTCATTGTATTATTTGCATATTTTCTGTTTTTGTGTGTTTTTATTTTTTGTTTATTTTCGTTTGTTTTTATTTTTGTTTTTATTTTCTGTATTTTCTTGCATACTGCTATCGTTGTACTGAGCAAATTCAAACGATACGGCGCATCTATTTTTATAGATACAGCGTATTGCGTTTAATTTTTATAAAATACAACGCGTTTAATAAATTCGAGTACGGCGCATCTTTCCCCAAGATACGGCGTATTCTGTTTTTAATAAGAAAGTTTTCTAAACGTTAACGCCATACGGCGCATCTGTTTTTGCAGATACGGCATATTTATTATTTAAATTAAAAACAGTTTTTCGAATTATTAAACGGATACGACGCATCGATTTTTATCGATACGGCGCATCTACTGAATCAAAAATCTGGTATTTTGAAACGTAACAAAAATACGACGCATTAGCTTTTGTTAATACGACGCATTTAATTTTAAATTGGATACGTTGATTTTTGATTAATTAAATTGATACGGCGCATTCTAAAATTCTAAGCGGCGTATCTATTTTCTGAATAAAAGACTGATTAAATTTTAACGATTATAAGATACGACGTATCCAACTTTTTGGATACGGCGCATCGTCTGCAGATATCAGTAACTTTTATTTTTCGTATTCCTTTTTCGTTGTTGATTTTCTGATATATTACTTTCTTGAACATACCCTACTGATGCTTTTGTGATAGTTTCAGAAAGTGCATGACCAGGAGTTCAACTAAGAACTTGATTACACCTTTCGAAGATCCTGAACGAGCCTTTCATTCGCTTAGAAGGCTTTTCAACACAAAAAGCTTTGATATCTCAAGTTCATTCGAGCTTGATTATTTTTCTGAAGAGAAAGAGGAAGTAGAGACAGAAACAATGGCTGAAAACACTACTATGGAGAAATACATGAACAAAACCCGTGCTGATTACACTTCAGGAGTTGCTAGACCAAAGTTTGATGAAAAGTCTAAGTTTGAATTGAAGGGTCAGTTTCTCAAGGAGCTAAGAGAAAATGCTTTCAGTGGATCGGAACATGAGGATGCTAATGAACATGTTGAAAAGGTCCTCGAGATTGCAGATTTGTTTACTACGGAAGGAGTCACTGACGATCAACTCATGCTAAGGATCTTTCCAATTTTGCTTAAAGGAGCTGCTAATAAGTGGCTAAGGAATGAACCTGCTAATTCAATCACAACATGGGAAGATTTGAAGAGCAAATTCCTGAAGAGATATTGTCCACCTGCTAAAACCGCTAAAAAGATGGAGGCTATCAACAGTTTCAAGCAAGAGCCTGATGAAACTCTTTATCAAGCTTGGGAACGATTTAAAGACCTATTGATGAAGTGCCCTCAACATTATCTAAGTGAAATGCAGGAGATAATATTGTTTTATCAAGGATTGGACGTGCTACTAGACAAATCTTGGATGCTAAGGGAGCTGTGCCTCAAATGAGTGCAGCCAATGCTAGGAAAGCTATCCAAGAAACTGCTGATCATTCTCAAAAATGGCACGATGGGACCTCTACTAGATCTAAGAGCAGCACTAATTTTGACGGGTTTGCTGCAATTCAAGCTCAATTGGATAAAATTAGTAGAGAGATGAAGAAGCGTGATGAGAATGTGTATGCTGCCCAAGTTGGATGTGAAAAATGCGAAGGACCTCACTACACTAAAGATTGCCCTAATAAGAATGAAAGTGAGACTTTTGAAGAAGCATACTACACACAATTTGGACAACCATTCCGACCTTCAGGGAGATTTAGGGAAGTTACTCCGGGATACTATCAAAAGAACAACTTTAATCCCAACTATCAAGAAAGGAGGCAGACTTTAGATGACACTTTAAAGCAAATTATGGCCGATGCTGCTAAAAGACATGATGAGAACACTGCTATGATCAAGGAAATCCGAGCTTCAACAGACACTATTACAAGAAATCAAGGAGCTTCGATCAAAGTATTGGAACAACAAATTGGTCAAATGAGCAAAGTTCATCAAGAAAGGGAATACGGAAGTTTACCTAGCTCAACTGAAACCAACCCAAGAGATCATGTCAAGGCCATAAGCACCACTGAGGAAGTCACTCCTTACATTCCTTTTCCTAGAAGATCGATGAATGGTAATGATGGTGCAAGACCCAAATTTTTCTTTAATTCTTCAATCAGTTTAAGGAAGTTACTCAAAGAGAAGACAAAGATTGAAGAGGAGATCAAGGATACAATGAAAGAAGAGAGCTCTGCAACCGACTTACATGCCTTGCCTCATAAAGAAAAGGACCCAGGAAGTTTTACTTTACCTTGTTCAATTAATGATATATCTTTCAATAATGTGTTAGCTGACTTAGGAGCTAGTGTTAGTGTAATGCCCCTTAAGACATTCACTACCCTAGGACTAGGAAAATTAGCACCAACTAAGTTGCTTATTGAATTGGCTGATAAAATGGTAAAACAACCTGAAAGGATTGCTAATAATGTGCTAGTTAAGATTGAGAAGTTTGTTTTCCCTGTAGACTTTGTTATATTAGATATGCCCGAGGATGTTAAGATTCCTTTAATCCTTGGAAGACCTTTCTTGTCTACCGCCCATGCTAAGATTGATGTGTTTAAAAGAAAAATCTCATTAAGGGTAGGGAATAATAAACTAGTCTATAAGTGCCAAGATCCTGTTAAAAGCATAATTAGAGGCGTCTATGTGCTAGGATTACGAGAACGTATGGACCTCGATCTTGAAGCTAGGCTTATGGGAGAAACATTGATTCAAAATAACTCAACAAATCCTAATCATGAAGACTTCGAGGAATTTATTGACCTTAATGTACCTACCGAACTTAGGCGCGATATTGTTAATGATTCTGATGATGAGTGGTATGATTGCGTAGTGATTAACAAACGTAGGAGAATAGTTGAGCATACGGATTTGAATAAAGATGTGTTTATTGAACTACCACCCCACCTTGCTTATTTATGCCTATATAATAATAAGAATTTCCCGTCTATCATTTTGTCATCTCTGCCCGAAAGGGACAGAACTTTGTTTATACAGATATTAAAGAAGAACGGCGTGGAAATTATGGACGAGCAAGGAGTGTTCAATATTACTGAATTGGCGATGAGGGAGCGCGATGCTTCCGACTCCTTCAATGATCGGTATTAAAGAGATGAACGTGAGTCTAACTTGAAGACTCTGGAATAAAGACAAGTGCTGACCGGGAGACAACCCGAAGAAAATTTTTACTATTCTGTTCTGTGTCGAGTCAGTCAGGCCCGCAGAAGATACGGCGCATCTTAATCCTAAGATGCGACGCATCTCCTGCACTGGTCATATCTTACTTTATTTTCTGCATTTTTATTTTTGACTTTAAAACTTTTTGTCAGTTTATTTTAATGCGGCGCATCCCTGGTTAAGGATGCGACGCATCTTCTATTCTGATTCGTAATTATTCCAGGCTCGATACGGCGTATCTTCTTCCATAAGATACGGCGTATCGACTGACCTGATGATTTTCATTTTAATTTTTAAGTTTTATTTTTACTAACTACTAATGTATTATGCAAGTTTGAACCTTCTTAACTCAGGTGTGTTAAAGTCTTGATGGTATTATAGATTCCTGCATTTCCTGTGGATACACATCCACAAGGAAGTTGATTTTTGCTCTTATACAAATAATGGAGGATCATACCGAGCAAATCTCAGGGGAGTTTTTCTGTTCTAATTCTTTTATTTTCCAGTTTTTAACCTTTGATACAAACAACGAGGACGTTGTTTAACTTAAGTGGGGGGATTGGAGAATTAGAACACTTACTTGTCCTAAACTTTTTCAAAATATGCTTAAAATGCGCTTAATATATCAAAATTTAAAATTTTTAGCATGTTTTTGTTTAAAGTCTAAATTACATAGCTGCACACATGACGTTATTTTCAAAAATTGTGAACTTTTCAAAATTCACAAATCTATGAGTGTGCCGGTGACTTGTAAACTTTAGAACTTGGCATTGTATACTATTCGAGACCACCATAATAAGTATTATTTACATAATTGGAATGACTTGTCTAAATTGGTAAATTTCTAGGATTACACCCAAATAGCCTTTATATGTTATGTGATATTAGCCAACTACACTGGTTAGTTAACCCCCGTATAAACCCTTTTGTTACTCTCACTTTTAGAGTAAGATACCCCTAGAAAAAAGCTCAGAGCCAATCCTTTCGTTTCTTACACCTTTGTTATAATGTTTCGTTACACCCTTACACCTTAGCCTACCCTTTAGATTAAAATCCGTGGTTGGTTAATTGCTTTAGGTAAAGTGTGTTTCCTTACATTACCTGTGTTCGCGTGCGTAATTCATTATCTTTGGTTAGGTCGGGAAATTGCACAATGCAATAGGAGTGAAAGTAAATATTGTATATCTTTGAGTCTTGCTTTTCGTGTGTTTACTACTTTCACTATTACCGTTATTTCTGAAGTCATGAAAAGTATGGAAAAATTATCCAGAGTTATCGTTATAGTGATGTGGTGAAATTTTACACATCTATGTTTATGTTTCCCATCAAAAAAAAAAAAAAAAAAAAAAAAAAAAAAAAAAATCGAAAAAATAGAAAAAGAAAAGTTGGATGTTTGTTTTAACCAACTTATGTAAAGTTTTGTATTAAGTGGTCGATATCACCACTAGTTGTTGTATATTATATCTATGGATTGAATGGGAGTTGGTCGTTATGGGAACGCCAACTAAGGTTATTCTTTGATTGAGATCTTGTTGAGTATAATTCGTGTCTACCTAAAGCGTGTGTTTCAAGTGTTAAAGCGTGAGTTATTCTATGATATGAGTCTTATTCATGGGATGGTTGGGATAGCAATTTACCACACTTAGGATTTTAATTTATCTGTTTTGTTTATTTTTCATTTTACACCAATTTGTATCCCAAATATTATCCATACCCTATATTATTCTATCCAAACCTTTGATTTATTGAGATTAGGGATTTGAGCAATCTTAAGTATCGTAGTCGTAGATTCGACTATGTATTTATGATTTTGTCGCCCTTTTTGATATAATATTATTGGTGAAGATTACTTGGTCCTATCTTTAGCCTATTCGAGTTAAGGATTTGAGCAATTGCAAGTATCGTGTTCGTGGATTCGATCATGTATTTGTGATTTTGTCGCCTTTTCTGGAATTTGAGATCGATAGAGATTAAGAAGAATGATTAACCCTTAACCAACAAACCCTTTTTACCGCTTTAGACTTGTTATTCCTTGGCTTTAGTGGGGGAGATGCGTATACTTGCCAAGCTTATGATAGAATATTCGTCACGACTGGACAGTTAAACGATTAGATTTGCTTTTATCGAATTATTTTATTTTATTTCTAATTCGTTAAGTGTTTGGTTGTGTGATTATGACAAAATGAATACATGCTTAAATATAAAAATAAATTCTAACATCTTTTAGGATACATTTTCATAAGATTAATTCTAAGGTTTACTTGGGGACAAGTAAAGTTCAAGTGGGGGGATATTTGATGAACTCAAATAAGTACATTTTATTACTATCATTTATCCTATTTATTTGACTTGTTTTATTATATTATCTGTGAGAATTGATACGTTAATGTTTACTTTTTTAATTCTCAGGTAAAAAGAAGTATTATGTGAAACTTGGCGATTTTGGACTAATTATGGAGCAAAACAAGCAAGAAGTTAAGAGTCTACTGAAATGTACAAGATCAAGATCATTCTACTCCAGATACGCCGCATCTTACTTATTACATATGGCGCATCACTATCAAGATTTCACAAGATATTATCCAAGACGGCAAAGGACATGAGCCGCATACAAGAATGGAGTTACGCCGCATCTTCTGGCGGTGTACGAATATTCCTGAATATATTAATCTTGAACCCCACGCGAAGTTAAGTCAATGCGCTGCATCTACTTATTCTATGCGCCGCATCTTACCCTCAGACAGAAACTATAAATACCCCAAGGTCAGACGAATTTTGAGAGGCTAATATACGAAGTACGAGAAGACAGAAACCCTAAGCCGAATTCAGACGAAGTAGCAACACAAGACACACCTTGAATGAAGATACAAGAGCTGTAAGAAGGTCCTGTATGTATTCAATTCATTAAGTAGTTTTGTTTTATTGTATTAGTACACTTTAATTCATCTGGATTGATGGGCTTGTGTAATGTGACAACGGAAAGATTGCACTCCCCTTAAAATTGCTTTCCCATTAATTAAAGTTTATATGTTGATGTCTTTGGTGACTTTTATTAGTGCATTGATAACCTCTGTGTCTAGCTGAGCATTGATCGGGTCGCCATGCCTCTGTCCTCGCCTATTTATTTTATCGCCTATGCATTCTATCGTCTGTAGAAAAGTAGGAAGAAAAGGTAAATAGGATAGTCATAAGTAATCATTAAGGGTTTACTCGCCGATAAGATTAGAGCCAACGAGAAAGGGATTAATCTCGGTGCGTTGCATCGAACTATACACTTCATATAAAACTAGCAATAAAACAAGTGACAAGCTACTTAACTATCAGGACAGGTCTTCTTATTGTCTCAAGTATCTATCTGTGTACGTGTGTGCTAATCGCTGATTCGTGCCTATTAGTTTAGTTTATTATTTAATCATAACCAAACCGTGCCAGTCTCTCAGGCTGAACCTCCTTGCGTTAGATTAGGTTGTATAGCTAACTTAAGATATTAAAATACTGATTAGAATAACTAGATAATACGTTCCACTCTTAGTGATCGACACTCTACTTACCATTATATTCATACTGACCGGGTACACTGCTCGTTAAAGTGTGTGTTATATTGATAAGTCGGCTAAATATAAATTTAAAACTTGAATACTGCTAAAACCACAATGACATACCGTGGGTATAAATTAGAGCACAACATACGCACACATCAGTACACATTCAAATAATTAAATATAGAGATATAAATAAATAAAATAATTTAAATAAATATACACATTTAAATAAATAAACACGATAACAAAACACTATAAAAGGAAAATGAAATAACTGACCCCGAGTCGGTGCATGACGTGCGCCTTCTTGTCCTCTTCGATCTCGTACCAGGAGGGATAGTACAACGGCATCTCCCTAATCAGCTCTCCAACGTAGTTACTGAACCACTTGGCGTTCTTGCCGACATGAATGTACGTCCCCTGGTCACCATACTCGAACTCAATCGACTGCGGGCCGTTAAGTTCCACGGCTCTCTTCAGGGCTACGTTCTTCGTGGCTTGACGGACCGGCGGCCTGCCGCCATCCTGACCTCCACCCCTGCCTCCCCCTCCTTTTCTGGGTCGTCGTGATCCTACAATTGAAGTGAGTGAAAACGTCATAAAATAACAAGTAACAAAATTCAAATGATCAAGTTTAAGTTTCTTACCACCACGGCAACCGCTATCAATCTGACGGGTAGGGGAAGGTGGTGGGTCACCGGCACCGTCACCACCGTGACCGCGCGCGACTGCTGCTGCCATCTGTAAAAGTACAAGTTGAATAACGTATAGAAATTCATGAACAAATTAACATAAGCATGCACACATTCAAAATAAATATACACATTTAAACAATCCATAACAATTTCATTCAAATAAGTGTCGTTTTACAAGTTACAATTTAAGATCAATCTGCTAAATCATAATCACTATCATAAACAACATTAGTCGCAACTTCAACTTCATCATCATAATTGTTTGCGACTTCATTATCAGAAGCTGCTAAATCATAAGGATCGTCGTCTTCATCATCAATAAAATCATCGTCGTCATCAACAGGAATGATTGGTGGTGGTGGTGGTGGTGCCTCAACTAACGTTGATTGACCATCGATATTTAAGGTTTCAAATTCCAAATCATTTAAATTAGCAGACAGTTGGAGATCAGATGAGTTGTTGCCATGTATCACATGATCATCGTCTTCTACCACGAGGACATCCCAGGTTGTGTTGTGATTCACATCTTGGACGACCTTCCAATGGAGTGGTCGTCTGGCAGGATCTTCAAGGTAAAAGACTTGTTTTGCTTGTGTTGCAAGAATGTAAGGTTGATCTTCAAACGCATAGCTACATGCCCAAATTTGTGTCATGTTGTTTCTATTGCTAAAACGTTGGACTCTACCTCTTTTGTTGCATAAGTCGAACCACTTAACTCGAAACAACACAACTTTGAACTGGGTATACGCAAACTCTAGAATTTCTTCTAGCTGACCATAATACATTTCTCCTTTCTTCTCACCAGGTGAACAAATTCCGTTGTTCTGAGTTGTACGTTTTATATCGCGGCTGTGTACGACAAACTTCACACCGTTGACCACGCAAGAGTTGACTGAGATTGGGGTCGGTGATGGTCCACAAGCCAAAGCGAATAAGCCGGGAGTAGAACTTGGGTCATTGGATATGTAAAGTTTATGGATCTATGAAAAAAGATAAGAATAGATAGAGATGAGTAATAGTCGTTATTTATACAAGGAAATACATAGAATAAGTTTACGTTCGCCTCAAACCAGCTAGGAAATTCTTGTTGCATGTCGTTATCAGGAAATTCCCTGAAAATGTTCATGATATTAGAATTAATCGAAAAGATAACTTGGGAAAAAGAAATTTCAAAATAAAAACGCGTACCTCTTGAACGCGTTCAGGTACGTGTCGATCTCGGGACTGTTGTGAAGTACATACCATATCACTTTCTTCATTTCTTGGAGACCTAACCGAATCAATGTCTCTTTACCAGACTTAGTACATAGTGATCGGAACACCTGAAAGTCACTTGTTGGGCGAGGACAGTCCTGAGATGTAGCGGGACGATTAAATTTCATCCCAACACCCCAAAAATAACGAGAACAAAAAGTTAATGTTTCGTCTGCAACATAACCCTCCGCGATTGAACCTTCCGGCTTAGCTTTATTTTGTACATAGATTTTTAGCTTTTTCATGTATCTTTCAAATGTATACATCCACCAGAATGAAACAGGCCCGCCTTCAAAAGCCTCTTCAGGTAAATGCATAACCAAGTGAATCATAATATCAAAAAAAGCTGGAGGATATATTTGCTCGAGACTGCACAAAATATTGATCAACTGGTCTTTAGCTTTCACCATGTCATTCACCATCAAAGTTCGGGCGCAAATTTGCTTAAAGAATAAACAAAGCTCGATTAATGGTGTATAAGTTTGTGCGTCCAAGTATTGCTGAAGTCCATAAGGAAGTAACCGTTGCATCATTATATGACACTCATGAGACTTCATGCCCGTTATATTGTTATCATCTTTGGTCACTTTTGACTTGAACTTGGATCTGAACCCATATGGTAGTTTAATTGTTTTGATGTATTGACAGAACAGTTTTCTTTTATCGGGTGTGAGAGAGTACTTAGCATGAGGCTTCAAGCACTTCCCATTTTGTTTGTTTTCGAGCCACAACTCCTGTCGAATGCCCAAATCTTGCAAGTCTTGTCTTGCCTTAGCGGTGTCTTTAGATTTTTCATTCATTAATAAAGTGTTCAAGATACTCTCCAATACATTTTTTTCGATATGCATGACATCTAAATTGTGTTGTAGAGAAAGAGACCAATATTCAAGCTCGTAGAAAATAGACCGTTTAGCCAAGTTCAGTTCGGTTGTATGATTACGTTTTATCTTCCCACCCCCATAATCTGGATGTTTCCCAGGCACACGTGTGGGCAATTTTGAAAGTTGAGTCAAGATAATAGCCGAAGTATCTTTTATAGGAGGATCTCTATCATCGGTTTCACCATTGAATGTCTTATAGTCCCTCCTCCATTTATGGTTTTTTTTAAGAATCTTATATGACCAACATAAGTTGTTTTGCTTATAACACGCATAACCGGAGTGTCTACTTTACATGTAGGGCATGCATAGTAACCTTGCCCACTCCAACCAGAAAAACTACTTCGAGCAGGAAAATCATTGATGGTCCGTAAAAGCATCGCTCTCATGTGGAATTCTTTGCCTGTAACAGTGTCCATAGTCAAGACACCTGGTTTTTTCCATAATTCCTGAAGGTCATCAATCAAAGGCTTTAAGTAAACATCAATGTCCTTCGCCGGTGATTTAGGGCCAGGAATCAACAATGTCAGCATCAAAGATGTCTCTTTCATGCATAACCACGGAGGCAAGTGGTATGTTGTTAATATGACCGGCCACATGCTGTAAGACTGACTAAGGTTTCCGAATGGGTTGAAACCATCAGCAGTTAACCCTAATCGAACGTTTCTTGGTTCTGAAGCAAAATCCGAATATTTATTGTCAAACTTCTTCCATGCTTTACCATCAACCGGGTGTTGCATCTTACCGTTTTCCGTAGACTTTCCAGTAGCATGCCAAGTCATATGTTTTGCAGTGTGAATAGACTTGTACAAACGTTGTAGTCTAGGAATGATGGGAAAGTAACGCAACACCTTGTTGGAACTTTCTTCCCCGTTGTGTTCTTGTCTTTCCATCTCTCGTTTTCACAAGCATGTATCGACTCGTACCCTAACCCGATCTTTTTAAATGTCTTTTTTATAGCATAGTATGACGGTAGGAGATTGTAACCTAACCTGGGCGGAAATACCTCCTGGAGAAATTTTAGCGTTTTGTTAAATGAAGTATCACTCCATTTACCGCTGACCTTAAGATGCGTAAACTTTGCCATAAAATCCAAGGTAGTCATAAAGTCACAACCCGGGTACAGAGCCTGGTTGGAACTGGCAAGTAACTCTTCAAACTCGTTACGTACAGGAGGTGTCGTTGCTTGAGTCGGCTCGTTACTTGTCTCGCCAATATTTCCTTGAGTTGGCTCATTTTGTTCATTATTTGGAGGAATATCAAGAATATCATTAAGGCACGCACCCATGTCACTCATCTCACGTTGTGTTGTGTTATGTACTAACGGCGGAGGATCCGGTTCACTGTAATCGCGCCATTGTGTATAAGTTGGGTCCTACCCATGTTGGCCTATGTGGTTTTTAAGATCATCAAGAGATACCCATGGAACATTACGACAAAGACGACATGGACATTTTATGTTTCCGTAACTATTCAATAATGGCTTGCAATGATCGAGGTATGCGGCAAGACCATCAAGAAATTGTTTTGAACAACGACTCTCTAAACGGGTCCAACTCTTATCAATTATCATAACTGCATTTTTATGATGCAACCAGTTATTATATGCACTTAATTATTACACATTCAAAAGATTCGACACATAAACACATATAACCGTGGAATTATTATGAGTTATTTTGTTCACCTAGTGCAACTATGGAAGGCAATCCTAACCCACTCTTTGAACGATTCATCTCATATATGAATGCGTATAATTGATTTACTATTTTAGAAAATTTCGGCAGCATTTCCCCTCAACTCCTCAAATATGTGCATTAAAGACATATTCGTAGGAGTAAAGGAGAAACACTGTCGAAATCATCTCAAATAGTAATGTTAAGCTATATTAATCTACTCGAATCAACCTAGATCTACAACTACTATAAGCGAACAGTAAACAATAAGCGTGACACTCAAAGGTATAAGAATAGATGAAGAGATGAGATTATGATGCGTGTATGATTTAACTTTAACTGAATGATTCATTAGCCATAAGAGAACAATACAAAAGATAAAAACACACACACTAAAACTCTCACACACTCTCACCTATACTAAACAAAGAGGCACACGAAAATGAGAGAGTGTGTAGGTATTTATAGAAGAGTTGTGTCGCCCTAGTTGTGTAAAACTTGGGCTTGGTGGGCTTTGTGTTGGACTTGGGCTTTTGTTTACTATTTGAACATTACTTAACAAAGTCCAACACAAAGCCTTTACATACTTACTAATCTACACGACACACTATACTTAACTATTACAAATGACCATCACTTGACTAAAAATATAAATGCTAACAATCTCCCCCTAAGGGATGGTCATTTCCATGATGCTCCCAGTGAATGGTCTTTTGTCTTCAAAGTCTTGAACTTTGTGTGTAGTTGTAGAATAGTCTTCATACTTCATTCCTTCATGCAATCGTGATCTTCAAAGTATCGTCTTTTGTGGATGTTCTTGCCTTGATCAAAATCTTCGCGTGATGATGCGTCGTGTCCTCCAACATACTCATACATCTTGGACTGTAAACTTATGCTAACAATCTTCCTTTGCTAACAATCTCCCCTTAATCTTTCATCGTTTGACGTATGAACTTGTTCTTGACATCTTGATTAGTGTTTTGACTTTGTTGTTACACTCTGTCTTTAACTTGATCCTTTTGTCTTGAACTTTTTACACTTGAGCTTTGCTAGAGATGTTCTTCATCAGTATGAGTATGCTGAGGTGAAGATGTTTGATATATGTGATGATGGTTGATGGATGTTTAAGGTAGCTGCATAAAACTGTTAGTAATAATCATCCAGCGCTTACGGGTTGGGACTTCGAGATTGTCAACAGCATAGTGTGAAGACTTTCTCTAATCTCCCCCAGGCCGTTCTGAACCGGATACCCCCGAAAGGGCTTACACAGACACACCGAAGTGCACCCACGATTCAGTGAGTCGCTGAAGATCACCCCACGACTGTAGACCGTTTGAAGCACGTAACCATCATTGATGTAAATGGCAAGATCCTTGGATCTCATTAAGACTCATGTACACCTTGTGTCTTTTTAGGTGAACACACGGGTATTCTTATGGAAGTGTTCCTAAGAGATTTTTGATGAATCTCATGGCTCTAGACTCTATCATGTGCGTTTTGGTTTTAGAAGACGGAGGCATGGAGCAGAGTGCCACCTTTTCAATATCAACATATCTCAGAATGAGAGGCCGATAGATTATGTAGTGTTCTCCGTGAGAAATGAAACAAATATCTTTTAAGAGATATCTAAGTGGCTAGGAGGGGTGGTGCAGCGCGTCACTGGGTCCATGACGTCTTGTCTTCAATATCAGCATCACCTTAGTGAATACCGATAGCAGATGTATTGACCCGGTTTCTGCCCTAAGTTTTCATGGAGGGCTATTTCTTTTCACCCTTTCATTAAAATTTTCTTTTTAATTCTTCAACCCCTTCTTTCCCTTTCTCATTTACTCCTTTTTTCAATCTTTCCTAAGGACTTCTAATTCTACTCTATTGGAATTGTCCTTGGGTAGATCCCTCCGGCTTTGGCGGATCATAGGACATAAACCTAACCATAATTACCTTATAACTCCATGATTATTGTTGACATAAATAAATGCCTAAAAACATTATCAATATTTATTCATATCTCTATGTTTTGATGATCACAAAATCTAAACTCATTAAAACATAAACTTATAAATTAAACAAGTACTTAGTTGTAAATATTCACTTCTACAACTAAAATCACTTAAGGTATGAATGAACTAATGCTTAATGCATTATATGATCAAAGAATATTTTCTTAATAACTAGATTTTTTATAAAACAACAAAAACATTTTATATATTTTTGAAAAACATTTTTGGTATTAAATAAAAATGTTTAATCTTTTATAAAAATATGAATTCAAATTTTTAACCAAAATCAGTTAAAATGTTCCAGAAAAACCTTCCCCACAAAAGGACAAAATTGGCCAACGTTCAGTAGGGGCGGCCCCCTTAATTTTGCTAGGCGGCCCCCTTAATAATTAAGGTGACCGCCCCCGCTCCAGTAGGCCTCCAGCTGTCCAGTTTTTCTCCTATAAATACCAGCCTTCTCCTGGATTTTTACTCACCTTTTGCACACAAAAACTTTCTGTTTTAAATCCTTGTATATACATTTCAAAATCCTTTGATCATATCTTATTAAGCATTGGTTTCTAAGTGATCCAAGCTTCTTACATTCAAGTGCAAAAGAAGAATACTCCTTCAACATCTAGAGAAGAAGTATTGCAACTTAGCTATCTAAGTTGTGTGTGTCATCATTCATTTGTATATAAGTTGTATATTTGTTAGATAGTTGTGTGTATAATTATTTGGGATAGGTTAGTGTGTAAGTAGTGAAGTTGTGTAGTTAAGGTGTGTAAGTAGTGAAGGTGTGAAGAAGTAGAAGTGTACATAGGTTGTGCTAAGTTGTGAAGAAGGTGTGAAGCCGTAGTATATAAGTTGTGAAGAAGTTGTGAATAAGTCGTGAAGTAGTCTTGAAGAAGTAGTCGTGAGGAAGTAGTCGTGAAGAAGAAGTCGTGAAGTAGTCGTGAAGAAGAAGTTGTGAAGAAGGTGTGATTAAGTTGTGTACAAGTTATGAGATTGGTTCTAGCTACGATTAGAACCCGACATCTAGCTTTGTGTCGTTAAGCCGGTGTAAGCTAAAGTTGTGTAAGGTTTTCTCTCCGCCATAAGGGAGCTTGTTGACATAGTGAAGAAAACTCTCGAGTTAGGTGCTCGGGGAGTGGAGTAGGGCAAGGAAGGTGACCTTGTAGCCGAACCACTATAAATCTCTTGTGTCTCGGTTAGATCTTTCCATCTCTATCTTTCATTTGATTTACTTTACTTTACTTGCATTACTTACTTATATTTATCTATACTTGTTCATATTGTTTAAGAATTGAAGTCACATAATATCGAATCGAAGTTTTTAAAAGTAAACAAAAGTTTTCAAAATAAAATTTAAAAAGACGTAAAACTATTCAACCCCCCTTCTAGTTTTCCACAATTGGTATCAAAGCCACGTCAAACAAGATTTTTAAAATAAACTGTATTTTAAAACTTGAAACGATCTATGGAATCTGAAAAATATTTAGAAGGGCAATCTATGCAAAGACCACCACTATTTGAAAGTGATGGATTTTTATATTGGAAAAATCGATTCGAAACTTATGTGAAGTCAAAAGATCTAGATCTTTGGCATGTTATTACTAATGGTGATTTTTACCTATTCAATATAATTTAGAAACTAAAAAGGATGAAGTAGTATCTTTTGAAAAACAAAATGATGATTTAAAAAGAAAACTTTCTAAAAATAATGAGGCTAAAATGGTTATTTATAATGCGTTACCACGTAAAGAATACGAAAGAATTTTTATGTGCGAAACCGCAAAAGAAATTTGGAACTCTTTACTAATAACTCACCAAGGTAATAGTCAAGTCAAAGATAATAAAATAGATCTTCTTGTTCAACAATATGAATAATTCACGATTCTGGAAGAGGAATCAATTGATAATGCGTTTGCTAGGTTTAACACAATCATCACAAGTTTAAAGGCACTTGATGAGAGTTTTTCTAGTAAGAATTTTGTCAGGAAATTTCTTAGGGCTCTTCATCCAAAATGGCGAGCTAAAGTTACGGCGATTGAAGAATCGAAGAACTTGTCAACTCTTCAACTTGACGAGTTGATTGGCAACTTGAAGGTCCACGAAGCAATAATCAAGAAAGACTCTGAGATGATCAAAGGAAAGAAAGAACAAAGCAAGTCAATCGCGTTGAAAGCTAGGAAAGCATCAAGTGACGAGGATAGCTCAACCTCCGAAAGTGATGATGAAGAATATGCCATGGCCGTAAGAGACTTCAAGAAGTTCTTCAAAAGACGAGGAAGATTCGTTAGACAACCATATGACGAAAGAAAGACATTCCAAAGAAACAAAGACGACAAAGGTAGCAAGAGTGAGAGGAAGTGTTTTAAGTGCGGTGATCCAAATCATCTCATTGGAAGATGTCCAATGATGTCAAAGGAGCAAAATCAAAAGGGGTTCGTTGGAGGAGCATGGAGTGATAGTGATGAAGATTAAAAAGAGACTACAAAGGAGGAGAAATGTCTTATGGCTAAGACATCGAATGAGGTACGTTCCAAAACCGAATACTTTAGTGATGAAAATTTATCATTAGATGAAAAAGACCTAGATAACGAATATAATAGGTTATGCATATTAGGTCAAAAAGTAATGAGTAAAAATAAATCACTAAAACTCATAAATAACAAATTAGAAAAAGAAATACTAGAATTAAAAATTAAACTACATAACTTAGAAAAAGGTAAAGAAGTTTTTGAATGTAAAACATGTCAAGAAACTAAAAATAAAAACGAAATACTTAAGGAAGAAATTTGTAAACTTAAAAAATTTGAAAATAGTAGTAATTCACTTAGGGAAATAATAAGCATTCAAAGAGCATCGGGAGATAAAACCGGACTAGGATTTAATTCAAATAATGTTTCAACAAGTGAAAATAAAAATGTTAAGTTTGAATGTCAATCTAGTGAACAAAAACCATTAGAGTCAAAACCTAAGTATATACTTATAAAAGATAGAAAAATACCTATTTCGAGTGATGAGGAAGTAAAAAGTTTTTATAAACCATCATTAAAAGCCAAAACCGGATTTTCTAAACCGAAATTAAGATAAAAAAAACACCTCCCTTAAGAAGACCACATAATCCTCACCCTCGACCTAAATCTCCTCAACGTAGAAGAAATAAAAATCGACAAAACCCTCATAATAATAATAATTACCCAATGTGGAATTATCCAAATCCACCAAGCTTCAATCCTTGGGGAATACTTCCACTATATATGCATCCTAGTCAATTGCAACCCATGTTTGGTTCAAACAACTTTGGATCAATGAGACAATGGGGACCAAGTGGCTAAATTGCTAACTCATTGGGAAATCGGCATCTCCTCTTTGATTGACTTCTACAAGTCAACCTAAACACTTTGAAGCGTTTGAAGAATAATCTACTGAAGACTAAAAGGTACGCTTTCTTTTTAAGTTTGGTGTTATAATATATGCTTAGATTAATGACTAGTTATTTCATGCCTATTTAGCTCGTAATGCCTAGTTTTTATATATATATATATATATATATATATATATATATATATATATATATATATATATATATATATATATATATATATATATATATATATATATACACATAATAGCTTATATGAATAACCTAGAGTCACTAGTTATTTTCCCTTTGGCCCTCTTTAGCAATACATTTTAAAATGGAAATCTTCTATGTCCACTTTTAGAAAACTCATGGTGATGAAGTGAAATGAGTTGAGTGGATTAATCATTAACATCGAAGTAGGATTAGAAAACTATGGATGAAACAAGCTCTCGGAGATTATGGCATTAAGTTAGATAAGTGTGCGACAACAAAGGAGCTATAGATGTTAGGTTATACCCCATTCAACACTCTCACATCAAACCTATAGAATTTAGTCGTCACTTCCTTATGACCATAGGATATGAAGAAAAGGGTAGCATGTGACAATAGCCTTAACCAATTCCCTTGAGCATGAGATCATTAACAACCATTTTTTCATTAATGTTATTTGTTTTCAAAATATGCAAAAACTTCACATTTTGAAAAAAATGATTTTTCAAAAGATTATGTCATCATTCTATTAACATGTTTTACTATCTCATTTTTTTTTCCATAATCCTATTTTGATCAAAGTCAAAGATTGGGAATTTCTTTTTACTCATTCTTCATAAACACATTTTTAAATAAAACCCAATCTATTTTATTCAAATAACTTTAACATCTACATAAAAACCCACTTTCAAACATTGTTGAATAATGCTAAAAACATTTTTTTTAAATCATGCATGGTGATCTCATATTTGTCATCTATATTTATATACATGACATTTAAAAGTGAACTAAGGCAAATCAAGCGGACCATGGTTTGTCTATTAAGATTTTGTTTGTAACAAATCTAGAAGTCCATGCTATCTTAAGTTCCCATTTATTGCACATAGGCACACTTTAGGATCCCTCTAATAGTTCATTAATTGGTGTAGTTTATTGTTTCCTAGTTCATATATATTACTTGCTTGATGAGTATGTTTACATGCTAGATGATATTACTTGCTTGATGATATTACATGATAGATGATATTACTTGCTTGATGAGTATGTTTGCATGATATATGAAATTACTTGTTTGCTTAATCCCTTTAATTAATATGACTTGCATGCATAATACATACTTTATTGCCTCAAAGAGTGGGACTTGCCTGAAACCAAAAGCTCAAAACATAGCCCTCCTTACCCATCTCTGCAGAAAAACTCATTTCTGGAACTCAGAAAGACACCAGATGGGCGGCCCCCTTAATTGATAAGGGGACCGGCCATCTGCTGGACGGGTTCACATAAAAAAAATTCCTGCTTTTTAGCCCATTTCATCCTGCACTTCCCCAAATTCACAAACACACTTTGTCCCTATCATCCAAACACCTTTATCCATCCTTAAACAACCTCAAACCTCCACTATAAATAATCCCTTTCATCACCATTTTTAACTCACCCCATCATGTCTTCTCCCATCAAACCAAAACCAAAAACCTCAAAGCTAGCAAGGATGACCATAAAACTCAGTTGGAGAAGAAAACCAAACCCCCAAAACAAGTCCATCACAACAAATGATGTGGCTAAACAACCAACACCTCCACCCACATTTGTTCCCAACTATACTCCTAATCCTCAAGCTCATTCCAATGAACCCTTTCACAAACCTCATCATAACAACCAACCATTCACCTTTACTCCCAAAAATACACCTTCATCCTCCATACCTTCACACCATAGATGTCTAAACCACCAAGAGTATCACCACCACCTCTTACCAACTCACATGTTACTCCTATGTTGCATGACCAAACATCCATCCCAAATAACAACCTCAACCTCCACCTTCATTCCAATCAACACATCTCAACCTCAAACCAACTCCCATGAAACCTTCGAAAATCCTCATCATTTTGGTCAACCATCAAACTTTCTGTAATACCTGAAATTCAGATAACCTGTAAAATTACCTAATTACCCCTGAAATCATAAAACATAATAAAATCACTTATAAAATTCTGAAACGATTCCAAACCTCTGAAAACGAACTGCATATCAAGCAAATTAATTTCTGGGACAACATTTTAATATTTTGAATGTACAAAAATTTATTAATTTACATATACATTTATATGTCATCCGAAATAATTAAATTAAATTAAATATATTTATAAAATCTTTTTAATTAGGATATATATCAAAATAATTAAGGAAAGAGATCACAAATTGAAGTTTTGATTTTGCCAACCCATATTGGCGTGAGATTAGGTCCAACCCCCCCCCCCCCCCCCACAAAAAGTCACGGCTCATTGTTATTTAGTTACTCCCATATTATTTCTTCAAAAACCCTAGCCGTATATATCAAAACACACACACAAATTCACCAACGATCCATATGATTTTCTGGAGATGTCATAGTATTTTTCTGGAGTTTTTCTGTATCAAAGGAAGGCTAGAAAAATAGTACTTTGATTTATAAGGGCCTGGATCAAGTGGTGTCGAATTTTGTTCATACATAAGGTATAATTCGTCCATAATTCATACGACCTTTTATAAATTCTTTTTCCATTTTTTTTGAGTCTCTTATATCATATATGATCTGTGAAAAATGATTACAAGGTTGTGGGATCATTCGTGTGCTCGTGGGGATTATTTTGGTGTCGTAGTGCTCATTTGAGGACCAAATTCGTCACGCTCTTTCTACTCGTCCAATACTTGGTCTGGTATTTTTCTCGTGGTTCTTACATCATATAAGTCTCAAATAAAATGATAAACACGAACCATGCATGATCTATAATTTATTTGTGAATTAAACCTTAAAAACGTAATAAAACTCTAAATAATTATATACGAATTTTAGAGGGACTAAAAATGTAATTTCTGGAAACTTGAAGTCATTTTGAGTAAATAATAATATTAAGAGTGTTTTGTGTAAATTTTGAGTATGTATGGGGCTAGTGTGTAATTATTATGGAATTATGATTTAATTTATAAGTTTTGTAAACTTAAAGGACTAATTGTGTAAATTCTGAAATCTGAGGGGCTGAATAGTACTATATGAATATTCTGATGTGACTTTCTGAATTTTGGTAAAATAATGTGCTTGTTTGGTAAATATGGATATTAGAGGGATTAAATCATGAATTATGTAAATATAAGGTTTGTTTTGTAAATATTGTAACTTGAGGGGTATAAACTGTAAAATTATGAAACTAAAGGGATTATGATGTCATTCTGAATAAAATGTGTATTAAATCAGTAACTTGAAGTATTTTCATGTTATACCTCTGAAATTGTTGAAATTTCAATTAACACCCTAAACTATGTAAATCTGTCATAATTAACCCTAAAGTTTTGTAACTTGATAAAAGATACCTTAATACCATAATATTCTGTAATTAAGGACTTAACTAAATCTGTAATATCAATATCTGGTTAAATATGGAAATCTGTTAATTCTGAAAACCTGCTAAAAATAGAAAGTTACTAAAAATGGAAAGATAAACTAAAAGTAATAATCTGAATTAGAATCCGTAGTAATTCCGTCTTCTACTTCTTTAGGTGTGAAGAAGGAGAAGTCCTGATTTCTGTTCTGTGTCTGTTTTGCTTATTCTGCTTTGCTAATAAGGTACAGATATTCTGCCCTTTTCAGTAAGGGTTTTTCATCCCCTTTTCTTTCAGTTTTTCATTTTCTTTATTAGGATTTCCGATACCACTGCTATGTTCCCTTCTGTTGTGAATCTTTGTTGTGATCTGTTTGTCTTGAACCTCTGCTATGATTCTTTTATTCTGAACCTTTTTCCTGAACTCTGATTGTAAACTTGTTTGTGAACCTTTGATGTGTTTCTTCTGTTCTGAACCTTTCTTGAACCTTTGTGTTTTGATCTCTTGTTCTGAACCCTGAATTTGTGAATCTTGATTGAATCTGATCTGTGAACCTTGTTCTGAACCTTAACCTGATATATCTGTTGTAAACTTTGATTTGATTTTTGGTATAAACCTTAACCTGTTAAATCCTTATCTGAACCTAATTGATTTTGAACCTTTATTAAACTACATATGAAACTGTTTAAGAAAAGCTATTTTAAAAAGAAGCGATACCACTTGAAATGGAAGTTACTAAAAGTTTTGGAAGACCATTTTTATGAAAACTATTTTGTAAGATCATTTCAATGAAAACCATTATTAAAGGATTGATTTAAATGAACTTTTGACAGGAACTTCTGAAATGGATTATTGCTATAAACTTGTAATTCTTAATCTTTGATATACTCTTTTGGACTATTGGAAATAAACCTTTTAATCTGAACTTACGTTTTGATATTAAACTTAATCTGATAAACTTTGATTTGAACCTTATTATCTTATTCTGAATTGTTGACATGACCCTTCTGCCATGAACCCTTAGATATGACTCTGTTTATTATATGACATCTGACCTTGACCACAGTCTGATATCCGAGCCAATCAATAGGCATGAGGGTTTCATGTCCATGTCATTGATGCACCGATGGCATGACTCTAGGGCAGGAGAGTGATGACCTGTCCCGTCCCTGATTTTATCTGTTATGTAGGAGAAGATTCTGGCCTACTGGGGCGTATGGATGCATCCTAGATCTGATCTGATTTCTGTTATCTGTTACTATTTACTGTTATATATATATCTGGTGACTGATGGTGTGTGCGATACACGTCTCTCACATTATCTGGGAGCTGATCACTCTAATTGATACATGAGGTCACCCCTCATATTATCTGGTTACTTGAGAGGTATCCCCTCTAGATTACTTATATGTTTACACTGTTATGATATTATCTGTTATCTGGGCTCGTGATAGATTTATGTTCTCTTTATTCTTAAACCTTATTTATTTCTTATTCTTATTTCGTTTCACTTATTCCATTTCTTATTCCTATTCTTTCGTTTGATTTTGTTTCTGTATGATCTGTATTTTCTGATTTCCTTTGTACGGTTATCTGTTATCGTTTCTGTCATCTATATATCTGTTCACTGAGCTTTTGAAGCTCAGCCGCATTTCTTTTCCTGCGGCAGGTTTTAGTAGGAAGCTGGGAATGAGTGAGAGTGTACCTCTGGACTTAGAAGGCTTGGTAGCTATTCTGGATTAGAATTGGATAGAAGATATTATGTTTTAGAATTAGTTATGAAAGCTTTCATTGTAACCTTGTAGATTCAGTATTTCATTTGTAATCCTTTGAGATTTTTGTATTACTGTAGATGTATGCTCTGTTTGATCTGATATGAATCCATTATTGTGATATCTTTACCCTTGTCGGGTTGGGGTGTTACAATTTATGGTATCAGAGACTACAGGCTGCGACTCGTAATACATTTACCCTTGACCTGTGAAGTCTGGACCACTAAGTTTCCACTGTAGGCGCTCGTAGGACAACCTTTGAGAATTTGCTTTAGGATTTCCCTATAGGAACTTAAATTCTGACCAGTAAGGAATGGGTAGACTATAAGTCATTTGCTTAAGTATCTTGCTTCCGCACCACTCTAATTCGTGTCTTGCTTTTGGTTAAAATCACATTTGGAAATTTAGAGCTTATGCCTTACACCACCTAAGAATTTAAAACCTAAATAAAATCTGAAGCATTGGAAATTGCGTAGTAATTATCTGACATTATTTGATCCTTGCATTCAGATTCTGACTCCGACCTCTGAACCTTCTGTTAATCATTCTGATGCCTCTTTGGGCAATCTGAAAATCCCCATTAAAGATGATATACTTAATACATTCAGTTATTTGTTTCTTGCTTCTGATAATCACCTATGAATCTTTTGATTTCGTCTTAACCATCTCTGTTCCCATGAGAAGTCTTGTGGCGTTAACCACGAGTATAAAAATGCTTTCCCTCTCATTCCGAACGATAAGATTTATCTTTACTGATCCGTCTTTCTTTGATAGTAACCTTGATTTTATCCTTATAAGGATTGATTGATTGATCATTTAATATTGACGACTATCCTCCTATGTCTCACCTTTGGCGTTTGAAACAATTTTGGAACCCCCTGACATGATTACCAATTGTTAAACTTTTGCTGCCATTACCTGATTTTGACCTTCACTTCCGATCTGTTTGATAAACAGTCTGATATCTTTCCGACCATCCCGAAGGCCGTTTAACCCTAATGTGGTTGACACCTTCTATAATTCATGACCCGTGCTGGATATAAATGTATCATCTGATACTATTCTGTCTTGCAAAATCCATACCACTCCTATGAGAACTCTGGTGATTTTTAATCTTGGGTATAGAAGTTTGTTCCCTCCCTTGAATGATGAATCTTATTTGCCCATCAGTTTTCCTTTGGAAGGATTTGATGCAAATACTATCTCTGTATGAAACTGTTAACTGAGCATGATGATGCTAATAACCGATATTTCATAAGCCTCACTTTGACAATATACGATGTCCGTATTACCGATGATTCACACCCTACCTGCCACTTGTGATATATAGCTAAATGAAACCCCAACACCTTGAGCTGTTCGCTTATCTATCCCTAACACCTTGATGAACCATGTACTTGACTCTGACATATGAACTATCCGTCTGGTTTAATGACCATATTTGTTCTGCGGATCTGTTTACTATTGATATACTTGATTTTGGAGATCTTTTGATTATTGTTTGGCTGGCTCTTCGTATATGAAATATAACAATCTGCTCCACTCTACTTAGTTATAATAACCTTTAACCGCTTAAATCTGTTAAGCTTAACACTGCTATGGAAATATGTACCCTGATCTAATTTGATTGTTAAATTCTCCCGACACCCTATTAGTATCCACCCCTAGAGAGTGCTGGCATTGAAAGTTTTGTTGTACAAATTTTCTGGCATTTTCTGATGAAACTCTTGGGTTTTCCTTCCGTTTGAGAAGTAGAATTGATTCTGAACCGAACTCGGTTGACGAGCCACGATGCTATAGCAGTTGAGAGATTGAAGAAACTGATGAGATATGATTTTGTTTCACCTCAGTGTCCCCTTTAAATACCCTATTAAATAAAATAAAAAAATAAAAAAATAAAAAAAAAAAAAAAAAAAAAAAAGAGAGAAAATTTTGCGTCTGCATATCAACTATCGTAAACCTAACCGTAATCTCAACCGTAATCACTTTTCATTTCAGAGTATAAATGATTAAATTATTCTATCCTTGTGAACTCTGTATCAGACAACCTCATTTAATGTTCGAAGGACTGAAGAAGCAACCACAAGAACTCCTAAGAAGGGAGATGACTAACTGAGAGCAACTTCCGTAAAGTATTTCAGTTTTATTCGTAAAGATGGGTGATGTGATTTAGATATGAAGTTTCCCTGAAGTGATTCATGAAATCTGTTTTCGTACTCATTGTGACCATCATGAGTTTTAAATGATGCCAATTGTATTGGCTAACGAGAATCATGTTTTCGCGAGTAGTTGGACAATTGTCATAGCATGACAACATGTTCGTGCTCTGAGACGAACGAGGAACATGAAGACCATCTTCGTATTAAATGGAATGACCTTTGTTCTGGAAGAGTAATTGTGATTGGCGTTCAGAGATTGTAGCAGACACCACTACCAAGCATCCGATGACGACAGCAATCTGAGTTGGCGAATTCCGAACTGTGCTAGCAGACTTGTCCAAGACTCGCAGTCTTGCTTCTCTATTCATTTTAGTTGTACTAAGATGAATTGAGAGCAGAAGCAGACTTGAGAAAGGAAACTGAGATCATGACCTTGAATAGAAGAAAATTCTGAAGCGAATGTTGTGTTTGAAAGAACTAATTCTGTGACGGATGAAGCTATGGATGACGTAATTCATTTCTGTTTGACCTATCTAAATTTCTGTTACCTAATGATAAAATCCTTTGAATGATTTAAGTTCTTTATCAGAAATTCCGCTCTGTGCTCATTCTGCGTATATCGGATGATGGTTTTGTTATCTGAAATTTGACGAATGATGGATGATCTGATGCTTTTAATGAGGTACCAAATTCTGATAAACATTCTAGATCTGTTCCGTTAACTCTTCCGAGTGATTCGTTCTCCTCTTAGTTAGGGTATCTGAGTTTGATGAACTCTGAGACCGTAGGAAGACTAGGTGGATTAAGATAAGTTGTTCTGTTCACGACTTGAAATAAAGTATGACCATCGTGAGGGCATATTTATATGATGCCAGTATTATGACGTCTGGCCAACGTGATAATACTTACATCATATAACGTGCACTTGTTGTGGGCATAGGATATTTTGGGAAGTGCCTTTGAACCTTAGAAATTCTGATAACTGTTGGGAGTATCTGCCTTAGTGAGACTGTAAGTTCATTTCTGACTGTACGCGTAATCTGCTTCCACCGTTATGCGAATTGATACGTCTGGATTCTCGTCACGCGTTTCGCTGACCTCTGTACTTCTGATAACTATCTTAGGTTCCATTGTAGAACTTTATGCCAATTGATGTTATCAATAATCTATTTCCTGTGCGATCTAATCTGACTTGTCTAATCAATTTCTGTGAACGGCATATCCGTCAAAATCCTATGTATTTCTTTGTCTCTTCCGAGAGAATCTGATTCTCATCTACTACGTTTGGTATGTTATTCTTCTGATCTGGATTCAGTATGTTATGTCTGTTCTGAGGACCTGAAACAATTTTGGAATCTACAAGTTCGAGTCATGAGAAACAAATCTTTCATATGTCTGTTCACCGTCAGTTGTGTTTCTGTTTCGTTTCGCCTCAATTCTCGTCTTAGTCCGTTATATCTTTGTTTTGTTTTTCTGCTCTCTTTCCTTTCTGCTTTCTGCAAATTTTGAGGACGAAATTTTCTTTGTTAGTGGGGAAGAAGTTGTAATACCTGAAATTCAGATAACCTGTAAAATTACCTAATTACCCCTGAAATCATAAAACATAATAAAATCACTTATAAAATTCTGAAACGATTCCAAACCTCTGAAAACGAACTGCATATCAAGCAAATTAATTTCTGGGACAACATTTTAATATTTTGAATGTACAAAAATTTATTAATTTACATATACATTTATATGTCATCCGAAATAATTAAATTAAATTAAATATATTTATAAAATCTTTTTAATTAGGATATATATCAAAATAATTAAGGAAAGAGATCACAAATTGAAGTTTTGATTTTGCCAACCCATATTGGCGTGAGATTAGGTCCAACCCCCCCCCCCCACAAAAAGTCACGGCTCATTGTTATTTAGTTACTCCCATATTATTTCTTCAAAAACCCTAGCCGTATATATCAAAACACACACACAAATTCACCAACGATCCATATGATTTTTTGGAGCTGCCATAGTATTTTTCTGGAGTTTTTCTGTATCAAAGGAAGGCTAGAAAAATAGTACTTTGATTTATAAGGGCCTGGATCAAGTGGTGTCGAATTTTGTTCATACATAAGGTATAATTCGTCCATAATTCATACGACCTTTTATAAATTCTTTTTCCATTTTTTTTGAGTCTCTTATATCATATATGATCTGTGAAAAATGATTACAAGGTTGTGGGATCATTCGTGTGCTCGTGGGGATTATTTTGGTGTCGTAGTGCTCATTTGAGGACCAAATTCGTCAAGCTCTTTCTACTCGTCCAATACTTGGTCTGGTATTTTTCTCGTGGTTCTTACATCATATAAGTCTCAAATAAAATGATAAACACAAACCATGCATGATCTATAATTTATTTGTGAATTAAACCTTAAAAACGTAATAAAACTCTAAATAATTATATACGAATTTTATGGGCATGAGCACTATTTTATGTGGACTCTATATAATATATAAGATCTCAGAAAAATGCAAATTCGAATTGTTGAGGCTTGGATCATGTTTTGTGAATTTTTGTTCTAATCGTTAATTTAGAAAATAAAGAAAAGAAATAAAATAAAAAAAGAAAGGAGTTAGGGTTAGGGTTTTGGTGTGAGATTCTGGTCATTAATGATTGTTTAAGGTTGTTGGAAATGATGGTGTAATGATTGGAAATTAATTCTAGGGTTTTGTTTGGTTTTAGTAATTAACAATAAAAAGTATAGGGGCTGTTTTGTAATTTCTGAAACTTGTGTGGGGTATTTTTAGAATATTATAAGTGTAAAAATATAACATAAGGGTGTTATGTGTAAATTTGGTATTTAAGAGATTTATTTTAGTTAATTAAATAACATATAATTCGATTTACAATTAAATAAAATAGAGGGACTAAAAATGTAATTTCTGGAAACTTGAAGTCATTTTGAGTAAATAATAATATTAAGAGTGTTTTGTGTAAATTTTGAGTATGTATGGGGCTAATGTGTAATTATTATGGAATTATGATTTAATTTATAAGTTTTGTAAACTTAAAGGACTAATTGTGTAAATTCTGAAATCTGAGGGGCTGAATAGTACTATATGAATATTCTGATGTGACTTTCTGAATTTTGGTAAAATAATGTGCTTGTTTGGTAAATATGGATATTAGAGGGATTAAATCATGAATTATGTAAATATAAGGTTTGTTTTGTAAATATTGTAACTTGAGGGGTATAAACTGTAAAATTATGAAACTAAAGGGATTATGATGTCATTCTGAATAAAATGTGTATTAAATCAGTAACTTGAAGTATTTTCATGTTATACCTCTGAAATTGTTAAAATTTCAATTAACACCCTAAACTATGTAAATCTGTCATAATTAACCCTAAAGTTTTGTAACTTGATAAAAGATACCTTAATACCATAATATTCTGTAATTAAGGACTTAACTAAATCTGTAATATCAATATCTGGTTAAATATGGAAATCTGTTAATTCTGGAAACCTGCTAAAAATAGAAAGTTACTAAAAATGGAAAGGTAAACTAAAAGTAATAATCTGAATTAGAATCCGTAGTAATTCCGTCTTCTACTTCTTTAGGTGTGAAGAAGGAGAAGTCCTGATTTCTGTTCTGTGTCTGTTTTGCTTATTCTGCTTTGCTAATAAGGTACAGATATTCTGCCCTTTTCAGTAAGGGTTTTTCATCCCCTTTTCTTTCAGTTTTTCATTTTCTTTATTAGGATTTCCGATACCACTGCTATGTTCCCTTCTGTTGTGAATCTTTGTTGTGATCTGTTTGTCTTGAACCTTTTGTTTGAACCTCTGCTATGATTCTTTTATTCTGAACCTTTTTCCTGAACTCTGATTGTAAACTTGTTTGTGAACCTTTGATGTGTTTCTTCTGTTCTGAACCTTTCTTGAACCTTTGTGTTTTGATCTCTTGTTCTGAACCCTGAATTTGTGAATCTTGATTGAATCTGATCTGTGAACCTTGTTCTGAACCTTAACCTGATATATCTGTTGTAAACTTTGATTTGATTTTTGGTATAAACCTTAACCTGTTAAATCCTTATCTGAACCTAATTGATTTTGAACCTTTATTAAACTACATATGAAACTGTTTAAGAAAAGCTATTTTAAAAAGAAGCGATACCACTTGAAATGGAAGTTACTAAAAGTTTTGGAAGACCATTTTTATGAAAACTATTTTGTAAGATCATTTCAATGAAAACCATTATTAAAGGATTGATTTAAATGAACTTTTGACAGGAACTTCTGAAATGGATTATTGCTATAAACTTGTAATTCTTAACCTTTGATATACTCTTTTGGACTATTGGAAATAAACCTTTTAATCTGAACTTACGTTTTGATATTAAACTTAATCTGATAAACTTTGATTTGAACCTTATTATCTTATTCTGAATTGTTGACATGACCCTTCTGCCATGAACCCTTAGATATGACTCTGTTTATTATATGACATCTGACCTTGACCACAGTCTGATATCCGAGCCAATCAATAGGCATGAGGGTTTCATGTCCATGTCATTGATGCACCGATGGCATGACTCTAGGGCAGGAGAGTGATGACCTGTCCCGTCCCTGATTTTATCTGTTATGTAGGAGAAGATTCTGGCCTACTGGGGCGTATGGATGCATCCTAGATCTGATCTGATTTCTGTTATCTGTTACTATTTACTGTTATATATATATCTGGTGACTGATGGTGTGTGCGATACACGTCTCTCACATTATCTGGGAGCTGATCACTCTAATTGATACATGAGGTCACCCCTTATATTATCTGGTTACTTGAGAGGTATCCCCTCTAGATTACTTATATGTTTACACTGTTATGATATTATCTGTTATCTGGGCTCGTGATAGATTTATGTTCTCTTTATTCTTAAACCTTATTTATTTCTTATTCTTATTTCGTTTCACTTATTCCATTTCTTATTCCTATTCTTTCGTTTGATTTTGTTTCTGTATGATCTGTATTTTCTGATTTCCTTTGTACGGTTATCTGTTATCGTTTCTGTCATCTATATATCTGTTCACTGAGCTTTTGAAGCTCAGCCGCATTTCTTTTCCTGCGGCAGGTTTTAGTAGGAAGCTGGGAATGAGTGAGAGTGTACCTCTGGACTTAGAAGGCTTGGTAGCTATTCTGGATTAGAATTGGATAGAAGATATTATGTTTTAGAATTAGTTATGAAAGCTTTCATTGTAACCTTGTAGATTCAGTATTTCATTTGTAATCCTTTGAGATTTTTGTATTACTGTAGATGTATGCTCTGTTTGATCTGATATGAATCCATTATTGTGATATCTTTACCCTTGTCGGGTTGGGGTGTTACACTTTCCCTCACCATCAAATAACTAAGCCCTATCCACATGCGTTCCGCCCCAAAACAAATTTTTTTTTGTCGCAAGCAAGCCCAATCACCCTCTTTGGCAATATTAAGACTATTAGTATCTTTACTTATGTTGTAATTCTTATGTCTTAAGCATTTTGTGTGATATAATGATGATTCATGTGTTATACATGATCATCTTGAATGCATGAATAGATTATTTGCTTGTTTTAAATATTTCTGCTATGCATATATATGTCTTGCTATGTGTTTGCCATGATTGTTGTTTGCCATGATTGTTGTCTTTATATTCCTTAGTTTGCTATAGATGTGTTGTTTCATCTTTTTGTTTCATTGTGATATATATATGTATATATGCCTATGACATGCTTAAAATATGATCTTAGTAGTCTACATATAAACATTGTTCCTCTTAACATGTTATTGCTACTATTAAACCATTCCAAATGAACATGATTCAAATAAAGCTTGCTGCAAACACAACTCAAAAATTGACCCCTACACTTACCTTATTAAACCCATCTGAGTTTGGAATATTATCACTAAACCTCAAAACCTTACCCAAAACAACCACACTTTCATAACAAAAATTCCCCCCAAATTTAAAACCCAAGACACTATGCTATCACCAAAATCCTCCATTTTCAATTCCTCCAAGAAACACAAAATAGTCATCATATCACCCATAAATGACCACTTCAACAAACACCTTCTCATTGACCTCACTAAAGAAGACAACACCACTCCATTACCACCACCTAAATGCTCATCTCCAAATGCACCTAATTCACCACAAACAACACCACCACCAACAACATCCCCACCATATATCACTACTCATACATTGAGCACATATTAACCAACCCATCACCACCACCACCTCTTCTTTTTGGTTGCAAGCTTTATGGGAATCATGTGCTTTTGGGATGATTATGTAGTATCATTAGTTGTTTTGTTTGAATGTTTGCATGCCTTATGTTGCATATACTTGTGCTTCTAATATTTTTCTTGCAAGCGTTCCATAGCTCGTTTCCTTGGTGCCCCCAAACGAGGGGGAGTACACATCAAGGGGGAGTTTTCGTCCCGACAAATTTCACGTTTGAATTTTGTCGGCTTAACCTTTTTGATTCTACAAAAAGGGGGAGAAGTGAATGTAAACTCACTAAATACTTGTCCAAAAATAAACTTTTTGGTTTAATGAGTTTAGGTTTTGTAATCATCAAAAAGGGGGAGATTGTTGACATAAATAAATGCCTAAAAACATTATCAATATTTATTCATATCTCTATGTTTTGATGATCACAAAATGTAAACTCATTAAAACATAAACTTATAAATTAAACAAGTACTTAGTTGTAAATATTCACTTCTACAACTAAAATCACTTAAGGTATGAATGAACTAATGCTTAATGCATTATATGATCAAAGGAATATTTTCTTAATAACTAGATTTTTTATAAAACATCAAAAACATTTTATATATTTTTGAAAAACATTTTTGGTATTAAATAAAAATGTTTAATCTTTTATAAAAATATGAATTCAAATTTTTAACTAAAATCAGTTAAAATGTTCCAGAAAAACCTTCCCCACAAAAGGACAAAATTGGCCAACGTTCAGTAGGGGCGGCCCCCTTAATTTTGCTAGCGGCCCCCTTAATAATTAAGGGGACCGCCCCCTATTTAAGGGGACCGCCCCCGCTCCAGTAGGCCTCAAGCTGTCCAGTTTTTCTCCTATAAATACCAGCCTTCTCCTGGATTTTTACTAACCTTTTGCACACAAAAACTTTCTGTTTTAAATCCTTGTATATACATTTCAAAATCCTTTGATCATATCTTATCAAGCATTGGTTTCTAAGTGATCCAAGCTTCCTACATTCAAGTGCAAAAGAAGAATACTCCTTCAACATCTAGAGAAGAAGTATTGCAACTTAGCTATCTAAGTTGTGTGTGTCATCATTCATTTGTATATAAGTTGTATATTTGTTAGATAGTTGTGTGTATAATTATTTGGGATATGTTAGTGTGTAAGTAGTGAAGTTGTGTAGTTAAGGTGTGTAAGTAGTGAAGGTGTGAAGAAGTAGAAGTGTACATAGGTTGTGCTAAGTTGTGAAGAAGGTGTGAAGCCGTAGTATATAAGTTGTGAAGAAGTTGTGAATAAGTCGTGAAGTAGTCTTGAAGAAGTAGTCGTGAAAAAGAAGTCGTGAAGTAGTCGTGAAGAAGAAGTCGTGAAGAAGAAGTTGTGAAGAAGGTGTGATTAAGTTGTGTACAAGTTGTGAGATTGGTTCTAGCTACGATTAGAACCCGACATCTAGCTTTGTGTCGTTAAGCCGGTGTAAGCTAAAGTTGTGTAAGGTTTTCTCCGCCATAAGGGAGCTTGTTGACATAGTGAAGAAAACTCTCGAGTTAGGTGCTCGAGGAGTGGAGTAGGGCAAGGAAGGTGACCTTGTAGCCGAACCACTATAAATCTCTTGTGTCTCGGTTAGATCTTTCCATCTCTATCTTTCATTTGATTTACTTTACTTTACTTGCATTACTTACTTCTATTTATCTATACTTGTTCATATTGTTTAAGAATTGAAGTCACATAATATCGAATCGAAGTTTTTAAAAGTAAACAAAAGTTTTCAAAATAAAATTTAAAAAGACGTAAAACTATTCAACCCCCCTTCTAGTTTTCCACAATTATGCTAGATTTATTGATCATATTCCATAAAACCTTTTGTGAAAATCTTTCAAAGTGTTTATGAAGAAACACATTTGGTTGACACTTCGAGAGTTTTGCATTTTTGAAATACTCCCCCTTGACATGTGCTCATGCATTTTTCATAAAATTGAACATGTTAGGTAGAGTTCGCACATTTGAATTGATCGACTTTCAAAGAATATGACCATCGCGAGACACGCTTACATCAGTAGTTAGACTAGCTTGAAATTATTACCCATCCCGGTCATATTCAATGATCATCTCTCGAATTGGTACATTCTACTTAGACAAGTCCTTTGCGAGACACGCTTACATCACTGGAAAACCAGCTTGAAATTATTACCCGTCCCGGACAAGTCTTTTCGATAACGGACATTTAGTTTCGTCAATTCGAGGGTTAAATATGATCTGAGTCTATCTGGTGAGCTCCTCTGATATTCTATCCATGATCTTTGAACATTTTGATCACATTTTAATCACGTCCTCTCCCCCTCAAAAATAGCATGTAGTGATATTTTTGTTATCAACTGTTTAAAATGAGAGCTTTTTGGAGAGATGGACGGATTTGCATGAATTTGGAACATTTTTGGTTTTGCTTTTTAAACTCCCCCTTAAATAAAGCATATTCTTTAAACATTTTTGTTTAAAATCATTTAAGGTCATAGAGGGAGTTTTCTCTTTGAAGAATCTAGAGCACAAAATTTTGGAGAAAGATTTTGAAAAATTCTTTTTGAAAAATCTTGATCATGTGCTCAAGAATTCTTTGATTTCTTTTGCCATTAACAATGCGAGTCCTGATCAGATATAATCAGAAGTCTTCATTGTAGCGCGGGTTTCGTACTGACATATACGAAAGCCATCATTGGAGCGCGGGTTTTGTACTGATTTGTACAAAAGCCATTATTTAAGAAATTTTGAGAAACGGCATGTTTTAGAAAACATTTAAATGAACTCTCGCTTAAGCATCTGTACATGCCTGTATCATGGTTGAATGACATTTCTAGGTACGTACAGAATATTGATTTATACGAGAGACATGTCGTGAGAAGAATATTTTTGGTTTTTATATTTTTTATTGTTTTTGTATTTTTGAAATTTTCTATTTTTGTATTTTGTTTTTGTTGGTTTTTCAAATTTTGTATTTTGTTTTTCAAAAATATTTACATGCGAAGCTTTTTGAGATAAAATTCAAGAAGATTTGAGAAGACTTTCTAACTCTTCGGGAGTTAGGCTTCGCATTCCAATTCGACGAACTAAGTTTTCAAACCGCTCTGTTGGGAGGGCTTTAGTAAATAGATCGGCGAGTTGGTATTCAGTCTTCACGAAAAATAATTCAACAGTACCATTTTCAACGTGTTCCTTTATGAAGTGATAGCGGACTCTAATATGCTTGGTCTTGGAGTGCTGAACTGGATTGCACGAGATGGCTATGGCACTTTTCGAGTCACAATACATAGGTATGCGGTCGAAAGTAAAACCATAATCTGTGAGTTGTGTCCTCATCCATAGAACTTGGGCACAACACGCAGATAGAGACACATACTCGGCTTCTGCGGTTGAAAGCGCCGTACAATCTTGTTTCCTCGATGACCAGCCTACTAGCTTCTCTCCCAGAAATTGTGCTCCTCCGGATGTACTTTTTGCAGTGACTTGGCAACCTGCATGATCGGCATCTGCAAAGGCTGTTAGTTTGAACTCCGAATCCTTCAGATACCAAAGTCCCATGTTAATGGTTCTTCGAAGGTACCGAAAGATTCGTTTAACCTCTTTGAGGTGAAGTTCGGTAGGCCTTGCCTAAAACCGTGCTAATAAACAGACAGCAAAATGTATATCGGGTCGACTAGCATTTAAGTACATGAGAGACCCAATCATGCTCCAATATTTCTTCGGATCAATGGGTTTCCCATATAAGTCAGCACCAATTTTGGGTGAAGTGACCATTGGAGTACCAACAGAGTCACAATTTTCCATTCCATGTTTCTTTAAAATCTCAATAGTATATTTAGCTTGATTTATAAAAATACCACGTGGGGTTTGATGAATTTGTAAACCCAAAAAGAATTTTAATTCCCCCATCATGGACATTTCAAATTTGCTTTTCATGAGATTTTCAAAATGTTTTGAATGTTTCGGATTAGTGGACCCAAAAATTATGTCGTCCACGTAAATCTGAACAATCAAAATGTCATCTTTAAATTTCTTAGTAAACAAGGTCGGGTCAATTGTTCCTTTGGTGAAATTATTATTCAGCAAGAATGATGAGAGTTCGTCATACCACGCCCTTGGGGCTTGTTTCAAACCATAGATAGCCTTTTTGAGCTTGTAGACGTAGTCCAGATGATCTTTGTCGACGAATCCATCTGGCTGACTTACATACACTTCTTCCTTCAGAGTTCCATTCAAGAAAGCCGTCTTGATGTCCATCTGATAGACCGTGATGTTCTTGTGAGCCGCATATGCTAAGAAAATCCTGACTGCCTCAAGTCTAGCTACTGGCGCGAATGACTCTTCAAAATCTATTCCCTCTTCTTGTCTGAATCCCTTGGCCACTAGACGAGCTTTGTTGCGGATTACAGTCATTTCTTCGTCCTTTTTGTTCTTCCATAACCACTTAAGATCAATGACGAGTTTGTCGATTGGTCTCGGCACTAAATCCCAAGTGTCATGTAATTGATATTGGAGAAGTTCTTCCTGCATCGCTTCAATCCATGCGTCGTCTGCCATTACTTCCCGAATGTTCTTTGGCTCTTTTAAACTGACTGAGCAGGCAAAGATGCACATGTCGCAATCGGTGGCAAGTTGTTTTCTCGTCTGAACTGGCCTTGAAGGTTCACCAATGACATGTTCTATTGGATGGTCTTTAGTCCACTTTAACGTTGAAGGGTACCGTGGAGTTGACGAAAGCGTGTTAGTTGGTTCATGTAACCTAGAAGAAGATTCAGCAGATTCTGTTGCAAATGGGTTTTCAAATGGTTCTTCTTCTAACACTGCATCGTTCTGTTGTTGTTCTTCTTGAATTGGTGTGGTTTGGTTTTGCTCATCAACTCTTGGTAACACAATCTCAATCACTGGAGTTGCTGGAGTAGATGTTGATGATGTTGAGGGAGTTGGTACGTCAGCTTCGAATGTTGTAGATGCATCTTGTGGTGGTGGTGTTTGTTGTTGTTGTTGAGCGGGTGCAGCGGAACGTTGTTGTGATGCATTTGTCGAAGCTCCACCATATAATTCATCATACATGAACTTGAAGAAATTATCCAGTTCTTGAGTTGTTGGTTTGTCAGTGGTAGTTGACTGAGCTCCTTGGGGTACGAGTCCTGAACTGATATGTCCAGAAGTTTGACTTTGTTATGCGGGTCCTAATATGATACGATTAGAAGCCATCGGGTTAAGCGCGGGTTCTAGAGCGAGTCTCTCAGAAGCCATCTGTGAAATTTCATCAAACTTCACATTCATCGTCTCCATTACTCTTATAGTTTTTCTATTATACACCCTGAATGCCCTCGAGTTGTCTGAATAACCAATAAAGATACCAATATCACCCTTAGCTTTCATTTTCCTAGATCCTCTCTGTCATTCGTAGGATAGCACAAAGCGCCAAATACATGAAGGTAAGAGATGTTGGGTTTTCTGTTGTTCACTAATTCGTATGGGGTTTTATTTAATCTTGGATGGATTAGGGATCGGTTCTGAGTAAAACAAGCAGTGGAAACAGCATCAGCCCATAAGAATAACGGTGCACTGGAATAAATCAGCATTGTGCGAGCAGCTTCCACAAGAGTTCTATTTCTTCTTTCAACTACCCCATTCTGCTGTGGAGTTCTAACAGCTGATGTCTGGTGAGTGATTCCAGTTTCTTCAAAATATGTTCTTAACTCTTGATTAGTGAATTCCGTGCCATTGTCAGTTCTTACTACCCAAACTGGAGCTTGAAGTAGAACTTGAATCCGCTTCAGAAAGGTGATGATGATGCCTGGTGCTTCGTCTTTTGATCTCAAAAACCTTACCCATGTATATCTTGAATAGTCATCGACAATCACAAGAATATACTTTTTCCCATTGATACTCTCAACTCTCATTGGGCCACATAAGTCCATGTGCAACAAATGTAACTTATCGACCGAACTGGGTACGGTTTTGGGTTTATAAGTTGCCCGTTTGCTTTTGGCTTGCTCATAAGATGGACATAAGTGTTCTTTGGTATATTTGAACTTTGGGAGACCAGTGACGATGTTGTCTTTGGCAAGCTTTGCTATTGTGTCGAAGTTGAGATGGGATAGACGTCTGTGCCACAACCAGAACTTAGTTTCATCAGCTCTTGTCATGAGACAAATTGGTGATGAAGAGGCCATTTGGTTAATGTCGATAGCATAAAGATTGGTTCCACGATTTTCGGTTAAGAGATCATCTCCAATCAAATTCCTAACGAAACATGTGTTCCTTCTAAATGCAACCTCTAAATCTGCGTCACAAAACTGTCCGACTGAAAACAAGTTGTGTCCCAATCCTTCGACATAGTAAACCCGAGTGATTAGAAAATTCCCAAACTGTAGATCTCCATAACCCAGAATAGCTGCTACATGATCATTTCCAAACCGAACTGTTCCCATGAACTTCCATACAAAGTTGATCAGCAGCTTCAGATTCCCGGTCATGTGCTTGGAGCAACCCGAGTCGACGATCCAAAGACAAATTTCAATGACCTGCGAAGAACAGATGGTTTTGTATATGGAAACCGTTTAACATTTGGTTCCAGGGGGTTAGAGGTAACAGGTGAATCACACTTTGAGATGGTTTCAATTTGATCATTTGGAATAATTTCTAATGTGCCATCCTTAGGTGCAAACATTCTATCCGTTGGTTTCCATGTGCAAAACTTAAGATGGTCCTTAGGCAATAGGCTACTAGTGGTTTGCCTAGCTTTTGCGATAAGACTTTTAATGTATCTAGACCTAGCACTAGTTCCTAAAGGCACATCTGTCTGTTTAGGCGAGGCATTCACATTCACATCATTAGAAACAATATCATCACAAACATTTGCAGACAAAGATTTCTTTCTCATTAAACAAACATATTCATTACAAGCACTTGAAATATTGTCCTTAACATTACATCCAGATGACATATGTTTCTTATTTGAAAGCGATAAAATCCTATGGTGTTCTTCTGCTCCTTCCGTTTTATTCTTGATTTCACTCTTAGATGCAAGCGAGACTCTGTTGTTCCTTGTATTGCTCCTAGGCTTTAGTCTGCTGCTCCTAGAGGTACTTTCTACTCCTGTAGAAGGTAAGGCACACGTATTAGGATTTATCTTGTTGTCATTTGAATTCGTTTTAGCATTCCTAGTCTCTTTTGGATTGTTTTTCACACTTTTGTCTATCGCCCTATATGTTTTAGATGTAGAGGTAGACGCAGTAGTGGTACTAATCCTATAAAGTCCAGGTGCTATCACATTTGGTGTTTCGACAACAACTTTCTCTTTTCCTTTATCACTTATTTTAGGCAAGGGTGTTGGAGTGACTGGAACACTTTGAGATATAGACATTTTTGGTTTAACAATTGGCTTGTCCATAGTTTCCTCACCCTTCCTATTTTGACATTCAAGCTGAGACTTCAAAAGATCAATTTGATTTTGCATGTTTTGGTAAGAACGCTCATACGACAATTTGTCATACTTACATTCTTCCTTTTTTCGATCAAGTTTTTTAAAATATGTTATATTTTCCTTTTCAATCTTAGCAAATGCATTTTCATATTTTTCAACAATTGCAGAAGTCTCAGCTCTCAGTCTTTCATCATCTTCCACAGAATATGTTTGATAAATAATGGACATAATTTCAGTCGATAGAGCTACTTCAGAGAGTATGTCATTGTGTCTTTCCAAAACTTTTATGTGTTCAATGTTTTCATTAGCTTCTTTCACCAGAGATTTGTGGTCCTTGGCAAAGTCGGCTGTTTCTTGCAGAAAAGTTCTTTCAACATTCAGAACTACCGCATAAATTGTAGATAGTGGAGGAATGATATCTTTTTCAAACATCTTTTTCTGTTCTGTATGAAAACTTGAAAACCAATCATTGTGGATACTATTTGTTTTGGATGCCACAGTCATTTGAAGTGTTTCAACTCTCCTTTTAAGATCATCCAAATATTGTCTAGCTTCACTTGTGTTACAAGTGTTCTTAGAGAATATTTGTTCGATTTTAGAAAGATGTTTCGAAACAACTTTTCTTTTTGCGACAACCACTGGTTTTTTGAAAAACAATGGTGACTCTTTTTGAACAAGATGAACACCAGAATTTGTATTAAGCTTGTTATAATCAATTGGTCTAATTTCTGGTTTCAATTGTTTCATTTTACGTCTACTCTCTTCAGTAAGCTCAATCGTTTCATAAGAATCCCAAACATCGGGAGGGTCATGATTATCATTTAGCACATTACCATTATACAACACATTCTGATATTGCTGAGCTTTCTTGAGAGTATAAGGGTTTTCACAACCGATAGCCATTTTCTTCCTTGTATGTAAAATCGGGTTTGGATCTTTGATAAGCATATTTTGAGTTTGAGCAGAATGACCCGTTTTTACAAGCAACTCTTCCAACTTTTTAATGCTTTCTTGTTTGTCAATGATTTCATCAAAAAGATCATTTTCTCGTTTTGAAAAATTAGCATTCAATTCTTTCTTCTCTTTTTCAAGATCAGAACAAATAGATTTTTGTTTAGAAAGTTGGGTGGTTAATTCAGAAATTTCCTTGTTTAGGGATTTTATTTGCATGTTCAACTTGACATCAAGAGTGTCGTATTTGATTTGCAAATGTTTCTCCCTTAACATAGAATCTCTATAACCAGTTTCAAGTTCTGACTGTCGTTTGTTATTACATTCAAAAGCTTGTTCATTCACCTTATATCTCTCAAGCTCAGCGGTCAATTTATCATTCGCGGCCTTAACATCGCGATTGACTTGTTTGACCTTTTCGATTTCAATACTACAATTATTCAATAATGATTCAAATAAAGCACGTGTATCCTCATCATTTTCAGTATGCTGTGACTCGAAGCCTCCATTAGGATTCATATCTGGAGTAGCCAAATTTGTATTGCTACAACTTTGGGAGTCCATATATGTATCGTAAGTGGGATTAGGAGTCGCAGGATGCTGTTCATTTTGAGGTGACATATCAAACATTTCATTATTGTGACATGTAGCATATTGTTGTACCTCAGAGATTCCATTGATATCATAAGCTGGAGGTGCTTCAGAATCCGTGTCATATTTAAACTCCTGAAGTTTGGCCATGAAAATGCAGTTGGCATCGATATCTTCCAGATCTTCCATATCGTCCATTAGTGCCATGAAATCATTCTCCTCTGCACTCAACTGTAACCCGGCCGTTTCCTTCTGTGATAACAGCAATGCTTTCTGCAGATATGCTGGATCTTTCTTCTTTGGCCTTGTGGGATAGTTCCTTGCCATGTGACCAGTACCTTGACAGTTAAAACATTTCAACACATTCCCTTGATTCATATTTCCAACATTCCCAGCTACTGGAGCAGCAACATTCCCAAACTGATTCCCCATATTCTGACCCCTTCGATTTCCAGCAACTTGACCCAACTAATTCTGATTACCCATATACTGACCCATCTGATTGCCTGCATACTGCCCTTGATTACCCATTTGAAACCCGGTAGCATATCCTTGCTGATTCCCATAAACTCCAACCATTTGTCCTTGATTACCCATATTGAAACTCGGCTGTGCAATCTGCTTATTGCGAGTGTTCGATGAGATCCTTTGGTTGTTGTTGGTAGGTGTGGAATAGCGTCCTTGGTATGCTTTTGACATTAGAGCAAATGCATGTGTCATAGCTGCCATAACTTCATCTTGGTCAGGGACTTCAGGTTCTTGGAATAGTGGATTCTGTTGTGGAATGACTTGTTGTTGTTGTGGGTAGAATGGTTGTTGTTGTGGTATGACAGTGGTTTGAGGAACGTGTTGTTGCATGTAGTTCTGATTGGGAGTTGGTGATGATGGTTGTGTGTTTACAGTTGTTGGTGATGGTGCTTGAGCAATTAATGCTAGAGGATCATGTTGTTTGGCTAGCTTCTCCTTCCTAACTTCATCTGCCTCTTTCTGGTTTTGTTTCAAGAAGTCATACAGTTGATCATAGTTCACCTCATGAAGATTCTTTGTTTGGTTAACGATTGTGACATATCGTCCCCATTCCTCTGAAAGGTTGTTGATGAACTTGATGTTTTGAACAATTTGCCTTGGAGCCAACTTGTTCCTGATGAGCTCATTCATGAGAGTACAAAACCTTGTGTAGTAAGATTCAATTGGTTCAGCCGTGGTGGATGTGAACTTCTCCCATTCAGTCAGAAGCTTGTTTTCAATGTCTTGTTGACCAATTTCAGTTCCATGACAAAGCCTTCTAACTCGTTCCCACATATCATAAGCAGTTTCACAGCTGTCCACAGCGCAAAATATTTTTTGTGGTAAACCAAGTTGAATTAAGTGCATTGCCAAGTCATCAGCTTCGATTTCCTTCCAATCCTCTGCTGTGTATTCCTCTTCTTTTTGTTCACGAAAGGATGGTGCAACGGGAGGTGTTGAGTTTGTATTACCCGGTTCTTGAACCTGACGAGGCTTGAAGGGACCTTTTTGGATGGAGTTAATCAAGAGTTTGCCTTGTCCATTAGGTTTGGTTTTCATGTATCGAAGCATACGGCTTGTCCATGGAAGATAACTACCTTTTTCTAGCATAGGAGGACGGTTTTCAGCACCAGCTACATGGATATCTTGTTGAGTAGTCATTGTTGATGTTGTATGATAAAGTTGATTCAGGATCGTTGCAAAGAAATAGGTGTTGTGATTGTTGAAGGTTAAGCTTTGTTGTTGTTGTGAATCCTTGGTTCGTTGATGAAGTTACAATTTAGATAAACGAAACAAATTAAATAAAGTTACTAAATTTGACTAGACTATAATTTAGACAAAATCAAAAGTTCACAAATTCGACAAAAGTTATGTAAATTACAATTTAGATAAAATGACAATTTCTATAGAAATTTCAATTTAACCAAAATTTATACAAATTATGGCAAAATTTCAATTTAGATAGAATTTATCTAATTTATATAAATTGGTAATTTATATAAAAAATCTAACTATCTTATACAAGATAGAAGATATCCGTTTGTCGAAGTATTTTACACACTTATACAAGTGAGAAAATACCGAGTCCGTAATCCTTGATGTTGTAGAAATTACAAGAGTAAGCAAATTTATAAAATTTATTTAAGTTGGAATGCGTTTAACACAATTGCGAGGGGCTGATTCTGCCAATTTTTAAACTTGAACAAACTGCCAATTGCGAAAAGGGCTAAAGCTGACAATTGCGAAAAGTCTTGGCTGTCCGAGATCCAATTGCGAAAGACCTTTGTTGTCCGATAACCAATTGCGAAAAGTTTCCCTTTGTTGTCCGAGAACCAATTGCGAAAGGTATTCAGATTTGCGAAAGCAGACACCAATTCCGAAAGCTTGTGAATTGCGAAAAAGAGCAGCAATTACGAAAGAGGACCAAATTAGAAACCAATTTCGAAAAACCCTTTTGAGTCGCAAATGATTTCCGAAAAACCCTTTTCAATCGAAAATGAATTTCGAAAAACCCTCTTTTATCAAGAATCTTTACAAGATTTTGATAATAATCACAAGACGATTAGCCCACTTTTATTACGATTCTTATACAAGAAAAGTAATAAAAATCAAGTCACACCTTTGAAGATTCGAACCTTGGATTTTTGTAGTACTTTTTCCAATCAAACAACCTTAAGTCTCACGTAAGCCACAAAAACTCACAACTTTTTCTCAAAAGCACCACGTTAAACCCAAAAAGCTACAACCTTTTTTTTTGTTCAAACTCGCGTAAAAACCAAAAAACTTCAAGCTTTTTCCTTAAACCTCACTAAATGATGCGTAAAAAGAGAAAAAAACAACAACCTTTTTGATAAATAACGATAGAATAACAACACAACTATACCTAAATCCTTGTTTGGCGGATGATACCACTTGTTAAGCTATATTAATCTACTCGAATCGACCTAGATCTACAACTACTATAAGCGAACAGTAAACAATAAGCGTGACACTCAAAGGTATAAGAATAGATGAAGAGATGAGATTATGATGCGTGTATGATTTAACTTTAACCGAATGATTCGTTAGCCATAAGAGAACAATACAAAAGATAAAAACACACACACTAAAACTCTTACACACTCTCACCTATACTAAACAAAGAGGCACACGGAAATGAGAGAGTGTGTAGGTATTTATAGAAGAGTTGTGTCGCCCTAGTTGTGTAAAACTTGGGCTTGGTGGGCTTTGTGTTGGACTTGGGCTTTTGTTTACTATTTGAACATTACTTAACAAAGTCCAACACAAAGCCTTTACATACTTACTAATCTACACGACACACTATACTTAACTATTACAAATGACCATCACTTGACTAAAAATATAAATGCTAACAAGTAAATTAGGTATACGCATCCATATCCTAAATGAGACAAAACATTCAAAAAGCAGTCCCAAACAGGGGACTTTCCGAAATTAATTTCTAATAAATTAATTCTCGACGGGTTTTCTATAGGATGATTAACTTCGGACGGGGACTTTCCGAAATTAATCACTAAAATCCTAAAACATTCACAAAAGTCTAACAATCAAATGCCATTCAAATATTAACCAAACGCATACAAACCAAACGCATATGTAATTAAACTACTATACGTAATTCAAATTTTTCTTTGTTATAGTATTACTCAACTACTATACCTAATTCAGGTGACGTCTATTTTCTAGCAAATAATCATACACAATTTGTTTCTAGCAAACACTTAAAATGCAATAAGCATATCCAGCTTAACATTTATATGCCTAGTAATCGAACTAATAACGTCATATTAAATCATCCACAAGAACTAAACTTGTGCCAAATAAGATCAAACAGATTTTTCTTCCGAAACCACATCTAAAAACCTAAGCTGTACATTACATATATTATTACTCAACTACTTAATCAATCCGCAAACATATCATATTCAAATAGCTAATTACTCATGAAATAACAACATACTGTTCTCGTGTCAGGCTGTAGTCTCGGGCTGTGGTCTCAGGCTACGGTCTCGGGCTTCGATCTCGGGCTGCTGTCTTGGGCTGCGGTCTCGGGCTTGGGCTATATAAAAGAGCTAAAACTTTTAACCGCGACATGTCGTAGGGATACCAAAAGTTAAAAAAATAAAATAAACATAGACCACATTACCTATGTCTCGGCTGTCTCAGCTCTCGGCTCTCGCTCTCGGCTGTATAAAAAAAATCAAAAAATCAAAAAATTAACAAATGCTACATAAATTAACACTTACATAAATTAATAAAAATCAAAAAAATAACAAAAATTAAAAATACCTACTTCGTACGGAAGAAAAAGTGGGGAAGAAGAGTTAGAATTAAACAAGAGAAGAGTTGAGGAAAGAATTAAACATGAGAAGAGGAGGAGGAGAAGTGCACAGTGGTGCTCGTGTAGTGGTGGAGACTGTGGTGGTGGTGGTGGTGAACGTTGTAGCGAATGTGGTGGTGTAGTGATGGTGTGGTGGTGGAGTACTAGTGGTGGTGGTGGAGGAGTACTGGTGGTGGTGGTGTAATCGCCGGCGAGGAGAGCAATAATTGAGATAGATCAATTATGTTTCTAAGTGTTGACCAGATCTGCTTTTTGTTTACTTTTTTTAATTTTCTCGACGACATGTCGTCGGGATCAATAAAGTAAGTTGTCATTTTGTGATTTGGCGGGATAAATGAAATTTTCATGAAATTCTGGAGGGTTTTTGTCCCGATGACAAGTCTACGGTATTTTGAGTTTTTATAACATTAAATACTTTTATAAAATTAAAAAATAACTAGTTAAATTTAAAATTAATTACTTTTATATAATTAAAAAATTATTTATTATAAATACTTTTATTTAATATATAATTAAAATTAAATACTTTATATTTAAACTTAAATACTTTAATTTAAAATTAAATACTTTTATAAAATAAAAAAAAATATTTAATTTAAATAATTTTATTTAATATATAATTAAAATTAAATAAAAAAAACCCAAACCTAGCATCTTTAACTTGAGCCGGTAACAATTTGTGCTTAAAAATAAAAAATCCCACCAAATCCTCAACTTAACATGTTAAACGGATTAAAAAAAAAGTCTCACGGAGTAACTTATTGTCACATCCACCAATATTTTTAACTTGAGGTGGTAACAATTCGTTCTTAGTCCAGTAGAAAGGTCGTACGAAAGGGTTTAGCGTACGCTAAGAGTTCATAACATGTTAAACGATAAGTCGATATGCTTAAGCTGAGACCAGTTAAAAAAAATATTGGTAGATGTGACAATAAGTTATTAACATTAACTACAATAACCCATCAACAAACTACAATAACCCATAGCTTTCTAAAACCACAAAAGAACAACAAAAACTTCTTAACCTGATTAGTAATGTTACACTAACTAAAACAAGAACAAAAATATCAAAATATATATATATATATATATATATATATATATATATATATATATATATATATATATATATATATATATATTATATATATATATATATGGGGATAGCTTGGCTACAATTTTTGTAGCCAATTGGCTACAATCCTTCACAAAAAATATACAAGCAATAAATCAGGGACCCACAGAAAAAAATCAGAACCCACACAAAAAATCAGGGGCCCATATTTATAGCACAAAATTGTAGCTAACATATTTCCTATATATATATATATATTCCATATATATATAACTTTGGATCTAGTCAAAATGCAAAAAGTAATACAATAAATTCAAACAAATAACAACAAATTTCCACATCTAAAACTTTATATCACCACAATCAAAACCCATATTTTATTTTCCCAAAAAAAAAAAGAAAAAAAGAAAAAAAAATCAAACAATCACTTACCGTTGACCATTTTAGTCAAACTTGACTCACAAATCTTGAAATAACTAATACAATAACCCATCCTTCTCATGACTTTAAACGCATTAAAAAAGAAGAGTTAACTACATTTTTGGTCCTCGTGGTTTACCAGGTGTAACGATTTTGGTCCAATAGTTTGAAAAGTAACGGATCTTGTCCAAAATCCGACGTCCCGTAACACTTTTGGTCCATTTTTCATATCACCGTTAGTCAAACTAAGTTTGACCGTTAAAATAAAGGGTATTTTGGTCATTTCACTCAACCACTCACTCCTATTTGTATTATTTTATAGTAAACTTCATAAATAGTCCCAGTTAAACTTCATAAATCAAAATCCACACATACAAAAAAAAAAAGCAAATCTCGATCCAAAGCAAAATCCACACTTACAAAAAAAAGATTCGCTCACATGTGAACCAGTTTTTGTGGTTAATTAGTGCAATCGATTTTTAGGGTTCTTATCAAGAAATTGGGGGTTTTTAGAATTAGTTGTTGTTTTTTAACAATTGTGTTAGGGGTTTGGTTCGGAAATCACTCTTGAACACTCGAACATGTTAAATTTCATCTAAAACGATTTCAAAAATTGTTAATTGAATGATTAGGGTTTCGGAAGTTGGTGGTTTGATCAGAAATGCAAATACTTCATGGGAGCAAGGAAAATGGAGTTCATCAGTGTGGCGTTTAGATGAAGACACTTGGATTCTTGAGTATAAACGAAGCTTTGTGGTTGAATCAAAAAGAGAGTTTATCGATTAGTAGAGATTTTTGGGTTTACGATTTTGTAAAGTTAAATTGGGTATGATAAGAAGCCATAGGCAAGATAAGGAGTCTGATCCGAATAGTTGGGAGAATTTGATGTTTGGGGTAGGGGATGATAAGATGAATAGTTGGGAGAATTTGGCGTATGAGGCGGTGTTGGATGGGAATAAGGCGGTTGTGTTTGTGAAAGGGATAAGTCATAGGCAAGATAAGGAGTCTGATCCGAATCAGTTTAGTTGTCATTTCGAGTTAGGTGATTGGGAGAGTGGTGGTGATTATGATGATGGAGAAACTCAAAGGGTTCTGTACACAAGGAAAACATCATCTTCTTGTGTACGAATACATGGCAAATGGATCATTAGATCTATGGCTTTTTGGGGAGCTTTTCTTGGATTGGGATAGCTATGGAATGGTGTTGGTTGAGATCATTAGCGGCCGAAAAAACTATGCTTTTAGGATGATGGAACAAGGTAAAGTTGAAATACTTTTGGATGAAAAGCTGAAAGTGGATGGGAATGATGAACGGGTTATTGTGGCGACTCGTGTGGCGTTGTGGTGCATACAAGACGATATGGATTTAAGGCCTTCAATGGATATAGTGGTACGAATGATTTAAGGCCTTCAATGTAAAGAAATAGTGATGCTTATTTATCAGATATCAGAATTTCGGGGCCTAGATAGATTAACGCATATTGATTTACAACTTGCTTATGCATGTATCTTGTAATGATTGATGTTTAAAGATTGTGCATATATTTTTCTTTTAACCTCTGCTTAAAATCAAGTCTAGCAACATATGATTTCACTTTTGCTTTGGAGTCGTGTTCAGGTCAGTTGGATTGGCGCATTATGCTTTATCTGGATTGGCGCATGAAACAAAGTTGGGAATGTGTAGAGGTGTAGCAGAAAAATGGACCAAAAGTGTTAGAAACATCCGAGGGTATTTTAGTCATTTCACGCTTTTTTAACTAGTCAAACTAACAGTCAACAAAAAATGGACCAAAAGTGTTACGGGTCGTCGGATTTTGGACAAGATCCGTTACTTTTCAAACTATTGGACCAAAATCGTTACACCCGGTAAACCACGAGGACCAAAAATGTAGTTAACTCTAAAAAGAAACAAACTTCGAATTTACATAAGTATTGCTTGTGTAGGAAATTAAAAGGCAGGTTTTTCCCACAGCTCAATCTCCAACTATAACACATTTTATGAACTTTGTTTTTGTACTGATATTCACTTTGACTTCAAAGAACTTGTTTGAATTGGAAATTATTTGAGGAAAGACATGGTTTATGAAGAAAAAGATGAGGAATGAAATGTGGATTTAAAGGTTTTGTGGTGTTGTTGAGCCACGAGACAAAAGAGATAAATGTATTTATTATTATTATTTTTATTTTGTAGGGACCAACTATATAGTGAAGGTTTTAATTATAGTGTTAATTTGGTTTAATTGTGAAAGGAAGATACTGATGATGCATGCATGACATCATACATAGATTAGATCCTATCGATTACCGAAGATTAATTGGTGGTGGTGGTGGGGGTGGTGATTGATGGTGGTAGTGGTGGGTGGTGATGGGTGAAGAAGAAGAACATGAGTATTTGGTGGTGGTGGAAGAGTTATAAAAAAAGAGTAAATTGATAAAAGGACAAAAAACCAATTTAAAAATAAAGTGGATAAGGACAAAAAAAAAGTGTTGGGACAAAAGTGCCCTCATGTGATTTGCACGTGAGGACTGAGATAACTAGCAAAACTAATGAGCGTTAGAAAATTGGACTAGCGGCATAATATTTTCGAGATCGTGGACTAAAAAGGCAACAATTCATGTTTTTTGATGTTGTATGAAATCCGGCATAAATTTAGGGACTAACGGTGTAATTTACTCTAATATTTATGTCAAAGCTCCGTATGTGAAGTTAAGATAATAATTGATATTAGTTCTTATGTAGAAGTTATGTTCTTATAGGATGGTGTAGTATGTGATTTATACCACAGGTTTAAATAAAATGGTGAATAAGTAGTGACATGTTTTTCTGATTTCAATATACATTCTAATAAGTTGTGCCTTGTTGAGATTCCCATTCAACCATTCACACCCCAGGGTACCAAGTAACCCTTTTTACTCTCGACATAAATACGCCATTCAAAAAGCCCCTCATATACCGGATATAATCATATAAGATGCATCCCCCATGCTCCTCATATCATCAGACACTTGATCATAGGAAATCTCTTCCACACCCCTCGAGGTTAGCTCTTGTGACATCCGTATACTATGGTACCAGCCTATATACAATCATTGAAAGATTCATATCCATTAGTCCATAGGGTTTGCTAAAACTAACCCTTTAGTATTCTACAAGAGCCGATATAATCATTGTCAAAGTTGAAAACACAATCCTAAACCGGATTCATTTCCTTCAAGCAAACCAAACGATGCTTCTTGTAAACGAACTGCTAAGCTAAAACCATATGCACAACCAAACCCATGACACTCAAATAAGGCATAATCCAACAGTGCCCTCAAGTTGTGCCTTGTTATGATTCCTCGTCAACCTTTTACGGCCATGGTAACGAGTAACCCTTATTACACTCAATATCAATACGCCATTCAAAAAGCTCCCCATACCGAATATAATCATATAAGATGCATCCCCTATGCTCCTCATATCACCAGGCACTTGATCATAAAAATGCTCTTCCAATAAGACATTTGGCGATTGGGATGATGATGTTCTCATAGAATGAGATGACAGCGAGGATGGTTAGGCCTTGGAAGAATTGAGAGATGCAGGTGGGATTTGGAAATTGGTGGAACCTATATAAAGGTTTAAGGTTTTGGCTTAATTGGTGAAGATGGAGTGGAACAGGGGTATGACTATGGCATATATTAGGCAAGAAATCCATATTAGAAGCAGGTCGATGAGGAGCTTGACTTGCTCCACCTCATTTACGGTGCATAGTCTCCACTTGTTTATTTTCTCTAACGAATAGTGAGTTATGTCCATCACTGCTACCTTGTCCAAAGAACTGTCAAATAATTGTAGGAAATTCCGGATATATGAATTCATATTTTATTTTATACACATTGTTCTTACCATGATGTACATTTAATGATTTGTGATACGACTAATTCTTTAAAAATCCCTTAACCTTTTTATATTAACCACATAAAATTTTAATCCAAAGTGGTTCATTTTATGTTTAAGATTTAGATCTGACAGAGACATGAGATGCCCGTGATTTGGCTTCATTTTATATCAATGAAATATGAAAAAAAATGACTCAGGGTTTTTCATGATCACTTATTTGCCTTTTTTTCTCGTTTTGTAAAGTAATGCTTATTGCTTAAGAGTGCACGGTGTAGGCCGTTTTAGGCTTGTTATAGGCGTCCCCGCCATCCAAAAACGAGTTCCTTTTTGTTTTGTTTTTTCTTTCTTCTTTTAATCTTTAACTGGGTTTTAGTGTTTGTGTTAGTTTTTGTGTTTATGGGTGCTATGGGTTGTAGGTTTTTGGCGCCAAAGAAAGGAAAAAGAAAATTGTTTTTTTTTTTTTTTTTTTTTTTTTTAAAAGAAAATTTTTTTTTTTTTTTTTTTTCCACTTTAAACATTGTTGCTATATAAGTGTATATTGTTAGTCTATTTGACTGTTTTTCTAACACCTTTAGTCCCTGCGATGTTTATAATGTTAGTCCCTAAGTTATTATTATTATTATTATTTTTAAATATATTTAGTCCCTAAATATGTAAATTTGGTTTAAAATGTACAAATGAAATGTGCTTGTATTACAGAAAATAAAAACTATCTCTCACTGTTATAGCCGAGGAGGATATTTTCCTAGATTTGTGTTATAAAAATGTTATACGGTAAAAGCTTACGTGGCGACACCTATAATGAGCGCCTATGGCTTAGTGCACCCACCTCGAAGATACTCTTACTATTATTATCATATTTTGAATCAACTATGTTAGAGGTTGTTTAAACTAATAAGTAAGGCCATCTGGGTTAGCTATGGGAGTCAAGACTCATTGGTTATAAACTTCATATGAAGCTTAGAGTACTCGGTGTCGTGAGTTATAGGGCTGGCTAGTGCTCTATAACGCCGACCGACACCCCATCTCTTGCCATAGGGCCTTGTGCCAAGTCGTGTTATACGACCATTTTTTTAGTGTGTGAGCCAGGGGGCGTCATATAACTTGAGTGATAGAGGGAGGGTTTTTTTTTGGTTAAGTTATAGTTATGAGTTATAAGGAAAAAGTTTTAGTGGTGACAACAGTTTTTGTTATAAAACGAATCTTATAACTCATGAGCACCTAGTGCTCTTAGGGCATGTTTGGTATGATGGAAAGGAAACATGAGAAAGAGGATGCTAATAAATTCCATTGTTTGTTGCGGCTGAAGAAAGGAAACATAGGGTACCCATTCCATTCTCAACCAACTATTTTGATTCTTTAAAAAAGAGAGGAGAAAGACTAGGAATGAAAATTTAAAAGGGAGTCATTATCCGTCTTTATTCTGGCATGAATCAATAGTCCTCCTCAAAATAAGGGTATATATATCTGTTATACGTGAGATGCACATTCAAGACTAAAAAAAATCCCCAACTATTGTCATCGTCCTCATCGACGTACTCTTCATCATTGCTGCAATTAATCCCCTACAAAAGTTATCCATCTTTTTGATTTTGTTTATCCCTTTGCACTTGTTTATAAATCATTGAGCCACTTTAATTACAATTTACAGCTAGGTTTTCTTAACAAAGTTAAATATTCATTCAAATCTTTTGAGCGTTTACTAGGCAAAATCACATAATAATGTAATTATTTCAAATATGCTATAAAATTCATTTTTGATATTGAAGGTCTCCATTTAATTAACACACTTTAGTTGGTCCAATCGTGATATTGTTACACAATGTAAAAAAGCAAGTCAAAATAAAACAACAAAAATTGACCGGATAACAATTATATTATTAATCAATTATGGAGTATTATAAAAGATAACATGTTATTAACAACATTTTCATTCTAGAGTAATTTGATTCAACATTCACACCAAATATAAGAATCACTTCTTTATACCATTCTAGTGCTTTATTTTATAGTTTCACCAAATAGGAGAATACATTTAGTATTTTCGAGTTCTTTCCTTGTCTCTCTTATTCCATTCTCTACTGCGTTTTCATTCTTTGCGATTTAGTTGTACCAAACACCCCCTTATGGTGCTAAAATTTCTGTATATAGACATGTAGAAAACGTAAATTGTTTCGTTTTGAAATGTTTAGAGGCTGCAACTTTATGTTTGTAAGTGAATTAAAAAGATAGATCCGATAATTAAAAAAATAAAATCAAAGTTTATTGCATTGACCCGGTTTAAATGATACTCCCTATTTCTTAAAATTGTTTTCAAACTACTACAATAAACATCTAGATATTTCATTGTCTTGAAAAATATGACATTGAATAAATGCATAATTAATGACAATATGTACGGAGTAGTTTATATTTGACCAATCAAAACATCTGCCAATAAATAAATTCTTAAAGCTAACTACTACTACTGTAGTATTTATTACTCCCTCCGTCTCAATTTATTTGTCAGGAGAGAGAAAACACAAAGTTTAATAAAAGTGGGGCCATTTTAATTTTCAACCACTAAAATGGAATATTCCTCCACTAGATTCTCTAATTTTTACTAAATAAGGAAAGTGGACAATTAATTTGAGACATCCATAAAAAAAAATATGGATAATTAAATTGAGACGGAGGGAGTAACAGATTGATATTAAAGCATAGAGAAATGATATCTAAAACCGTGTGGCAATAACTTATAAGTTTATGAAAAAATGGGTCTTTGCAAATAAGACTACTCGGCAAGGAGGTGATGGTTTCACCATTTGCCCAAGAATCACGCACGACCTCCACCTCCTTGCCCATTTGTTCCAATTCACGCGCGAGCACCAACCCCAAAACCAATTGTGGTGAAGGTTTCACCTTGCAATTTTACAAATGAAGCGGGCCTCATGAACATTTGTTAACGTTTTTAATTGTGTAACTATAAAAAAATAATAATAATAAAAAAATAGGAGTTAAGGTGAAGATGGGTTTGACTTGCCCACAAAAAGGTGAAGTGAGGTGAAGGGAAGTGAGAGGAGAGAGAAAGGTGACGTGGCGCTGATGTGTATTGTGAAAGTGCCTTTACCTTGCCATTTAGCCTAATAAGCTGCTGACACATCAGATTAGGGGTATGTTTGACACGGAGCGGTGTAGAGCTTTTTGAAACGGTGAACAATGAGCAATAAGCATTTTGATTTTTATTAGTCGTTTGGCAAATGAGAGGTGAGTTTTGCTATTTTTTTAAGAATTTTTATTTTTTCAATACTTCTTTAAAAAGCTGTGAGTGATGAGCTTATAATTTGACATGGGTGGTGGGTTACTACACTTTATGCTCTTAGAATACCTATTATAGGCGGAGCAATGATTAATGTGTCTAAACCTACATGTTGTTAGTTGATTGGTTTACGAGAAACGAACCTCAACAGATAGGCATAAATTTATGTACAACCTTATTTCTCTCTTTCTAACTTGTAATTCGACATAATAATACTCCCTCCGTCTTATATTAAATGTTCAGTTTTGATTTTTCAAGTCTTTCTTTTTCAACTTTGAATTTAAATATTTTTACTTTTGTTATATACTATTTGATAAAAATTATATGAAATGAAAATACATTTAAAACTCAATCCATTTATATATTTTGTATCAAGTATTATATAACACAAACAAAAATATTTAAGGTCAAAGTTGAGAAAGAAATACTTCAAAAAGTTCAACAGGACATTTAATATGGGACAGAGGAAGTAATAAAATAAAAATTGGAGTATATAAATTTTGGTCACATGAAAATTTATGGTATTAAAATGTTTTCTATTATCAAAAAAGAGAAACAATACTAGCAGCTTTATTACATGTCTCTTTTACAAAAACAACACATGATTTTACAAAATAAAATTATTACAGTTTTATCTTTTTTAGAATTTTACTTTCGACTAATTAATTTTTTTTTTTTTTTTTTTTTTTTTTTTTTTTTTTTTTTTTTTTAATTTGTAATTTTAGTTCAATCAAAATTAATTTATCAAACTTGGTAGTACTAATTAAAGTTAATTATTTTAAAAAAAAAAAATTTTGTATGTATATTTTTAGCCTTAAAAGGTGCACTCTATTAATTTGTGGCATTAATAAAGATTTCACACTTTGGTTTGTATCTCCATCTCTACTCGGTCCAGTCTCTTCTTTGTCGACAAAAACAAAACAGAGATCCAACAACTCCCCTTACCTACATTCAGATCTCACAAGCCATGGATGAGTAAGTCTAATTATTAAGTAATTATTTCATTATGTTTTCACAAATTAATTGATGTATTTCTGAAAACAAACTGCAGGGAGAATGAAGTGGAACTGTTGCAGAGGTACAGAAGAGACAGAAAGATTTTATTGAACTATTTGCTGTCTGGTACTTTGATTAAGAAAGTTGTTATGCCACCTGGCGCTGTTTCATTGGATGATGTTGATCTTGATCAAGTTAGTGTTGATTTTGTTCTCAATTCCGTGAAGAAAGGTTCGTGCTTTTTTGTAATTACTGCTCAAGATTTGAATTTAATACCTGCATTTAGTCAAAAATAGTTACTTTTCGCTTAAACTTTAAGTTTAGTTAGAACCATTATAGTAGTTATCCCGCAAACATTTAGCTCGGATGAGGTTTTCCTGTTTAGGTTAACTTACCCGGGCAAGCCGTAATCGGGGTATCATTTCTGTTTAGGTAATCTTACCCGGGCAACCCCAAATCAGTGTACGCAGTGAGTTTACCCGGCAAACCATAGAAGTGAGTATCTGGCTTTTATTAGAGACAAAATGCGGTTTTCGAAAAAGGAGGTTGAGATTTGCTTTTTAAAAACGCAAACCCAAATGCCATATAAGGCTTAGTTTGGAAAGTAGCATGCCCGACGAGAAATAAAAATGTGGGTTTTTGAAATAAATGGGGTATTGGAAGTTTTTGTTATTAGTTTGGTTTTGTGTTACGTGGATTGTGATTTTCATTAGTTTGTGGTGTTGAATAACAATGCAGGTGAAATGCTTGAGCTTTCGGAAGCTATTAGAGATTATCATGATAGTACTGGATTCCCTCATATGGTAAGATTCGAAACTTCATTGTCGCTTGTTATTAGAACAAACTAGGGTATATGGGCCTAAGTGCCTTAAGCCAACAACTTTAAAATATGTTATTAGGAGTAGGTAGCCGACTTAAATGTTCACATGAATTGTGGTAGTCGTACTTGTTGAGTAACTGAAACATCTTGCAATTCAGCTTCCTTAATTACATTCATTTTGCGCTAGGCCGAACTTAGATTCTTCGTGTCCCAGTTAGTAACATCAATTGATACAATGTGCATGTGCATATTAACTGAAGCATTTACTTACTAGACACATGTCTAAACCAACTTTGATTACATAATCTTTTGGTAGATATACACACTAATGGAAGTGACAAAAGTGTATCAATAGACCTCTTAACTCCTTAGTTGAAGTAAATTTGTTGGCAATTATCTATGTCTCAAATGATTTACATTGCTTCGGGAGTTCGGGTCAATTCAGCTTATAGATTTTCCCAGGAACAAAGATTGCAGTTAGTAAAAGGCATACAGAATTGATATTTTCTGCAATTTTGATTTCCTGGGAGAAATATGTTGGTGTAATTGTTACTACGAATCCTTGAACCTTGCATCATCTTTCTTTTTGGCTTATTATTTATATTATATTGTTTTTTATGCATCATGAAGAATGCAGAGACTGAAGGTGAGTTCTTTCTGGCCACCAACCCTGAATCATCAGGCTCACCTCCAAGGAGGGCTCCGCCAGTGGTTCCCTTCGAGGTACCCTCGCGCATTACGCAAGACGTACCGCCAAATCCCTTTGAGGAAGAAGAAGAGGATGAACCGGATGTGGTGTTAAATTCACAATCTGTCTCAGGGCAAGATCGAAATTTAACTGTTGATGACATTGATGATTTTGAGGACGATGATGATTTAGAGGAACTCACTACTCGTAGGTATTCAAGGAGAACCATAAATGATACTGCTGATCTTGTCGTGGGTTTGCCTTCATTTGCAACAGGTAACTACATATTCGTAGAAATGTTGTCAGTCAGAACTAGAAGTAAAACCTTTCTCTGTATCTGTTTTCATGATACAGAGTTCTAGACTATAAAGCTGTTTTGTTTGTTAAAGTTGGACCTTTGGTTTTAAAAGAAGTTAAATGCTAAACTTGGTTAAAATTGTGGATTTGGTCATTTTCAGGTATAACTGATGATGATCTCCGTGAAACTGCCTACGAAATTCTATTGGCTGCTGCTGGGGCTTCAGGGTAATTTGTTTTGCTGCGTTTCATTTTGCTGTTCTTGGTTCTCTCAGAACCTTGGTCCTGAGTTTTATGTAATTATTGTCTAAGCAGGGGCCTTATAGCACCATCAAAGGAAAAGAAGAAAGAAAAGAAATCCAGACTGTTGAAGAAGCTGGGAAGGAGTAAGAGTGAACAGATTACAAATCAGTCCCAACAATCAACTGGTTTGACTGGCCTACTGGAGACAATGCGCATCCAGATGGAGGTACGAGATGGGCATTTTCTGCTTAAATTATGCACCGTGTAATGCTATCTAGATATGGGCATGTTTGTAGTCAGTCATTCTTAATGGTTATGAAAAATAATCTATGGGTTAATTAGTTCAAACTAGCAATAAACCATACTAATACATAGATTTGTATGTGTTGTTCCCTTTTGTTGGCATTCTTATACAATCAAGTTTGTATAGTTCCCTACTTCTATTAATAGTGATTATTGTAAATGTAGATTTCTGAGGCAATGGACTTCAGAACAAGACAAGGGCTAATCAATGCTATGGCTGGAAAAGTGGGGAAAAGAATGGATGCTCTTCTGGTTCCTCTGGAATTGTTATCTTGTGTTTCTCGAACTGAATTTTCTGACAAGAAAGCTTATATAAGGTGGCAAAAGAGACAAGTGAGTCCTTTCTCTTCCTTGACTTATCCTTCATCTATAGCCAATTTGGTTTCGTTGCCTTATCTTATTGTTCATGGATGGGTAGAAATTCTCTATGACTTTATATGATTTTCATGTAAGATGTTTCCAAAATTGTGTTAGTTCAGTTGAATATGTTGGAGGAAGGGCTTGTGAATCATCCAGTTGTGGGATTTGGAGAATCTGGACGCAAAGCAAGTGAAATGAGAATTCTATTGGCAAGAATTGAGGAATCTGAGGTTAGTTTTGCACTATTTGTTTTTCTTTCTTTTTATATGATCTCATGAAATTGAGTTTCACTTAGTTTCTAGTATAACCACCACCAAATGGCCTAGTGGTAAGTTCCTTGGTTTCCTCACAAGAGGTCAAGGGTTCAAACCTCGCTAAGTGTGTACATTTGGGGGTGGCTAGGGAAGGGTCGGAAACGGTCCCAGGATTAACCTGGTGAGGCCACGTACATAGTCGCCACGTACATAGTCAAAGGCTCGCCCTCCCTGGGTAACCTGAATAGGAAAACCTCATCCGTTTACTTAGTTTCTACTTTCTAGTATATACTCTACAATATAAGGGTTGTTTTTTCTAATCTACTGTTAATATAGTCAAAATATATGGGGAGGGTGGCCTTATACTAGTTTGTCTACATTTATGCATGAGTGTTTACAGTGCCAGTATACTATTTTATGTTGTTACACTTATTACGTTGAATTTGTCTTATCTCAGTCATTTGCACCTTCCGTGGGTGAACTTCAACGGATAGAAAGTTTGAGATCTCTGAGGGAGATTGCCATTTCACTGGCAGAGAGACCAGCTCGTGGTGACTTAACTGGTGAAGTGTGTCATTGGGCTGACGGTTATCACTTTAATGTCAGACTTTATGAAAAACTTCTCAGCAGCATTTTTGATGTTCTAGACGAAGGAAAACTAACAGAGGTTAGCATAGTTAACTCTAGACACTCATTATTATGTTTAAGAGTGTATTATGAAATTTAACATCTATCAAAGTTTAACACCACTTCAGTTGGAAAATTTGGCAGTTGTTTCCTTGAGAATTTTGTATCCACAATAAGCAAATGTATTATATGAAATATGTTAGTTCAACATCGGTTTTGTACGCAGGAATTGGAAGAAATACTTGAGCTTCTAAAGTCAACCTGGCGTATATTGGGAATAACAGAGACCATTCACCACACCTGCTATGCATGGGTGCTGTTCCGTCAGGTAATCGAAAAAATCTTTATTTTTTTTACGGGCAAAAAAAAAAAAAATTACTTGTAGTAAAGTTTGCTTGGAATGATGTATGGTTACGCGTCAAATAATTTCTGCAAATCCATTGTTTAGGATGTCACAATTGCCAAATAGGTAGTCCTGTATGTTATTGGGCTAAATGAAGTGTGCGTTATAATATAAGCTGTTATTGTGCAGTTTGTCATGACCAGGGAACATCCACTTCTTAAGTATGCTATTGAACAATTAAATAAAGTACCTTTGAAGGAAGAACGAGGCCAACAAGAGAGAATGCACTTAAAAAGCTTGTATTGCAAAGTTGAAAATGAAGAAGGATCTCAAGAACTAACCTTTCTACAATCCTTCTTAATACCGATTCAGAAGTGGGCTGATAAGCAACTAGCAGATTACCATTTGCACTTTTCTGAGGTTCGTAACCAAATGATGTGTGCTTCTTAACTACGGGTCGGTTATAATGAGATTCTGAATGCATGCTGAATTTTGTCTATTTGAAACCATTTTTTCGATTTCTGCTGATGTGCAGCTTTTTGAGTTTACTTGCGATACCTGTCTTTTATAAATTTTCAAATGTGATATCTGAATCTCCTATTATGATGTGATACTTATTGGTTTAATGTTTAATCTTGGTGCTGACTCTGACTTTTTTTTTATACAGTCATTAGCAATGATGGAGAATGTAGTATCTATTTCGATGTTAGCAAGGAGACTTCTTCAGGAGGAACATGGATCGGTGTGTACTATTCCATTCATCTTAACTCCGTATCTCTAACGCACACACATGCAAACATAAATAGAGTTGTAATAGAAGATGTTCATTGTAATAGAAACTAGTGTCTCCAAATGAAAAGTTAGAGAAGACATATGGTCGAATTAATATCTTATGACTGCCAATTTACATAAAGACACATTATTCCGCCTATTATAGCTACAAAAGATTCACTTGCACTTATCATTTTTTTTGCTCTTGTCTGCAATGCAGCATGTACCTGTGACAGATGGGGATAAGATAGAGTCCTATGTATCATCATCCATCAAAAGTGCGTTTGTAAGGGTAAGTGGTGTTTATTTTGAATTTTGATTATGGTGAATGAGAAGCTTTTTTTGACTTATCCTTCCTCTTTCAGTTACAATATTGATAACATTGTTGTTCTTTTTGAATCTCAAGGAATTTCCTGTAATTAAAAGACTGTACCTTGCATGAGTTTACATATGTTATCTTGTCTCTTCAGTTAAGGAAGCATCAATGCTGCTTCTGGAAGCTAAACTAGACTTAAACATAATTATTTTCAGCTGACTAGAGCCTAGATGTATTTCGTATACAGACATGAAATAATATATGACCACTTCTTGGCTTTTTTTCTTTTGCAGATATTGCAGGATGTTGAGACAATGTCCAATGCAACAGATGAACATCCGCTGGCACTATTAGGAGAAGAGACTAAGAAACTCTTGAAAAGGGATGCAACCATATTCATGCCTGTATTATCTCAATGGAATCCACAAGGGGTTGTTGTTTCAGCATCTCTTCTTCACAAGCTTTATGGAAGCAAATTGGTAAATTCTAAAATCATTGCTGCTGAACTTATTAATTAATATAGAAATATAGAACTAATTAAATATTTTAAATTTGCAGAAACCTTTCCTTAATAGTGTTGAGCAACTTACAGAGGACGTAGTTCTAGTATTTCCGGCTGCTGATAGTTTAGAGGAATATGCTATGGACCTTATCTCATCTTGCGGTGGAGGAGAAGCAGAGTATTCCTTAAAAAAACTTACTCCATACAAGGTACGATTTTCTGTATATATAAATATATGTTTCAGTAAAGTGCTTACATCAGTATCCGCTTGAAAGTATATACCTTTTTGTTTTCTTAGAACTTTTTTTTTTTTTTTTTTTTTTTTAATACTAGATTGAAACAATATCTGGAACACTGGTGTTGCGTTGGGTCAATGCACAACTAAGCAGAATATTGGGCTGGGTTGAGCGAGCCATTCAACAGGAGGTAACTAATTAAATGGTTTTCTTAACTTACTCTAGAGTGCCCTTCTTTTCCGTATCTATTGCTTTGAGTATCTCAGTTTTGCAATCATTAATGAGTTACTATTTTTACAAAAACTGCATGCATTAGCATCTCGAATGATGTGTGAATATTTGCCTTTCTGAGAAAATATTTAGCATCTCAATTGATTTTTCGAAATTTCACCATCTTACTTTCACTGTCACTTTTTTTGGACATCAAATTTCAGTGGCTTTGGTCATGTGTAAGTCATCTCCCAATGTTACAGTAATATTAAAATAGAAAGAAATAAAGTCAACTGTCCCATCTTCTGTCATTGGAAATAAAAAGTAGTCAGAACCAGTATCTTACACTGCCGTTTGAAGGAAAAGGACGCGCCCTTAAAATTATGTGTTGATTGATTGTAGTTTCAATAAATTGAAGTTTAAACTTGTAAGGGAAAGATGCAGTATAATTCCTTCAAATCTGAAGGGTTGAAACTCTCCCTGTAAATATAACGGAATATATCAGCCACAAAGTATGTCTGATGAGAGGGGAATTTGTTCCAAATGTATTTGCATTAAAGTATTGTATGCTAACTACGTTCATTCTTTTATGCTTTAATCATATAAATTTCTTATGGTCAGTTGGCTAATGGTTTTCTTAATATTTCAGCGATGGGAACCTGTCTCGATGCAGCAACGACATGGGAGTTCGATTGTTGAAGTTTATCGCATTGTGGAAGAGGTTCCTAGTAAATTATATAATCTAGTTTGAGCATCTATTTCCTTATTCCGCTCACTAGAATACATAAATAACATACTTGTAATTGCTATTTTTTCAGACTGTTGATCAATTTTTCGCTCTAAAGATTCCTATGAGGTCTGGAGAAATGAATAGCCTGTTCCGAGGCATTGATAATGCATTTCAAGTATATGCAAAGCATGTTGTTGACAACTTAGGTACGCACATTTTCTCTTAACCAGTATGATGATTTAATCGAAACTTAATCAGGTTTTGTGATTAATTGTGAACTTGATGACCATGCAGCTAACAAGGAAGACATTATCCCCCCTGTGCCGATTTTGACAAGATACAGGAGAGAAAGTGGAATCAAAGCTTTTGTTAAGAAGGAGTCGAATGATTCAAGACTTCCTGATATGAGAAAGTCAAGAGACATCAATGTTATGACAACGCAAACACTATGTGTGCAGTTGAATACCCTTTATGTGAGTCGATACTATTTTCTTGTTTAAACTGTGGTGATATTGTTTTTAGATATTAGAATCTTGCTACAAGTTCTGGATTTAAATATCTTCACTGGTCATGTTCTTTTTGTTTTAAAATATACTATCCATTTGTGTCAGCAATTTAAGTTATAGTTTCTACTAGGTTTTATAATTGAATTTTCTTTTTTGTAAATATAAAAAATCAAAAGGATTACAATTACGCTAGAAATGCATCTAGCTCACTTTATGTCCTATCATTTTCAGTATGGAATTAGTCACCTTAACAAGCTGGAAGACAGCATTTGGGAACGCTGGTCAAAAAAGATGAAACATGGAATAGCCAATAGTACGTATTCTACTTTACTCGTATCTTTCTAAATTTCATTATCTTTTGGATGTATCATTGAACCACACTATATTCAGTCAACGGTACTATCTGGTCATATTTGTTAAATGTACTTCTTGTTAACATATAGACTTGTTAGAACTTTCATTGAAGCTTTATCTTGTATTCTGAATAAATATCGATGTTTATTAGATCTAAATGACATACTCATATTTAAGGTTGTATTCTGCAGAAAGGTCTACAGATGATAACTCGAAGAAAGAAAGCTTTGAGGGAAGTAGGAAAGACATTAATGCAGCCATTGACCGGATTTGTGAGTTCACAGGCACTAAGATTATTTTATGGGACCTAAGGGAGCCGTTCATTGAAAACCTATATAGGCCTAGTGTATCTAAGTCCAGGTTGGAATCACTCATTGAGCCTCTTGATGTGGTATGTTCTGTATAATTTGGTTCAATGATACTGAATTGACGTTGCGTTAACTATTTGAGATCAAGAAAATGTTCACTTAATATGTGCTCTTCTTTCAACTACTACAAGAACTAAATCAATTATGTGATATTATTGTGGAGCAACTTCGGGATCGAATTGTAGCGAGCCTCCTTCAGGCATCACTGGTCTGTCTCTTACTTCAAAGTTTTATTTTTCAAATGTTTTCAATCTTTTGTTTCTTAATGTTTTTTTTTGCTGTTTTTTAGGATGGTCTATTTAGAGTGTTATTAGACGGAGGTCCATCACGGTTATTCATGCCTTCTGATGCTAAATATTTGGAAGAAGATTTAGAGGTTCTAAAGGTATGTTCATCAGGTCTATTCTCGTTATGTATTATCTTGCAAACAAATAATTTATAAAAAGAATAGGATATAGAAATATCAGCAGAATATCTGGTGTTTCATATTGACATAAGCTTTTGCTTGATATTTGTTAGGAATTTTTCATATCTGGTGGAGATGGACTTCCTCGTGGCGTTGTTGAAAATCAAGTATCACGTGTTCGACAGGTGATAAAGCTGCAGGGCTACGAGGTTAGTTTCTTCGACAATTTGCAACCTCTAATAAGTTCGTATGAACTCCTATCTTATTCGTTCATGTTTGACTCAACGCAGACAAGGGAGCTCATTGACGACTTAAGATCTGCCAGTACTTCAGACAGAAGCAAGTTGGGTGCTGATACCAAAACACTTCTGAGAATATTGTGCCACAGGAGTGACAACGAGGCGTCTCAATTCCTTAAGAAACAATACAAAATCCCTAAATCTGCTGCTTAGGGTTTCAATACATTTGGAGGCGATTTGTTATGTTGTTTTTGTACGAGTTTATGGTTAGAGGAGAACAAATAGCTCTTGCAGTAAGTTAACAAACCACAAAGTTGGCATTAAACCAATGTTAATTATCCTGTATCATGTAATTTTTTTATTTTTTCTTGTATCTCGCCCACATTTGTGTTGTAAAGTATGGTTTTTTGGTTCCAAAGATTAGTTGCTATGCCGTTCAAAAAAAAAATTTGTGTTGTAAAGTATGGTTTTTTGGTTCCAAAGATTAGTTGCTATGATATGTTAACATACGTTTGCTGGGCTATGAATATAGTGTAGCTTGTTCCTATGAAGTTTATTCAACCATTTGCTGATTTATTGTTGGTTCAAGTCGTATACACGAGTACTATGGCTTTCTTGTGGAGTGAATGGTACTTTTTTATAATTGCATCGAGTCTAATTTTCTCTTTGTGTAATACATCTATTTCTGCAAATATTAAACAGGAGTATCAAAAATTGAAAACTAATACCAATAAAAAGTTACATTTCTAAAAAGATGAAATAGTTATTGGTAAAATAAGGGAATAGATATGACTCTCTTAGAGAGCACGGTATAGGTAAAATATAACACGCCATTGGGCTTTTTTTTCCTTCTAATGGCACCGCCATCCTGCATCGGTCCATGGCGCCATTCGTTCCTTTGCCATTTCGCTCGGCGAGCATTGCTGGTTTTTTTTCTTTTTTCTTTGAGTAAATTGCAGAAATCGTCCTTGCGGTTTGCCAAAATTGCATGTATCGTCCCTGGCCCTGTGGGGAAACTTTTGATTCGTTTTAGTCCCTCTTAGTTAGTTGATAATACTTTAAGGACATTTAAGTCTTTTACTGTGTGGTCTCAATTGACTCCCAGGGACGATACATGCAATTTTGGCAAACCACAAAGACGATTTCCGCAATTTACTCTTACTAGTACTCAAGGTTGCAAAAATCGCGAATCGGTAGTCGGGCGGTCGACCACATTGTAGCTTGTAATCGGTCTAGGCGGGATTAATCGGTGATTAATCGAATTGGAATTACTGACAAATTTTAGTTATTTTCTGCAAGTTTTGTATATTTCCGGTGAGTTTTAGGTATTTCCGGCAAAATATTTTCTAAAAAAAAACTTGTAATAGACTTAAACAGTTACTATAAGTGATAAAAATAAGTTTACAGTGAGTTTTGTGTGCTTTCGGCAAGATTTATAGGTTTCCGACAAGTTTAACCACCATTGACCACGGTTGACCTATTTGTTTAACCCAGTTACATAAATCAGCAAGGTCGGTGGCCTTGTAGCACCTAATCGGCGATTAATCAGCCTTGTAGACATTTTTTTGCAACACTGCTAGTACTACTATTCCCCCCTCAAACTCTTGCGAACGTGACACATGGAGTGTGTGAGGACCGTTTTCGTAATATAAAAAGTTACGGTTCAATTTAGTAAACATGGTAACATATTACGGCTATGTCCGGCAAAATTAGTTGTGAGTAGTAGCAGTGAGCATTAGCACAACTCACTGCTCACCTCTCACAACTTCTTAAAGAAGCATTGGACTAAAAATCAAAAAGATCATTGCTCACCGGCTCAAAAAGCTCCCAAAAAAAACTCACCACCAAACATAGCTTAATAGTAGTTTGTATTGGTAATTAGCTTTTATTTATTTTCATATTTCACCATTTATTTTTCTGAACATACAATATCACTAGGGTTTCCAAAAATCATGTCCAGTGCACTTTGAATGAAAAAAACTTGAAAAATACACTTCAAGGACCCAAAGTATTTAAAAACGTTAATCCATATATAAAAAAAAAAACCACTCGATCACTGAAATGAAGATTATTTTGGCTCAGATCTGTAAGTATAAAGTCAGACAAAAGGGGTCGAACACCGCCATGGCTGCAAATACCGGTTGCATTTATTCAAATACCATCTCCGGATTGCCCCGCCAAGATACGGGTCGAATTTCACCCACTGCCCGAATATTAAGATGCTCGGATTAAAACAATCCTTACAGAAAATAATCATCATTGCCATCTTTCAAAAACACACACACATATATATATATATATATATATATATATATAGAGAGAGTGAGGTGGTGATGAAGGAGGTATGGAGTAATATTATTGTTTTTGTTATATTTCATTTTCATTTTCATTTCAAAAGGGTTGTTGATTTTTATAAAAAAATTGGGGATAAAGTCATGGGCTCAACAAGATCTGAAAAGATGATGTGTTGGCAAGAGAGGGGCAACTACCCTTTAAAAGCACCCACATCTCTCTCGCCGGAGCCTCCTTTGTTTATCCGAACATCTTTAACTTCTTCAGATCCCCAATTTGGGTCTTTTATAGCAAGGGTTATTAAATTTTAGATTTGGTCCTTAGGCTTCTTAGAAATTTACAAATATGAACCAACCAGGATCATCTGTTGGTCAATGCAACTCTTTTATTTCATAATGCGAGCTCATAAAATAAAAGTATCTTAGAGTGGAAGGAGTGGAGCAGCGGGCTGGTTGGCGAGCTCGAGAAGAACACCGCCGCCGCTTGAGCGAGCTCGGCTTGCGGGTTGGGTTTGCGAGTTTAAAGCTCGCAGCGGGGAAGAGAAGAACAACGGTCATGTGACCGTTTAAGAGGTGTTTGTGCAATTTTTTTGTAGCCGTTTGAGAGGCAGTGGAGCAAAAAAAAAAAAAAAAAAACTTTTTTAGTCCCTTTTTTTTCCCTATATATATCACAACACACATTTTTTAAATCACAACACACAATTTTAACAAATCACAACACACATTTATAAAAATATGGATCCAAGAAATAAGAAAGTTGGTGCAAGTTCCTCGTCGAAGGGTCGTGAACGGGGCACTCGATCTAAACCCGCTCGACCTATACAACCACAATCGGCTCCTCGACCTATACAACCACAATCGGCTCCTCGTCAACAAAACTATTATCGTCCCCTACCACCGAGTCCTCCACGACAAAACATCGACTACCGACCATTCCGACAAGCGAAGAAAGTCCTCGGAATCGGTCCACTATGAGTCGGCTAGTAACGAATTTGATACCGTTTTGCCAAATCTCAATGAAGACCCAACACCTCCCCTAGATAGCCGTGCAAGAAAAGGAAAAAAGGTTGCTAGTGAAGCCTCGTCGAAGGTTAGTGTTGCCGACATGGTCCACGATTACACGTCGAAGAAAGCTCATTTGTTGGAGGAGAACGCAAGGAAACAATAAGAACTCTTAGACAAACATCTCCAAGAGAGGGATTAAAAGGCCCAATATCTTGCACAAAAGGCCTTATATCAAGATCACAAGTTCTACAACAAATCGCACCAGCACATCACCGATCCCGCAATGCTAAAGTGGACGCTTGATAAGAAGCGTGAGATAGCTGCGAAATATAATTGGCCTTGGACTTGGGGCGATTCGTAGTTTTTATTTGTTATGATTTGTAGTTTTTTATTTTTATGATTTGTAGTTTTTTATTTTTAGGATTTGTAGTTTTTAATTTTTATGAATTATATTTTTATTTTTAATCAAGTGTTTGTTTGTTTTTTTTTTTTTTATATAATTGTTTTGTTAGTAATATAAGATGGAAGGGCTAATTATGCACATATAAAAATGTTAGGGACAAATTATGAATATTTAAAAAAAGAAGTTGAGAGGGTTGAGAATGATGGGCGCCACTAAAAAAGGTTGAATGGAGGGTTGGAGGGTTGAAATAAGGTGGAGAAATTTGATTGGGTAATTTTGAGAGGGTTGGAGAGTTGAGAATGATGACTCCTTCCACCCTTAGATTGAAAGAATAAAAAAAAGTATGTTATCGGTGTGTCGTGAAAAGTTAAATCTCATTTATGTTCCAACTCAATTCAAGCGAAATATTAAGATCGAGACATAGCCATATACGCCTTAAAGATTAAGGGGGTGCTTGGTGAGTCAATTGGGACCACACTGGAAAAGACAGAAATGCCCTTTAAAAAGTATCAACTAACTGAGAGGGACTAACGGTCGTTAGTTACAGGGACTAAAACGAACCAAAAGTTTCCTCACAGGGAGGCCACCTGCAATTATTGAAGACCAGGGACGATACATGCAATTTTGACAAACCACAAGGACGATTTCTGCAATTTACTCTTTTTTTTTTTTTTTTTTTTTTGGCGCGTGAGGGGGTATTTTTGGTGACTCACATACACCAATAACAGTTATTGAGTGTTATTGCTAGGAAGAACGTTTTAGTTATTGTGGTGTTATTGGAGAGATGATGAAGTGACGCTTAGGTGACACACCAATAATAGTTATAGGTGTGATCCTTCACGTAGCTCTCTTAAAAATAATTTAGAGCAAGAATAAACAGATTACAGTTTCAATGCTTTGACCATGGAACTATGGAAGCAATGGAATAATCAGTTTCTAGGTGAATATGAGTGGGAAAGCATGATGTGAAAGAATATTTTTGTTCATATAAACAATATAAGGATATGATTATATATATGGTATTTGAACTTTTTTTTTAATGACAATTGACAAGTCTATAAGTTTGTCTATAAATTAATACATTTCTATTTCGAGATATGTTTGATAAAAACCAGTTTAGCGCAAAAAGAACTAGTCATGCGATTTATGAGAACGCACATCAGTCATAAAACATAAAACATAAAACATACGAGACGTTAAGAATATATCGAGTAATACCTTCAACTATATTGGGTGACGCCTAGCGACAAAGCAAAAAATACATTGTGTTGGCTCGGGTGTTTTAGAATGAACTCGTTGAATAGAACATCGACTCGTTTGCAACCATACACCTACATCTTAGCAAACAAGTCAAGCCGAGTCGAGTTTTTAGTAATACCAAAAGGGGTACATTTGAAATATTGACAAAACTTAAAGGTAATATCTTAACTTTTTTAAAAAATGAAAAAGACAAGCAACGACATTAACTACCATTAATTTTTTCAACTACCAAAAAAATATATCTTCCAAAAAGTCCCAATTTTTTTAATCAATTAGGTTTTGTTCATCCAAATTTGACCTAATTCACCAATAATTTCCTACTCTTAAATTTCACAAGTAGACAAATTTCATAATTTTTAATTAAAAATATTCCAAATTTTATACAAAATTATAATAATATTTTTTAATACATGATCATTATCATTTCCCTCCAAATTTTATTATCTCTATATATTTGATGCTAGACCTTTTACATTGTTGTTATATGGTGCTGATATGCGGCTATTTGTAACGGTGATTAGATATATCTACATTTTGTTTAGAAATTCTCATATGAAGAATTATGTGATAAATTTTAAAATGTATGAAAACATTTGCAGATAAATCGGTTGTTGAGTAAGAATGTCTGAGAGAAAGACGAATCAACGGACAGATTCCGCTCATTTATCAGGTGCTGATCATGATGAGTCTCATTGTTTTATATTTTGCGTATGATTTTAGAGTTATAAGTATTTTTTTTCTTTTCATTATGGTTCGACTTTTTGCTACTTAGACTTGTTTTATAAGTGAAGCAATGCTTCTAGTTTGTTACGTATATACATATGTTAAAAATGAAGGTTGCACACGTAGGATTCTTGATGTTGGTTCCAAGTTATGAAGTATGTTTAGGCTTACGTGCTTCATTTTGTGGACGTGATTCCTGATTGATACAGTTATGATTGCAGGAGCTAGCCTATTTGACTTATTACATTTAGAAGAGTGGAGCGACGAGGTAGATGAAGAGACATCATCTGCCAGTACGTTCAATTCTGTTATTATATCTTTTCTGCAACTGGTGGAGATTCACTAGTTTTTAAGGATTTTCAGTATGGGTTCCAAAATACTAGTATATATATGTCAGATATGTTATGCATAAGGATTTGGAGACAATAGATATGCATTTTTCTCATTTTGTTCCACGTTGCTTGATTTTACCATGTTCTCTATCGGTTTGTATTGACCCTTTTACTGAACTATCAAACTGTGTATGTGACCGTAAAATTCTACTGAAAACATCTTCATGTGGAAACTGCTAGTAAAGGTATTTTAGGTGTTTATATCTCTGTATAAACAATTGCGATGGTGATAAGATATTGATGATACAACATTAAGAATAAAGCAGAAGTTATGTGAAACTGTTATTCTAGTCGGTATAATGTGGTTTAGTTATGACTATGTATTCCATAGTTTATTTTAGATCAAACTCAAAACGTTCCTCATCGGTTTATTACTGATCCAATATAACTAACTGCTTGGGTTTCGTTGCAATATGATATTCTTCACAGGTTTAAAACTGGAAAGATTTTTGTCTGAATCTGGTAACGAGTTATGTGCAGATTGTGGATCACCAAATCCAAAATGGGTGTAAGTGCTACTTGAACAGACTAAAGATTTCTATCTCAACATTTACTTCTCACAAGTTACAACCTATCGTATGTTGGATTTTTCTTTAACTATTACTGTGTTTGTGACTAGATCTGCAAATCTTGGAGCAGTTGTCTGCATCATGTGTTCTGGAATACATAGAAGTCTCGGAGTGCATATATCAAAGGTGAAATAATCACTATTTGCCTCAATTGCCATATACTTTCAAATTATGTAAAAATCAATAATGTTAGCAACAAATCTCAATACTTTTGATATACAAACAACAACAACAACAACACTAACCAATCTCGCCGGAGCAAGGTACGGGAGAGGTAGGATGTAGACTGTCACACCCCTACCCTACCCGAGGGTAAAAGGGACGGCTTCCAAAGAGACATCCGGAAATATTATTGTTAATATCTTTTGACAATATCTATACAATTGTGTTCAACATCTTTTCTTTTTCTTTTTTTTTTTTTTTTTTTCTGTCATCACATTTTCAAGCTATGGAGTTTTGTGTAACATTTATGCTTTGAATCAAAATGACTGCAGAGCCTGTATTAACCAATTTTTAACTTGTGGCACAGATATTATCAGTGAATCTAGATGAGTGGACGGAGGAAGGTGTTGATAATTTCATAAAACTGGGAGGAAATACTGCAGTAAATTTGAAATACGAACACAGCATTCCAGACAAGTGTAGAAAACCACAACCAGAATCTTCTATAGATGAGCGTACCGATTTTATCAAGTAAATAGAAAAATACAAGTGTCATAAGAAAATAACGAAACCTTAACAGACGTATTAAATTCGTGAATTTTGATATTTTTCAGGAGAAAATATGTAATGCAACAATTCTTGAACACAGATGAACAATTGTCTTGCCCCTTCATTCCATCAGCCTTCCACTGCAGTTCAACAGGCTTGAATGATGTAGTTGAAAAGAAGTATATAAACAGTATGCGCCTTCATGGTATCGGCCAAGCATTTATTAACAACAGGAGAAGAAAAGATGCTGAACAGAAGCCTGCAAAGAAAAGTACATCAACGGTAATAACATTTTACATCTTTAATAAGGAAAATTTGCTGCTTTTGTAAAACCATTTGAGAATAAGGGTATTATTGTGCAGTCACTGTGACATTTATACTGGAATAAGGGTATTATTGTGCGGTCAAATCAATTTTTTATGTTGTGACTACGAAATTCAAAAATATAGACCACGTGGACGTTTAATTCTTATGTACTATCACAGTTTGCATCGGAAAACTTATTTGTTTGATGCTCGATATAGGCAGGTATGGTTGAATTTGTTGGTTTTATAAAGGTCAATGTAGTCAAAGGCAGTGACCTTGCTATCCGAGATGTGAGGAGTAGTGATCCTTACGTTATGCTCACACTGGGAAACCAGGTAAGCCGAAAAACCTTAAGAAATATTGTCTTTTGATGCATAACTATAAGTAGAGCAATTTAATGTTGGTGTGAAACTGAGAAGATCTTGTGCTTTGGCTGCAGTCAGTGAAGACACGAGTTATCAAGAACAACCTCAATCCTGTCTGGAACGAAAAGTTAATGTTATCAATTCCTGATAACGTTCCACCTTTGATAGTGGTAGGTCAAAATTTTATGTTTATTTTGTATGATGGAAGGATTATATTTAAGTGGCTAAGTAGATTATCGTAAAAATATATTTATAGATGGCGATATGGGTGGGTAGGTAACCCGGAAAAACAGGTTTGAGCAACATCGCTAGATTATAAAACGGGTCAAAATAGACCGGTTTGGGTTGCATACCTGCCAACCTATTGTTGACTTCTTAGAAGTCAAACATATTCACGATTAAACACTTATGTATGTCATGGACAACTTCACATAAGGGAGATGAAAGTATCTTTGACCTGCCACAACTTTTTCTTTGAAGGGAAAAGAAGTTTAATTGCAATAAGCAACCGATAAGCTAGAAAATAAAAAACACCACGAGCACCGGAACAGTCTGAACTAATAACACCAGCACTATAAAATCTGCCAAAACAAGTTTTATCGTATATGCTGGCAACATTAGTACCCTATTCTAGGAACGATAAAACTAAATCTAATTGGATAATCTTTTTTTATTTATTTATAATGCAGAACGTTTTTGACAAGGATAAGTTTTCAACCGATGATCATATGGGCGAGGCTGAGATTGATATCCAACCCTTAGTCTGTGCTGCAAAATCTTTGGAGAATAGCAATTGCAGCGAACCATCAACGCCACTCGAAAGGAGGCCAGAAGGAAAAGACAAAGATAGCCTTGTCAATAATGGTATGATCACCGTCGCGGAAGGGAAGGCTAAGCAAGACATTGCTATAAAACTTCAAAACGTTGAAAGCGGCGAACTACATATTGAGATTGAATGTGTGCCTCTATCACAATAGAATATTGACAAGAACAGTCCTACAATGGACACCATGGATCATGATTGTGAAGGGTTGTCAAAATATAATAAAGGTATAGCTTTTGCTACTTAAAGATTGATTTTGTTTCCTTTAGGCATGTTTTGATGTGTATTTGTTGCGAAAGGGTTGACTTTGAGGTCGGTTGAGTGATTAGGGCGATCGATGTTCTTGTGTATGTAATGTTCATGTGTATGTAGGACATTCTTGTCGTACTTGTGAAGTAAATATGCCACTTTAAATCAAATATACAATTTCATTCTTCTTGCCATTTTTTTTCTTAAACACCTTCAACAGAAGGATACACTAAATCGATACAGGTATAAACTCATACTATTGAGCTACAGACTACTTGATACCATCTATTAACTTGATTCAGCGTAAGTGTTCTATATTATGTATCTATCACCTTAATCTACAACCTCCATTACACGAATCTTGTCAAAAGAACAACCTTTCAAACAAGTATAAATTGAAGAATGAAACTCATATGAGTTATGTGATGAGGGTGTAACATCAACCCATTCTTTGTCAACCAACTCCACATAGTCGTTTGGTCTCAGAACAGCATCAAAGAGCAACCCATTGATCCGCTTTGTCAGATGTGTTGCAAAATTCATAGAAAATACCATGTAGAAATCATTATCGATACCATTGATGCCATCGAAGGTTTTTATTCCAACATGAGCTTCACTTGACTCCACCAACCCAAGTAGATTCTCCCCGCCAACGTATTTCTGATCAACACTAGAAATCTGCAAAACAGTGTAATAATTTTCAGATGATCGTCAGACAAGAATTAAACATCACTTCGCATATTAGAATGAATCAATGAAATTGACAGACTTGTGAGAATCTAAGGGGAAAAAAAACATTAAAATCCAAATATCGCATTTGTCTATTTTTTAAACTAAATCACATAGATTATCAACTATTTGTCATTAAAAAAGTGACATTGTAACCTAATTGGATGATTGAAATGTTTCTAGTAATCTAATTATGAGAAGGAATAGGTGTGAATTGTGAAAGTGAAAATAAAAACATAAAACCTCATAGACCAGGAAAATAAGTTCAAGGACACATGTTTTACCTCGATATACTCGACACCCATTGTAGCAAGAGACTCTAAGATGTTGTGGGATGAAAGTAAGCTAATGACACCACCAGATCCGACTGGTGTTTGGAGTACTTCCCACGGTGATTTCATCAAGATCTTGCGTTTATTGTTTTCTCCTGATGAAGAACTTACAACAGGTAACTTTTCTTCTTCCAAAAGCCAAACCTGTAAAACATATGGAATGAACATAGGCTTAGAAACACACACACTCTTTGTACACGTATGTGTGTGCTAGGGAAAGTGACATGTTGCCATTTTGAACAAAACTGAACAGGGAAAAAGAGAGTAAATACATATAGAAAAAGTATATGACCTTTTCGGGGTCAAAGCCAAAGTAGTCGTTATCTGCCATCAAATTCTTAAACGTGTGGATTGTGTTGACAGGACAAACTAGAATCAAAGGCATGGTATCATGGTTTTCCATCTGTAAGCAAGAAATTTTAGTCATTAGAGTATGCTCTTTACATTGCAGAGAGAAACAATATGCCATCTGTTCCAATGTACAGACACGTTGACTTTATGAAGTCAACCAATTTAGTGTAGTACCTCAACTAGTCTCTGAACAAGATTATCAGTCCCTTCAGAGTTGGAAACGTTCTGCATTTTTGTACCCTCAAGAACCAATATATTTGCAACTTTGCCATTGGATATAAGAGCACTACGTCTTTCTGCTACCTTGGAACTCGTGAGCTCCACATCTCCACTAACAAGACAGCTTTTTGATACCTTAAAGACATCTTTAGCTGTTTCAGTATAAGCTGCTAAGAACTCGGACAACTGCCATCTGTGAAGAAGTGGTCATATTAGGTAGTACTCCATAAAATTGCCCATAAATGACTGGTTTCTTTTTATTAAATTAACACATTCAGTCAGTTTTATTGCTTTTTAGTAACTCATACTTTTATCGAAAGCCAAAACATCAAAATACCAACCTACTTTTGATTTTGACTATCAGCCCATTTTTTTTTTTCAAAATCCTTTTGAACATATCAATAGCTATTAAAGGAGGAAAAAGAAATGCTTATGACATGGCATGACACATGCTGTTGCTTAATGAGAATTATTTAAATACTTTTTTAAAACTACATGAACAGTCTACTGTTACCCTTTTTCATGTGGCAGGGGTAAAGAAGTAATTCCTTCAGATCACGAAGAATAGGAGAAAGTTTTTGGGCAAACCGGATATAATTTGAAATGGAAAAAGAAATCACCTGTCAGAAGGTGTCTCAATAGTCTGTAATGCTACTTGAAGCAGTTGGGAGTTAACACCTACAATCTGATCAGCTAGTAAATCCCGTTGCGCTTTCTCTCCATATCTTAACCCATCAAATACATGCTTCTGCTCCATTTCACATAATTTCTTTTTGGCTGCTATAAGCCGTTTCTGTATCTTTTTCCTCTCTTTCCATTCCTGAAACACATACAGATTGTAATAACGACGTTAAACTTCTATAATGATACCGGAATTCTATTTTGAAGCAAAGCAAAGTTTGACTCACAAGTTGACGACGTTCTTTCTTTGACCTTTCATCTGAGCGTACATTTAACTCAAGGAGACCCTTGGGAGGAGCAATCAACATTTCTCTTTTATCCATATCAACATGAGGAACAATCGCTTCAACAAATGGGACCCACACAAGGGGTGCTTCGGATTTCAGGTTTCCATTTTTGTCTATTATATCTAAGGATGAGTCGAGCTTAACTTGTAAGAGATCGCTTCCTCCATTATCGAAAACATTCACAACAGTTCCAACTGGTTCACCAGTTTCCTGAAATGGTAACCCTGTTAAAAACTTAAAATAATATAGCAAACGTAAGGTGGGAGACTTGTAAAAGTAAATACCTTATGAGTAACTCTCATGCCAACAAGATCCCGGGCATAGAAGTCGCCTTCATCCAACTCTGGTCTATCTTCATCTAATACAAGTATAGTTGACCCGACAAGTTGTTGAGCCTGCAAAAAAAAATTAGGAATTAAAAGAAAGTATAGTGGCTATAATCAACAAATTATGAGATGCCGAGATAAAGTATCATGGCTCTAGTAGGATCTTAACTTTGCAGCAACTTTCTAAAATTTTAATTAGATTCAAAGATTTCCAATCTTTTACAAAATCATAAAACAGAACATTATAAGAACGAAAAATATTAATATGTTTGCATATGATGTATTACTTTGCATTTGTCGAACACTTTTAGACTTTTAGTAAGCATACCTGCTCTATTTTGTCTACGTTGCTGAATTTAACTATCCAACTTTTTTGTCCATGATGTCCTCTTCCCTCCTCCAATTCAACCTCTTGAACTATCTCTTTCCCTCGAAGTTGTTGCTTCAACCATCTTTTTCCTGGCTAAATAAAACATAAAATCTACTAAGAAAAGATAAATAAAATAAAGATAGAACAAGTAAGAACTATTACTACCTCTATCCCAATCTAGAGTTCACTTTCAATTCAAGTGTAAAAACCAATAGGTTATAAATTATGAGAAACAAAAGTAATTGCACAGGAAATCTCGATGTCTCGGACTTGTACCTCTGAAAGCCTCATTTCTGGAAAATCTGTGTTAGGCTTCACCCGAACCTCTCCTTGTAGTCCATGAACACTAGATATGTACCCAATCTCAACAAATTGTGAATCAGTCTTATCGACTTCAACTGTCTCTTGAGTAGCTGAAAGTATTCATTCTAGATGAGAGACAAATAAATACATAGGGAAGGTAAAAGAAGATTGAGAAATAAAATGGCCACTAAGGTGTGATACAAATCCTGAATCCAATCTATCTTCAAGCTACATATGAATCCTGAACCCATAAGTACTTATACATATGCCAAAGCAGGGATTCGAAAGAAAATATAGGAGAAGTGGTAGTTCCAAATATGGTTTTGGTCACACGCCCAAAAGTATACAAGTTGGGTATTTGGTAAAATAAAAAATTGACTGAAATTCAGAAAGCATCGTGGCGAATTTTAACACAGGATCTTTGAGGATATTAATGTTTCAAAACTTTAGAGGTGAACTAAAACTCAATTCAAAAACCTAAACTAACACGTTCCTATAAATCCTATGACTGTATAATCTTCAACGCGGTAATCAAGACAGAGGTTAAACTATTCATCAAGTCATCCATAAATCATAAAGATTATCCATAACGCTCTTCGATATAACAAGTAATCTAAATAGTTTGTCTTTTAATGTAGTTTCCTGCTAAAACACTCTATCTTGGGATTATGCAGACTGTGAATTGAATGAGCTGCAACAATTTGGTGATTACCATTCCCCTCATACTCTGTAACACTTACAGAATGAGGATGATGTATTAGCTCCTCAAATAGACGGCCTTGTAACTTGATAGTTAGCCTATCTTGTCATGGTGTAACAAACTATTTTAGCATTTGGCCTTGGGAGGGAGTGTCTAAGCAGTTTGTAGCATTGTGATAATGTAGTGTTATACTATCATAAAGTAGGTTTCCTATTTGGAAGGGTATGTGAGCTATGGTGGGATAGTGTATGAAGTATGGAATAGTGAGGAGTGAAAGATGAACCTACTTGACTTGGAGGTTAGGTTGGTCCTCCCTCAAGGTGTGTGTTCCCATAGGAGGTTAGGTTGGTCCTCCCTCAAGGTGTGTGTTCCCAACTGTGTGAAGCCATTGTAGTAGATGGAAATGTAGCACAGTTGGTATAGCCCTTGACTTGGAGGGGTAATGGGTTCCTAGTGATACCACTCGTCTAGCTTGTCATGGTTATTGTGGTGGCAGGTTGAATGACCATGATGGGTAGATGTGGTGGAAATGTAGCTAGATGGTTATTGGTGCATATAAGGTGAATTGGAAAGCTGCAGAAAAGATTACAAACTGTTGATAGTTTGCCTGCAGACTTGTGTGGAAGTGAAGGCTGAATGTAGCTATTCTGTATTGTTGAGATTCTTGGTTGTCTGAGATAACTTCATGCTATCTGATGTATGTTCTGTTTTGTTATGATCATGAGTATAGGCATGTCTATAGCTCTAATCCATTGATTGTATGAATCATTGTTATCAATAAAATATGTTCACCGTTTGCAACCAAAAAAAAATAGTTTGTCTTTTGACTACTTCATCTTCTCTACGTTATGAAAGCATTCAGCTATCTTTTTAAGTTGAAACATTTAACGCCTTTCATATAACTTTTCCTTCTTTTATCATTTAGCAGAATTTCCACAAACTGCTACAATTTATTGTCATTAAACTAACTGCTCATAATATTATCCTATAATAATGAACTCTGTAACTTTTCCATACAGCTATAAACCAAACAAACTTGAAAAAGCCTAATCATACTCATTTCAAGCAAACCCAATATAAAAACCAACAAACTAAACATCATAACATTAAAAAGATTGAACTTTTATAAAAACCCATAAAAATAAACATGATAAAAGTAATAAAGATTGAATCTTTACCAGTAGCATGCAAAGGAGATACACAAATTGGTTGAAATTTGAATGAATTCAAAGTTATATGATTAAAAGATTTGGTATTTCTGAAATGGGTTAAGAATTTAAAAGGAGAATAAACAAGTGGGAGTGAAGTAGATAGTGAGTGTTGAGCACTTAGAAAAGTACAAGCCTCCATTGATGATGGGGTTTAACAGATAAACAACCACAAGTACAACAACACCACTTGGGTTTTAACACACAGCACAGTACCTTGTTGTTTGGTCCCTGTACTTTTGTTTTATTTCAGTTTGAGCATCATGATTTTTATGCAATGCAATTTTGTTAAGTGAGTTTTTTTTTTTTTCTTCTCATTCAGAGGCAGTTATCGGCTAAAACCTCTTAACCAACAAGATGTAGAGGGGATGTCTTGTTGCCTCTTAATGTCTTTTAGTTTTAACTTTTTTTTTCTTTTTTATTATATATTTTCTTGAATTTTGTTTAAAAAAATTACGTCGTTATTTTATTTTGCTCAAGAAAAGATGTTAAAAGATGATATACTCAAACACAAGAGTCTTTCAAACAATAAAAAATTATAACTAGTTTGTGATATCAAATTATGGCATGCGTATTTTGAGCAAGAACCTCGATTTGTTTTTCTTTGAAAATATTTTTAATTGTTAAATGAAAATGAAAAGTTTTCTCAAAAAGGACGATACTTGCACCAAAGTTTTCCCCACAGGGACGATCCTTGCACTTTCGTAACATTAGAGACGAAACATGCAATTTGGCCAAACTTTAGGGACGATTTATGCAATTTACTCAATATTATATAAATAATTTACTTTTTATCATCGTAAATTAATTGATAGTGATAGTTTACAAAATGTTGAAAATGTTTAGCAATATTAGAATGTAGCATATCAACAATATATGACTACTTTACGATATCAAATGCTGGCACAATATCCTTGAATGTTTTGTTTTAACATATATATACTACATATAATAGAGTGATGGCTCTCTCTCCAAATTTTAAGACTTACAAGAAAAGAAGCATAGTGTACAACACTTTAAAGCACATAATTTTCAGACGTACAAGACAAGAAGCATAATGTACACACTTTAATGCACATATTAAAAAAACAAAACACCACATTAATGCTATTTAATGTAGTCAATTAACTAACTGGTCAATAAATACAATTAATACAGTTATTAAAACACCCCTTACATAAGAAATACAAATTATCAAGCATATTGTACAACCAAATTAAACACAATTACTACATTAAATGTCACTAATACAAATAATAAAGCTCATTATACAAATATTCAAGCCCGAACGGGCAACGGGCCAAATGGGCTTGAGCCCTAACTGGCGCGGGCCAAACGGGCTTGAGCCCGAACGGGCACGGGCTATACGAAATTCTTGATATCCGTAAATTTATTGTCAAAAGAAAAATAATAAACTAAAATACATGATTCATCAGAAAATTATATTTCAGGGTACCCGCCGTCGCAACGCGCGGGTACCCTGCTAGTTTTAATTAATTGATAGTGATAGTTTACAAAATGTTGAAAATGTTTAGCAACATTGGAATGTAGCATATCAACAATATATGACTACTTTACGATATCAAATGCTGGCACAATATCCTTGAATGTTTTGTTTTAACATATTTTAATTCCGTGTTGCTAACTTGTGCCAGTTTTATGACTCAATTGTTCTATTTAATGTTTATAAACATTTATGTGTCGTGAGAATAAAACTGCATTATATTTATATCATTCAGACATTTAAAAAAAAAAAAACAAACAATATTATTTCATTCAGATTCAAACATTTACATCTCAGATTCAAATTCAGATGTGCGAATCAGATTTAGATTCAGAGCCTCTTAATAAACAAACAACACTTTATATAAGCCGAAAAGTTTCACAATTAGCCACAAAAAATAAGCTTATGAAACATAAGCCCAAACCCAAATAAGCCATAAGCCGACTATATAAACCGAAACAAACACCCCCTTAGTCAAGTTTTTATAATTGAGATTTTATGAATTTAAATTACACATGAGTATTGCTATTAACATGGCTAATTCATTTATCATTTGACACGTGTTATACATTTTTTCTCTCCGAATTTCTATCAATTATTTTTTCAAATTACCCAATTAAATCATTAGCCATATAAATAGGCTCTACTAATTAGTCATAACAATCATTTTTTTCACATTAAACTTGGCGCGTTGAGGTTTTATGGGTTTGTAGTTACTTAGATTATGAGAATTTTTATTAAGTAAACTTAAAATTAATTGTACAAGTTCTTTTAAGTTGGGAATAATGAGCACTAAAAACTTGAGTTTTATCTTTCATTTATAGCAAAAAGTCGTATATAAAAACGATAATATATTTTTCGTCGAGTTATAAAGTGCTTAATATAGAGAGATGTATATTTGCTTTGCTTAACGTCTACTGTTTTGCTAAACATGGAACCTGAAGCTTTGGTCATTAGCCAATTAAAATTGCAAGCTACTTTAATTGATAGCTTAGCCTTTTAATCCAATTCATTTGGTTAACGAAAATACTATAATAAATAACAAGCAACTAGTAATAAATTAAAGAGTTAATTACATTTTTGGTCCTTGTGGTTTACCGGGTATAACGGTTTTGGTTCAATAGTTTAAAAAGTAACGGATCCTGTCCAGAATCCGACGACACGTAACGGGTTTGGTCCATTTTCACTAACACTGTTAGTTTGACTTATGTTGACCGTTTAAAATGAAAATATATTTGTCTTTTCATATATTTTGCTAAATAAAAAAGTGGCTTAAATAGATGCAAACTAAAACACACTTTTTTTTTTTCTCATTTAAACCAAACACTATCACTTTTCTTTCTTTTCTCTATTTTTTTTATCTCATTATCATCATCCACCATCAAACCACCACCACCAAAAACCACCACCACACAAGAACCACCGACCGTCTTACCATATATTTTACTCGTGTGAGTTTATTCTTCAATTTAAACAAAACCCAAAATCCCTAAATTCTACCAATATCAAAAACCCTAACCCTAGAATTTCAACACAAATCACAAAAACCCTATCCCCCTCTCTAAAATCACAACCGTCGTCCAACACCACCTCCGGGCTCACGCCACTGCTCACATGACGCCGACGCTGCTGTTGCTCCTCCACCACTACTAAACACCATAAACCCGCCACTGCTCCGCCACCACGACTAAACACCACAAACTCGCCACCTCCTGGCTCAGGCCACTGCTCACCGGGCTCAGGCCGCTGCTCCGCCACCATAACTCAAAATGACTAGACCAAAACACAAACACTCTTCATCTTCTTGAATCCCATAAACCCGTACATCAGCCTGTTATTCCCCTTACACGATTAAAGTTAACTACAAAGTTAAGCTAACCGTGTTCCATGACTTAGTAATGTATTGATTAACTAAACAAATAAGTAAAAACGTAAATGATAAATACAAGAGTTTTTCAACGTTTAAATTCTTATTAGAAGTTAATCAAAAGAATCTATACCCAAGTGTTTGCGGAAAAAACACTTGGGATTGAAATGACAAGTATGGTGTTGTCTCCTCTCTAAACTTAAGCTAAGCTTAAGTGGCAACTATAAGGAACCACTAAGCTATCTCAGGGACTAGGTTGCTCTTTGGAGGAGTAAAAGTGGTTTGTGAATGTCTAAGCATTAATTGCACAAACTTGTCCACTTTTACTCCCTTATGATCTTATTTATATAGACAAGTAAAAAGAGCACCCGTGAATTAAAAGACAAAAGATGACCTAAGCTAATCAGGACAAAATACTGATGTATTTTGTCACTGTTACAAGAACCTATTTTGGTTATAGGACAATAGTGCTTTCTGAGTAACAGTGATGATACTGTTCTTGTTATGAAGCCTTTCAGGGAAAGTTTGACTTCAGCCCGATAAGGACTTCTCCTTATCTTTTCAAACCTTTTCCGCCTTGTCCCGCCTTTCTTTCAGTCTTCAAGTTCTTCAGTCTTTGGTCTTCAGTCTTTAGTCTTCATTCTTCATAGTTGTTGAGGAGACTGGGGTTCAGTGACTTATTGTCATCACTCACTGAACCCATTATCTTCTTCTTTGGCTTAGGTGCCATTCAGGGAGTTCCGCCTCACTGAATGGTGAATCCTTCTTCTTAGACTCGTCCTAGGCATCTTGAAGATAACTCACTGAGTGACTGTTCACTCAGTGACCTGAGTGTGTTCAAGGGTATATGACACTTAGGATAATTTGTATTCAAATCCTTGTTTAAGGACGCTTGGGTACTGAATGGACCAAACAATCTTCCCCTATTTGGATATAAATTTAGCCTAAGTGTTTGATCAGTGTAAGTGAGCAATTGGGCTTCTTCTTACACTGAAGATACTATAAAGCAATTAAAGGACACTGATATAATAAACATGGGCTATCATCTTATTCATAAACATTACATCAGTCCTATCATCTAAACATAATACTCAGGGTTAAGTACTCAGACTTCCTTAATTCTCATGAGTTCCAGTTTTGCTTTCTTAGACACCAACACCTGCTTGTCGGGTCTCCCTCTCATCATCTTCTCCATCAGTCTGATAAACTTATCATTTTTAGGACTCTTCAAATGGAGTGCCATCAGCTTGTATGCCAAAAGAGTTGTTATTTCCACCAAGTATATGTCACTGACTCTCTGGAAGGCTTGTTGACCAAATTCGTCAATGAAGAAGATACCAAACTTAGGGTGCTTGATTACTTTGTTGGGAATGAACTTGAAACCTTCAGGAGGAGTTCTGTTGCAGTGAAGAGCAGCAATGAATTGTTCAGGTTTTTGACCTATTACTTTCCTCTTCCTTCCTGTGCTCTGAGTTGGTTCAGGAATTGTTAGTCCCTGAAAAGCAAGTGCCTTATGATGGTCAATTCCTAAGCTTTTGGCCACCCTTTCCAGTTCCTCATACTTGTTTGTCAGGGCAGCCAGAAGATCAGGGACACACTTGTTCTTCTTCTTCTTCTTCTTTAGGATGGGTCCCATCATGTCCCATTCCTTGATCCCATAAGCTGAGAACTTGAAGGGAGTATTCTTCTCAGACTTCCTTGGTCCTCTATGAACAGTTATGGCTAAGGGATCAGTGTTTGCATGAATAGTCATGTCAGTGATGGGACCTTCACCCTTGGTCTTTGTCATGGTCCAGACATACCTCTCATAGTTCCTCTTCTTCCTTTCAGTGTTCAGCTTGACCTTCAAGTTGTGTTCTTTGATTAGGCCAGCCTGAAGTTTGAGGAACTGTTCCCCCCTGATATTCTGCTTAGTCTCTCTGATGACTTCCTTAGCTACTTCAGCAATCACAGGCTTACTGAGCAATTCAGCCTTGATCCTATCCTCTTCTTCCAGGACAGCAGCCACTTCCTCATTGGTTCCCTTGAAGATTTTCCCATTATGCAAGATGATTTCCATGAGCACTGGTGCATCAGGGTCAGGACGCACTTCTCTTGGTGCCTTAACCAGTTTGGGAGGTGAATCTTCAGTCTCCATGATTTTCTTCCCTTTGTCAGTGGGTGGGGGTGTACTGAAGGAGGCTTTAGGGAACTCTGTGGTTGTTGTTGCTTCAGTTGGAATGGGAGTGGTAGCAACAACAAGTGCTGAAGAAGTTGTAGTTCCTGGCATGAAGCTTTGAAGAGGAACAACTTCAGTGATAGCTTCAGCTTCAGGTTCAGGAACTGGTTCATCAGGAGTTGGTTTCTCCCCCTTAACAGATGCTTGAGCTTCAGTGGGAGCATCTGTTGATTGAGGAGCAGGAGGAACTTGAGAGGACTGAAGAACTGTCAGAATGGTGGAGACCATGCTTTTGATTTCTGAGGTCTCGGTCTTCAGTGATGAGATGTCAGTGGCCATGGTGACCTGAGCCTCTGAGAGTTGAGTGACCTTGGTGGTGTAGTGGTTGACCAGCTCATTATGTTTGGTAGAGAGCCGGTCAAAGGCTGTGGAGATCTGAGTCAGGCATCCTTGGGTATCAAAGACTGACTTTTGAAGGGCTTCCTGCTGAGACCTGAGAGTTATAAGATCCACCTCCTTGAGGAGCTTAAGAAGTTCACTAATGTTGGAGGAGGTAGTCTTTTATGAGTCCATAAACTCAGTCAGCTTGGTGATGAGAACTGGGTCATCTTTGAATTCTTCTTTAATGGCACTAAGAGACTGAAGCAAATTGTTGAATTGCGTCCCTTGATCAAGACCCAGGTTCTCAATGGTGGTCTTTAGGTCACTGACATGTTTATCAGTAGAAGCAGCGACCTGGTGGATTTGACCTTGTGAGCCTTTAATAGCAGCCCTGAAGTCAGCATATGAGGCTGCTGCTTTAGTGTGCTGATCCCATTGCTCGTTGATTAGCTCATTGAAGAGGGCAGTATTCGACTTCCTGAGGAACTTGACCAGCTGCCTTTCAGTGAGTGGGAGCACATCGTCATACTTCTGCAGATAGGCAGGGACTGCAGCAGTAGAGTCTGAGGAGCCTGATGAGTTGTGTGATGGTGATGATGATGATGTATGATGGTGATGGTGAGATTCTTGTTCTTCAGGAGGAGGAGATGAAGTTGGTTGCTCAGTGTGCTGAGGGGAGTTGTAAGTAAGAGGTTGGTCATCAGTATCCAAGTCTTCCCCAGCAGCTAGAACCTCATCATCCTCAAATTCAATCATTTCCTCTTCTGACTCTTCATTGATAAACATTTGTAAGTCAGCAAGAGTAGGAACCAGGGCTATATCCGGCTCCCCCTCAGAAGAGGGCTTGCCTTTTTTTTGGCCAGGTCCTGAACCCTTCAGGTGAACAGAGTGGGTTGTCTCTGCCTGGTCTGCGGAGTCAGTTCTCGAGGTATACGCAACACCTTGAGGGGGTGTAGGTTTCATATCAGCGGGTGGTTGCATGCCCCCTGAGTCTTTGTCCCCTGAGGTTCTTTCAGGGACTGGTGGGTTTGAGCCAGTACCATCACTATGAAATGAGATGTTTAGGTCCCCCTTTCCATCAAGGTTGTACTGCCCTGACGAAGATATAGGGATCGGTACTCCCTGAGACTCTGATTGTGATTTATCAGAGCCATAAGCAGGATTTGAGATGTTGAGGTCCCCCTTTCCACCAATGTTGTGCTGCCCTGATGAAGATATAGGGACCAGTCCTTCCTAAGACTCTGAATGTGATTTATCAGAGCCGTAAGCGGGATGTGAGGGGGTGCGGGTCCCCTTCTCGATAGAGTAGTGCTGTTCTACTGAGGATTCAGGACCTTTTTCTCCCTCAGGCAAAAGTGGTGATTTACGAATGCCTTCATCGGGAAGTGGTTGTTGAATGGTTCCTAACTCCACTGACTTGTTTATGTCAGCAGAGTCTTTAGGAGAGGGTTTGCCCGAGGACACTGAGTGTGATTTCTCAGTGCCCTCCGTTGGCGTTTGTTCTTTGGTCAATTAGGTATTGGCGTCCTCAATGGGTGTCTCAGTGGGCTGGGCCTTTTTTAGCATTCTTTTCTCATGCTGTGAAGCAGAGGTCTCAGTGTCAAGTAGTTTGGGTTGAACCACCTTCCTGGACCCCTTCTTCTTTTTCTTCTTCTCCTTCTTGGAAGGAGAAGGCACTGGTGATATGGCATCAGCACCCTGAATGACCATCAACATGTAGGTGGTCAGGGAAACTTTTGTAACCTCAGTGAGGTATCTAGAGTAATTGGCCTTGTGTAATACATTAGGGTTAGATCCCTGTATATTAGGCCTAACATACTCAGAGTCTAATAAGTCTTGAAGCATACAGGAAATGAACCTAGGGTAAGACATGTGTCTTTGCCTGGATTTCTCCAATGTCAATTTTTCTACCTTCTAGGAGACTGAACACTATCATTTGTTGAGCAGTGTTCAATTGCTCCGTGGATGATTTGTTCCCACCAAGGACCTGAATGACAAAAGTCATCAGTATCCTCCAAACGGCAGGAAACCATGTTTTTATGATGGGGGCTTTGGCCAATAGAGTCCCTGGGGCCACATCAGGGTGTTTATCGTCATGTGGCCGAAGTAAAAGCAATTCGGCCTTTACTTCACTTTCTGAGGGTTGAGGGTCAAAGGTCTCAGTGAAATCAAGGCCTGTGGCTTTGATGAAGGTTTGGTAGTCTAAGGAGAGGGTTTTCCTCCCATTCTTCACTGATAACGTAATGATGGAGTCCTTGGTGACATCAGGGTTGGTGACCACCGCTGTACACCAGAACTCCCTCAAGTAGTCATGGTATATGATTGAGGGTGTCTTGGTAAATGCCGTAGAGAGAAAGCAATTTTGCAGGTATTTTACCATATCCTTATAGGCCAGAAATTTTTCCGGATAGGCAAAGTTCCCTACGACATTATTTTTGGTCATGTCCACGCTCTCTAATTGGAATTTCACATTTGGAGCGTAGATAATAGCCCTAGAAGTAGCCATTATAAAAGAAAGGTCTTGTTTTTTAAAGAAAAACTGGTTATGAGATTAAGAACACACACATGTTTTGAGAAAAAATAGCAAGAGTTTGATTAATATTTCAAAGCGTGTGTGTGTTAATTTTTGTGTGGGTATTTATAGGGAAGTGGAGAGGAGGGGTGGTTTTTGTAATATTGCGAATTTTCATTAAAAATTTGAAGACTGTTTTGTATAACCGTTTGATATCCACATTAAATGCCACCAATCCACCTTCTCGGGTTTTGCGCAACTGTCAAGGTGAACAGTCGCGTTGTTCTGCAAAAGTGCATTTTGCAGTGTGACGTCACCACATATAATATCAAAAGATATTACTTGTGAGGAGAGGCATTAAATGCCAAGTGGGATGTGTGGTGATGATGTGGGGGCCCAAGATGTGGATGCCAGAAGGTATAAGAACATATATTCCAATATTAAATATGTGTTCAGTTAGCAACCTCAGACATTTACTAACTAAATACTTAGAGCATTTAGTATAGCATTGAATGTCATTTGTTCATGTCTTAAGGCCCCTGAATGACTTTTCATTCAGTGTGAGGGTGTTTAGGGAAGGTTATTCAGTGAGACAGAAGATACTTATTCACTGAGAGATTTGTTGAGTCAGGGACCAATGGTTATCATTATTTACACTAAGTTGGATAGGTTTAGTCAGTGGACTGATTTTCAATATCCAACATCCCCAATTCAGCTTTCAGTCTTGTGAAAGTTGGTTCATCCAATGGTTTGGTGAATATATCAGCTAGCTGATATTCAGTGGGGATGAAGTGTAATTCAATGTCACCATTCATGACATGGTCCCTGATGAAATGATATCTGATATCAATATGCTTGGTTCTCTGATGAAGAACAAGATTGTTTGAGATAGCAATGGCACTTGTGTTGTCACAAAAGATGGGTACCATCTTGTAATGGATGTCATAGTCACTGAGTTGACTTTTCATCCATAGCACATTTGCACAACAACTAGCTGCTGCAACATATTCAGCCTCAGCTGAGGACATGGCAACTGATTGTTGTTTCTTAGTACTCCAACAGACTAGTTTACCACCAAGGAATTGGCAGGAGCCTGAAGTACTTTTCCTATCTATGTTGCAGCCTGTATAGTCAGAGTCTGAGTACCCTTTGAGATTAAAACCTGAACATTTAGGGTAGTACAATCCAAGATTTGGAGTACCTTTCAGGTACCTGATGATCCTTTTTACAGCTGTGAGATGTGATTCTCTTGGGTCAGACTGATATCTGGCACATAAACAGACTGAAAATTGGATGTCAGGCCTTGATGCAAGTAGGTACATCAATGACCCAATCATACCCCTGAATAGAGTTTGATTTACTGGTTTACCAGCAAGGTCAGGACCTAGGTTGTTTGGAGGAACCATTGGAGTTTTCACTGAGGCACAGTTACTGAGCTCATACTTTTTTAGTAGGCTTCTAGTATACTTTTCTTGACTGATTGAGGTTCCCTTATTAGTCTGCTTGATTTGTAGTCCATGGAAGTAAGTGAGTTCTCCCATCATACTCATTTCAAATTTCTTTGCCATGAGTTTTTCAAACTGTTTGCAAAGTTTGTAACTTGTTGAGCCAAATATGATGTCAACCACATACACTTGAACAAGAATGACATCTTCTTTTGTCTTATAGATAAACAGGGTGTTGTTTATCTTGCCTCTAAAAAAAAATTTTGGATGAGGAAGGCTGAAAGAGTTTCATACCATGCCCTAGGAGCTTAATTCAGTCCATAAAGGGCTTTGTTAAGCTTGCAGACATAGTCAGGAAACTCACTGCTTTCAAATCTAGGAGGTTGTTGAACATAAACTTCTTCTTTCAGTGATCCATTGAGGAAGACACTTTTTACATCCATTTGATATACTTTGAAGTTCATGTAGGTTGCATATGCAAGGAAGATCCTGATGGCTTCCATTCTTGCAACTGGTGCAAATGTTTCTTCATAGTCAATGCCTTCTTGTTGATTATAACCTTTGGCAACAAGCATGGCCTTGTTTTTAATGACTATACCATTTTCATCAGTTTTGTTCTTGAATACCCATTTCATGCCAATGATAGAAACATCATGATGACATTTGACCAAGGTCATTACCTTGTTTCTGTCAAATTGTTCAAGTTCATCATGCATGGCCTGAATCCAACTAGGATGTTTCAGTGCTTCTTTGACACTCTTAGGTTCAATATTGGAGATGAAGTCCACAAATAGACATTCATTGGCTGAGGCTGCCTTGAGTTTAGCAGCCATGCTTCTAGTAAGCATTCCATCAGTGGGCTCTCCAATTATGTTGACAAGTTCTATATCTTTAAACCTAGTCCAACTGTCCTGGGGTCTTGGGTATTGATTTGAACTTGTAGAGGCCTGATTGGGTGGTGGTGTAGGATCAGGTGCAGAAACTTGAAGATCTTTAGGATCTTGAGTATCTGACTGACCTAGTTGATCACTGAGATTGATTGGTTCCTGAACAATTTGTTCAGACTGATTGATTTCACCAGTACATGTTTGTGCTTCAACAAACTCAGTGATGGTTGGATAAGGGAGGTTATGAGGGACAATGTAATAGGATATATCAGCATCTGCTTGATATTCAGTGGAAGGATTACTATCAGGATGATATTCATCAGGAGGGTATCTTGATGAATCATCAATTCCTATCTCTTCCACTAAGGTGTTTAAGAATCTGATGGCTTCAGTACTCTCATCAAAGGTGACATAAAATGTTTCCTCAGTTTGTAAAACCCTAAAATCTGAAAAGTGTAAAAGACCAAAATGCCCTCATAATTTGAAAAATTTAAATTAAAGTTTATATGACTTACAAATAAATTACAAAACCTTTGTAACTAAACTATATATGATATAAAATATTTATGGGACACCAAATAATATTTGTGCAAGCCACCAAAAATATTAAAACACATTATAATGTACATAATAGAACCGAAAATCTCATAGTATATGTGTTATTTAAATTGTCAAACAAGAAAAAATAGATACTACAAATAAAAAGGAAAAATATGTCAAGATTAATTTGTGTTTGTTTGGGTTATTTTGGGCCGACCCAAACCCATTCCTTCCCCCTCCTATAGGTCGGCAAAACAGCCCCATGAACAGCCCTATATCTTTGGTTTCCTCCCTCAAAAATACCGACTTTTCCCATGAACAGCCCTATATCTTTGGTTTCCTCCCTCAAAAATACCGACTTTTATTTGCTCCCAAAGAACCCTAAAAAGCCTCCCCATTCTGTCGACTTTTGCTGCCCAAAACTGCCTCCTTTTTGCTGCTGCCATTCGACCAAGAAAACCACAAGAAAGCCTCCATCTTGATCAAGTTATAAGGTAAATACATCATGTTACATTACTACGCGAATATACGAATCAAAAGCTAATCAAAAATATGTTTTCCCTTGTTGTTTTCCCTGCTGCCATGCGACATAAAGAAGAAAGGAGAAGGAGGAAAGTTTTTCGTGTGATTTTGATTCCTTGTGTTCGCGTTCTTTGTGGTCTACGAGGGTATTGTATCACTTTTCTGTCATTTGTTCATGTATTCATGCCCTAGTCTAATCATGGAATGGAAAACTAAGTCACATAAAATCATAAACTAAAGAAAACCCTAAAACCTAAAGCTATGGATCGACTGGACTTATTATGGTGTATAATTCGATTTGAATGTGTAACAAACTAATATAAATTGATCTTAATATGTTTAGAACTCACCCAAAATCGTTTAGTATGAAGAACTAATGAATGGGATCATAAAACCCTAAGTAATTGCATGTGTTGATGAAAACTGCTTCTGAGGTGAATCTTTAACCGACTTTAACCGGCTGTAACTTGGTCATATGAACGTATATTTTTATGTTTCTGGAGTCTAAATTGTAGTTTAATGAAGTGGCTATCTGGAGAAGTTTAGTTTGTAAATTTTTGAGGCATGTAAGGCTACCTTTTGATTTTTGAGAGATTAGGTGTCTGGTCGTACTTAAAAGTCTGGAAAATCAGTCCGGGTTTTTGATTTTTAATTTCCAAACCGTATCGAATTAGAAATATCCCTTTGAACTGGATAATATTCGGGATGTGTTCTAGTAGCTTGAATTTTTAAAGATTTTTGTGAATTTTTCTAAAGGGGTTAACAAGTGATAACTTTTCGGTGTTCCATCAGATACGTTTTCAGAACAAGTTGTAAAAGTGGATTTTTATTTCGTACTTACACTAACTAATAAAATCTGGAAAAATTAGCTAAAATACTAGGGACATTGAGGTACCTCTGTGAATTTTTTTAGATTTTATTTCGGAGTTTTACTATGATTTCTAATTTATTTAATACGGGTCCAGAAATGCCTAAAAAGCTGAAAAAGTGTATTTTGATATTTAAAAAGGGTTAAGTGCTAATATTCAAACATTAGAGGGTCTATGTTGTTATTTTGATAATACTAAAGTACTTAACATGTAAGAACCTGTAACTTTACAATATTTACACCTTATACCCTAACCTTATGATAATTACACAATTGGTCCTTAAACTTATCCCAAATACTTAATGTACCCTCAAATATATAAAACTACCATAATAACCCTATGAACCTTGAACTACCTATGTATGGAAGGCAAGTTAAAAAGAATAATTAAGAACATATGGTAACACTCCTCTACTCCTTTAGGTGTGAAGAAGGAGAGATCCTGAGCTGTCAGTTTTTGCTATCTTCTATTTCTTGTGTGCTTTGCAATAAGGTACAGATACTCTACCCTTTTTCAGTAAGGGTGTCTTATTCCCTTGATATGATTTCTGATGTCTGATGTCTGATTCATTAAGTTTCCTAAAGCCATTGTTATGTTCCCTTGATATGATAAACTCTGATTTGAACCTTTGACATTACATCTGATTTATCTGTTATGAACCTTATGATATGAACTTTGATTATGATACTTTGATTTGATATGATATCTGACTCTTAGTTTGATACCCGAGCCAAAATTTGTGACCCTAGCCATGAAGGTAACATGGCCGTGTCCGTGATGCACCACTGGCATGACTAGTGTGTAGCCCTAGTGATTTGGTTACACCGTCCCTTTGTTTTGGTCTGCATGTGATTGGGTAGGGGCGTATGGATGCATCCTAGATCTGTTCTATTTAGTGGAATTATCTGTATATGATATGATATGATTTGTCTGGTGATTGGTACTGTGTGCTATACATGCCCTTCACATTTCTGAGAGGTCGCTCCTCTATGGTTACTGTATATGATTTGATCTGATATGTTTCTGGGCTCGTGGTGGATTACTATCCTATATTAGTCTTTCCCTTTTATTGACTGTACCTTATGATATTTCCTATTGCACCATATATTATATCTGTTTCGTTATCATTTAACCTTGCCATGATTCGTTCTTCATTATTTCTGCTTATTATATGTATCTGTTCACTGAGCTTTTTAAGCTCAGCCGCACGTCTTTTCTTTTCATGTGCGGCAGGTATCTAAGCTAGGAGCTGGGGCTTTTGCTTTGGGAGGAGAGTTAGAGTTTCATTGGAGCTGTTACCTTAGATGACCACCTTTATTATTGACATTTGTTTAATTTGGATTTCCTTTCTTTTATTTATTTCCTTTGGATTATTTCCTCATCTTTTGGAACTTATGTATTTGGTTTCAAGTTGTGTTGACTTGACTTCTTTATTTGATTTATGTTAAGACTTCCGCTGTGTGATGTGTATGTATGCTCTGATTTGTCACCGTGATGTGACATCTTTACCCTTGTCGGGTTGGGGTGTTACAATTATGGTATCAGAGCCCAGGTTGCGACCTGTCGTACATATGTCATGGCCTGTGAGTCTTATGGACCCTAGGATTTGACCCTTAGGATTGAGATTTGACTGGTGAGGTTCTGGGTAGACATTAGGATTCTGTTCTGTCTTTCCTTTCGTGCTTATTCTTCCTATATTTTGCTAATCATTTCCGTGATCGTTCAGATGGTGAATACACGCTTTACTCAGTACACTGATGGGAATGGTGGAGGGGAAGCCCCTGATTTTCAGGCTATGATAGCCGCTGCGATGGCTGCCGCTATTCCTCAAGTGGTGACTCAGGTCACCAATAACATCAGGAACGCTGCAAGTTCTTCTGGTGGTGGTGGTGGTGGTGCCCAACCCGAGACTCCACCCACTGCTCCTCCCGCTGCTCCACCCGTTGGCATTCATGTGTGGATCGAGAGGTTCAACAAGCTTAAGCCTCTCTCTTTCAGGTCCGCTGCTACTCCTCATGAAGTGGAGGACTGGATCACACACATCGAGAAGTTGTTTCGTGTTCTGGGATGTGCTGACGAGTTTAAAACTCGGTTGGCCACATTCAAATTTGAAGGTGATGCTCAAAATTGGTGGGCTGCTCTTGTTCAGGCGAAAGGGGATGATTTTGCTGAGACTTGTTCGTGGGCGGAGTTCATCGAGGTGTTTTATAAACAGTATATTCCTATGTCGGAGCAGCTAAGGTATGAATGGGAATACGGGTCGATTCGTCAGGGTGATCAGGAGTCGTCAGGAGAGTTTATGCAACGGTTTCTGCGTTTGGCCAGTTTCGTTGGGCCAGAGGTCACTAGTAATGCTATGCGGCAGGCTCGTCATTTCAAATGGGCCTTAAAGGGGTGGGTGTTAGACCGGATTGTTAACACTCCGTTCGAAGATGTGGCTGGAGTTCAGGACGCCGCGCGTAACATCGAGTTGTTACATGCAGACAGGGATTCTAATAAGCGGGATAGGGACGGTAATCGGGTAAACTCCAGGGAGCAGGGCCGTCAGGGCCAGAGTCGAGAGTATAAGAGTTATGAGGAAAGAGATCGGGCGGACCATGGTCGTGATCAGCGAGGTCGGGAGTCGAGGTCAGTTTCTAGGCGGGATGGTGATCGTCACGAGCAGAGGAGGACTACTGAGGCCTTACCTCCTCCACCCCTATGTGCTACTTGCGGGAAGGCGCATCCGGGTACTTGCTTTAAGATTACCGGCGGTTGTTTCTCATGCGGCTCTACTCATCATCGAGTGAAGGACTGTCCCAGGAAGAACTATACTGTACCGACGGACTCGGCTAAGCCAGCACCCACTTTGGGACGAGTTTATGCTTACACTCGTGATCATGCGGAGGACTCATCAGGTACCATTACCGGCTTTCTTTTCATTTGTGATCGTTTTGTCTTTGCATCATTTCGTCATATCTAATCCGTTTGCCAAGAAGCTTAATCTGAAACCAACATCATTAACTAATCGTATCCTTATCTCTGCGTCTATGAAATCATAACCGAAGCTATTTTAGTTATCCACATTTCGTGTTCTGATCTGGTATGCCTCTGTTTTGTTTTCCGTTCTGTTTCGTTTCCGGTTCTTCGCAAATTTCGAGGACGAAATTTTTTTTAGGGGGGAAGAAGTTGTAAAACCCTAAAATCTGAAAAGTTTAAAAGACCAAAATGCCTTCATAATTTGAAAAATTTAAATTAAAGTTTATATAACTTACAAATAAATTACAAAACCTTTGTAACTAAACTATATATGATATAAAATATTTATGGGACACTAAATAATATTTGTGCAAGCCACCAAAAATATTAAACCACATTATAATGTACATAATAGAACCGAAAATCTCATAGTATATGTGTTATTTAAATTGTCAAACAAGAAAAGAATAGATACTACAAATAAAAAGGAAAAATATGTCAAGATTAATTTGTGTTTGTTTGGGTTATTTTGGGCCGACCCAAACCCATTCCTTCCCCCTCCTATAGGTCGGCAAAACAGCCCCATGAACAGCCCTATATCTTTGGTTTCCTCCCTCAAAAATACCGACTTTTCCCATGAACAGCCCTATATCTTTGGTTTCCTCCCTCAAAAATACCGACTTTTATTTGCTCCCAAAGAACCCTAAAAAGCCTCCCCATTCTGTCGACTTTTGCTGCCCAAAACTGCCTCCTTTTTGCTGCTGCCATTCGACCAAGAAAACCACAAGAAAGCCTCCATCTTGATCACGTTATAAGGTAAATACATCATGTTACATTACTACGCGAATATACGAATCAAAAGCTAATAAAAAATATGTTTTCCCTTGTTGTTTTCCCTGCTGCCATGCGACATAAAGAAGAAAGGAGAAGGAGGAAAGTTTTTCGTGTGATTTTGATTCCTTGTGTTCGCGTTCTTTGTGGTCTACGAGGGTATTGTATCACTTTTCTGTCATTTGTTCATGTATTCATGCCCTAGTCTAATCATGGAATGGAAAACTAAGTCACATAAAATCATAAACTAAAGAAAACCCTAAAACCTAAAGCTATGGATCGACTGGACTTATTATGGTGTATAATTCGATTTGAATGTGTAACAAACTAATATAAATTGATCTTAATATGTTTAGAACTCACCCAAAATCGTTTAGTATGAAGAACTAATGAATGGGATCATAAAACCCTAAGTAATTGCATGTGTTGATGAAAACTGCTTCTGAGGTGAATCTTTAACCGACTTTAACCGGCTGTAACTTGGTCATATGAACGTATATTTTTATGTTTCTGGAGTCTAAATTGTAGTTTAATGAAGTGGCTATCTGGAGAAGTTTAGTTTGTAAATTTTTGAGGCATGTAAGGCTACCTTTTGATTTTTGAGAGATTAGGTGTCTGGTCGTACTTAAAAGTCTGGAAAATCAGTCCGGGTTTTTGATTTTTAATTTCCAAACCGTATCGAATTAGAAAGAGCCCTTTGAACTGGATAATATTTGGGATGTGTTCTAGTAGCTTGAATTTTTATAGATTTTTGTGAATTTTTCTAAAGGGGTTAACAAGTGATAACTTTTCGGTGTTCCATCAGATACGTTTTCAGAACAAGTTGTAAAAGTGGATTTTTATTTCGTACTTATACTAACTAATAAAATCTGGAAAAATTAGCTAAAATACTAGGGACATTGAGGTACCTCTGTGAATTTTTTTAGATTTTATTTCGGAGTTTTACTATGATTTCTAATTTATTTAATACGGGTCCAGAAATGCCTAAAAAGCTGAAAAAGTGTATTTTGATATTTAAAAAGGGTTAAGTGCTAATATTCAAACATTAGAGGGTCTATGTTGTTATTTTGATAATACTAAAGTACTTAACATGTAAGAACCTGTAACTTTACAATATTTACACCTTATACCCTAACCTTATGATAATTACACAATTGGTCCTTAAACTTATCCCAAATACTTAATGTACCCTCAAATATATAAAACTACCATAATAACCCTATGAACCTTGAACTACCTATGTATGGAAGGCAAGTTAAAAAGAATACTTAATAACATATGGTAACACTCCTCTACTCCTTTAGGTGTGAAGAAGGAGAGATCCTGAGCTGTCAGTTTTTGCTATCTTCTATTTCTTGTGTGCTTTGCAATAAGGTACAGATACTCTACCCTTTTTCAGTAAGGGTGTCTTATTCCCTTGATATGATTTCTGATGTCTGATGTCTGATTCATTAAGTTTCCTAAAGCCATTGCTATGTTCCCTTGATATGATAAACTCTGATTTGAACCTTTGACATTACATCTGATTTATCTGTTATGAACCTTATGATATGAACTTTGATTATGATACTTTGATTTGATATGATATCTGACTCTTAGTTTGATACCCGAGCCAAAATTTGTGACCCTAGCCATGAAGGTAACATGGCCGTGTCTGTGATGCACCACTGGCATGACTAGTGTGTAGCCCTAGTGATTTGGTTACACCGTCCCTTTGTTTTGGTCTGCATGTGATTGGGTAGGGGCGTATGGATGCATCCTAGATCTGTTCTGTTTAGTGGATTTATCTGTATATGATATGATATGATTTGTCTGGTGATTGGTACTGTGTGCTATACATGCCCTTCACATTTCTGAGAGGTCGCTCCTCTATGGTTACTGTATATGATATGATCTGATATGTTTCTGGGCTCGTGGTGGATTACTATCCTATATTAGTCTTTCCCTTTTATTGACTGTACCTTATGATATTTCCTATTGCACCATATATTATATCTGTTTCGTTATCATTTAACCTTGCCATGATTCGTTCTTCATTATTTCTGCTTATTATATGTATCTGTTCACTGAGCTTTTTAAGCTCAGCCGCACGTCTTTTCTTTTCGTGTGCGGCAAGTATCTAAGCTAGGAGCTGGGGCTTTTGCTTTGGGAGGAGAGTTAGAGTTTCATTGGAGCTGTTACCTTAGATGACAACCTTTATTATTGACATTTGTTTAATTTGGATTTCCTTTCTTCTATTCATTTCCTTTGGATTATTTCCTCATCTTTTGGAACTTATGTATTTGGTTTCAAGTTGTGTTGACTTGACTTCTTTATTTGATTTATGTTAAGACTTCCGCTGTGTGATGTGTATGTATGCTCTGATTTGTCACCGTGATGTGACACCTTTACCCTTGTCGGGTTGGGGTGTTACAAGTTTGTTGTCTCCTTGTATTGAACACCCTGAAGGCTTTAGAGACAAGAGAGTATCCTAGAAAGTATCCATCATCAACTTTTGCATCAAATTTCCCTTAGTGATCCTTGTGATTATAAATAAACACAGGCCACCTAAAGACATGAAAATAGTTGATGTCAGGGATTCTCCCTTTGAATATCTCATAAGGAGTTTTGCTATGTCTTTTGACAATGATGGATCTGTTTTGAGTATAGCAGGCAGTCTTAACTGTTTCAGTCCAAAAATGTTTGGATAGTACTGATCCATTTAGCATTGTCCTAGCAGCCTCAATGAGTGTTCTATTCTTCCTTTCAGCAACACCATTTTGTTCAGGTGTGTAAGTGTCATACCCCCAAAAATGGTTTGCAGCGGAAAGTAATGTCTTTGGGGTGCAACTCAATTGGTATCATAACACAAGTGTAAAGAACGGTTTTCACATCAATCATTTAGAATATATTTGATAAGTCAAAAGGGTTAAATTTACATTATGAAAAGTGGTGCGGAAGTTTGCCCATAAAATAAGTTAAGCGGTCCCAAATGTTTTATCAGAGTCTTCTATGACCATGCCATGCCCTGCCAAAAGCCTTCAGTAGCGTGCTATTGCTTAGTTCCTGAAAATACATGCTAAAGTGTCAACACGAGGTTGGTGAGTTCATAGAGTTTGTTATAAATAAGTTGAAAAGCGTTTAGAGAAAGTTTCCACAGCATAGGCATTGTAAATCCACTCAGTTCCAAGCCCCGCCCATTCAAGACTTGCAACCTGTGTGTTTACAACCCAATGCCAACATAGTATGTCTAGAACAGGTATATCAAAGCATATCATTTCGTAAATGATCAGTGTACTTGCATACCAATGCAAAATGGGTTAGAGTACTTGCATACCAATGCAAAACGTGTCAGAGTGCTTGCATACCAATGCAAAATGTATTAGCGTAATTGCATACCAATGCAAAATGTATTAGAGAACTTGCATACCAATGCAAAACGTGTCAGAGTGCTTGCATACCAATGCAAAATGTATTAGCGTAATTGCATACCAATGCAAAATAGAATTGATGACTTGCATACCAATGCAAAACGTATTTGATAAACGAGAAAAGTAATTTAAGCATGTATCTCCCCCAAAAGTTCAAAACGTATAAAAGTAGGGGCTATGAAATCTCACCTGATGCGATAGCAACAATACTAGTAGTGAATATGCTGGAATGAGGCTCGGTCTCAATCCGCGACCTAATGTGAATGATATGATCTAAGGTAAGCAAATGAAATGATTCTACTCATGCAATTACGTATGTTAACGATACCACTCGTTAGTTTTGAAAATAACGTTTATCGTTGAAAACTACATTTTTGACGTCTCGGCAAGATATGAACTACTTTTCGTGTAAATATGTTGAAACGATACTCTATGATCCTTGTTTGGTGTTTTATCGGTTAATATAATGTTTTCGTCGCAAAATATTACTTTTACAACTGGTGAAAATATGACTGAACGGCCTCGCAAAGCTAGTCGCAAAATATTGTACGTTAAGAGTTAGGAATAGAACTTGACGTTTTTGAAAACCTTGTAACATGATCTCTCAGCCGTCTCTTTTGACTTTTGATCATACGCGTCTCGATCATGTAGATAATCGGTCATCAACTTGACGACTTGCTAGTTTTATACATTTTATTTTTATATAATGGTTGTTTTTGGCGATACTAGGAAATTCATAACTTACTCAATATAAGTTCAATCAACAAGCGGTCGATTGATTTGGAAAATAGGCCGGGAATACTTCGTTTCACCTCAAGGAGTTTATGGCTCAAACCATCTCGCTCAACAGGAAAATAGCTCGTAAGATGGTTCCTCGCAAAACTGTTTACACTTAGAAAATATTGGAATTATAGTGAGGCTGTCAAAATAAGTTTTGTTAGTCGGATTTTCAGAAATTCATATCTTGGTCGTTACAAGTCGGTTTTCAACGTTCTTTATATCCACGCGATCGTCATAACATGAACTAACATATTCTCAGTGGCTCGGCTCAGCTAGACTACTGCTAACACCTCGTTCTGTCCCCTGAAGTTCGGCCAACAGCCCGCATTTTCTGAAAATAATAGTTTTGCGTTGCTAACTTTAAAACATCGTATCTCCTTCGTTATAACTCGGTTTTTAGTGATTCAAGCGACCACGTTTTCGTGTTTGAGAGCATTTTCTGAATATAAAGGCCAAAATAACGGCATGTTTACTGATTTTTCCAGATTTACATTTTTGGGACAGCAGGTTTGTAAATATGTTAGAAACTCGTTTTCTTGGTTCGCGGCTTGATCAAACAACTACAACACAACTCCAAAAGTACACACATCCTACCATACACCTTCTTAAGGTGTCATGGGTCCTAAACATCACTAAAAATAGTGGGCTTCGCGGGGATGTTAATAAAACGTACAGATCTAGGATTTGAGATAGTTTTAATGAAAAATAAAACAAGTGGTATACATAACATAAGTTTTGCATGGATAGCTCTCGAAATAAATAGGAAATACATCAATATAAGAACAAAGGGAGTATGTAAAGATCAAAAATGGTGTTCTTGAGCTTACTTGATGATTGGTGAGCTAGGATGAAAAACAACCACAACCTTGGAGTTTTTATTACAAAACTCTAACAAGGAAGGTATTCGGGACAAGAATGAAACTTGATCTTCAAAAATTTATGGAATCCCTTGATCTCCTTGATGGTGCCGTGGGATGGAGAGGGAGAGAGGAGAGTATTTGCTTTGTTTTGCTAGTGAAATTCATGTTATGAAATGTTAGGAAAATAAACTAGTTAATAAGTAATATGTAGCATTAAAGATTTTTGGTGTATTAGGCTAAAAGTGGTCAACAAAGGGCGGCAAGCTTCTCCAAGAAGCTTTAGCATGTGCATTTTTTTCACTTAAAACATTTTTAGGATAAGTCTTAGTTAGTTTAGTGTGTAATTTCGGCGTTATCGGGTACCGGATTAACTGAAAATAAAACGTGACGAATAAAAATAAAATTCGACAAAGTTGTAAAAACTCATAAAATCATGTTACTGATAAGAATCGGGTGTTAAAATAGTGTTCGTGATAAAATATCGCAAACCGACGGAGTTATAAGCTCTTAACGTAAAATATCGCAAAAGGTTTCAAAACACCGGGTAAATTAATAATATAAATTTCATATCATTAAAATTAGCATGGAACTATATTAGGATCATAATCGGGAGTATTTGAGTATAATATTAGTAGTAATGACTGAGTGGTAACGTTTACTGAACATACGCAAATTGAAATGATGCAATCCCGTGTATAGTAAAGACCCGAAAATGCGAATTGTGACAGTAAGGAGAAGAGAAGTTTTGAGAAATTCCTTTCTCATCACAAAAACACTCAAGATCATGGTTTTTGAACTCAGTCCCATTGTCAGTCCTAATTTGTTTGACTTTTATGTCATTTTGGTTTTCAATGTTCCTGACAAAGGACATGATTGTTTCAGCTGCCTGACTCTTTTTGGTCAGGAAGTAAACCCAAGTGTATCTTAAGTATTCATCCATAATGACGAGAGTATACTTCTCATGATGAATGGACATTGGACTGACAGGTCCAAAGAGATCCATATGGAGAAGATGAAGGCAACTTTTGATGGAGAAGTTTTGCTTGGTTTTAAAGGATGCTCTATGATGTTTACCTTTTTCACAGGTAGAGCAGGGTTTATCCTTTGAAAACACAAGTGATGGCAAGCCAAGGACCTTGTTTTGTTTGACAAGATTGTTTATGTTTTTGAAATTCAGATGGGAGAGTCTCTTATGCCAAAGCCAGTTTAGAGTTTCAGTGGCTTTAGTAAAGAGACAAGTTCCATTCTGAGTTAGAGTAGACATATCTAACACATAAACATCCTGTCTTCTTGGTGCAATAAGAACTACTTCTTTATTTGCAATAGTACCTTACTTATCATCAAATTGAACTATGTATTTAGCATCACATAGTTGACTGACACTGATAAGATTGTACTTGAGGCCATTAATATAAGCTATCATAGTAAAAACTATTCCACTACAGTTTACTGAACCATAACCTTCAGTGAGACATGATGAATTGTTAGCAAATACCACCTTAGGTCCTGGTTCCTCAACATATTTGTGCATATATTCCTTCACACCAGTCATGCTCCTTGAACATCCACTGTCTAGATGCCAAACATGCTCCCTGGCATGTCTTTGCACAAATAGTAAACTGTGTTAGTTTTTTCTGTGATCCCACTTCTTGGTGGGCTTGGCTTTGATGGCCTTTTTGAAAGATACAATTGATGCATGGTCAGTAGTGGCATGGACTGTGCGTCCACAGACTTTACATTTGGTTGTTGATGTGGACTCAGTAGACTGAGAGAAGGACTTGGTAGTACCTCTTCTAGCCTGAATGACCTTTTCATGTCCTGAGGTGTCATGAGAGGGATCTCCACATATGTCACAGCAAGGATCTATTAGACAATCATCAGGATGATGGTCATTGAATCCACAATGTGGACAAGGTGAAAAAGGATTTGCCTTTTGCCTTTGTTTCTGTTTAGAATCAGAAGGATACTGAAAAGCTTGTGCTTTAAAGTGTGTTGCAACATTGGATGAGACTGTGTATGACAAATGATCAGAAGTCCTATGATCTTCCTTTTTGCATATCATGCAAAAGAGGATTCTATAACAATCATCAGTGGAATGATTTGTATAGTTACACAGTTCACATCTTTGCTGAGGTTTTGGTGAAGATTTTGGTTTGGAGGTACTTGAGGAAGCTGGTTTGAGTTCCTTAATCTTAGATCGAGTTTTTTCAGATGATTCAATCTTTTCACTCAGCTTCCTGACAAGCTCAGCCAACTGATCATATTTTGAATCAGGGCTTTCAGTGTTCACCTCAGTTGAGACTGAAGGTGTTGAGTCATCAGTGGGAACCGAGACTTCATGTGTGGGTCTCTTCAGGATGGTTCTACCCAATCCTGACTTCTCTTTTGGAGAATGTTAAGAGTAAACTAAAGGTGTTATCTCTGAGCTAGGTGCAGCTCCCTGAAGGACTTTCAGTGGTGGGAGAGGTGTTTGTGATTCTGATTCTGACTCATTGACAGACTCAGTGTTACTGGGTTTATCAGTGAGTCCAAGCATATCTTTGATAGTCTGACTTTCAGGTTGCAAGATTTTCCTAGTCTCAAAGTTAGGTAACTTACTGTCTGGATTGTTTCTTTTAACCCAGTCACTTGACTTGGGTTCCATTTCTTGCTTAAAAGATATGCCAGCTGGTATAAAGGCCTTTTCACTATGACTCTCACTGAGGGATTCAGTGAGTTGGTCTTCTCCTATGATTTTCTTTTTAGAACCAGGAATAAGACTAACAGTCTCATAGACTTTAGGATTCTTTGTTGTCCAGCTTTCAATGACAACCTTTTCTTTGTTGAGTTCAGTTTGAAGAGCTTGGTTTTGTTTCAGAATTTCAGTATTTTGAATTTGAAGTGTAATAACTTCTAGTTTGGCTTGTTTTAAGGCAAGTAGTTCATCTCTACACTTATTTAATTCTTGAACAAGTTTATTGTATTTTAAACAACAAATTAAGTCTTTGCTCTTCAACAAACTTAAGATCAACATTAATGTAATTCAAGTAAGATTGCCAGTCAGAATCATCATCCATAGACAGTAAAATATTTACCTTTTTCATGGTGATATTAACCCACTCTCCATTTCTTGCATGGCTTTTTTCAACAGCCAGCTGGTCATTATCTGAAAGTGCCATCAGTGTACTGAATCTTACTTCTTCATCATCTGAGGTGACATCTTCTTCATCCCAGTTTTAGGCTTCAGCCACAAGTACCTTGTTCTTTGTTTGAACATGTTTAGTAGTTTGAGCAGCCTGAGATACTGACGGAGTGGCCTCAAGGAGAGCAAGTTTAGCTTTAGCTTTTCTATACTTAGCTTCAAAGTCTTTTTGATCATTTTGAACATTTTTGTTTTAAAAATGTTGAGTAGACTGAAGCATTTTTGGTTGAAACTTGCTAATTCCCGAAGAAGAACTATTACCAGAGAATTTATATGAGGGTTCTGAGGTGGTTTTAGAAAAACAGACTTTTGCAAAATGACCTTTTTACCACATTTGAAACATTCAGTGGTTTCATTTGCTTTGCTTTAGAAAAAATTGACTGATTTCTTTTAATAAAACGCTTAGAGTTAGCAAGGAGTCCTCTTTCTTGAAATTTAGTGTGCAAGTCATTAAGGTACTCCTAACTGGTTCTCTCATCAGCCTCATCATCATAATTCTCTTGGAAATTCTGCACAACACCATTAGAATAAAAGGGAGTAGATAAGGGTATGGTTGTCAGGGCCTTTTTGATCTCTTGAGCTTTCTTTGAGTCAGGGTATCTCCTTGAGATTAAGTTGTCTTCATAGACAAACTTCTCATAGATCTCAGGGAGCTCAAGATTTTAAATGTGGTTAGCATTCCTAAGACCCTGAGAGAAGTTTAACCACTTCTCAGGGAGACTGTTGACAAAGCCGACATTGATTTCATGCTTAGACAAGACTACACCATCATTTGATAGTTCATTGATTAAGGTTTTGTATCTTGTATAGGTTTGAGAGAGACTTTCAGAGTCTTTGGCCCTGAAAGTGTTATACTCAAGTTTCAGGTCCATAATCCTGTCTTCCTTGGTATCTGAGGGACCCTCAAAGCTGTGAACCAAGTCAAGCCACGTTTTTTTGGCTGTTGTACAGTTAATAGCTGATTCCATTGTATCGTCAGGAATACAAGATATAATGATGCTTATTAGGCGTTGGTCTTGGTTAACCACCCTTCTCTCATCAATTGTCCACTGAGCTTCAGGTTTAGGTAACCCTTCAGCTGTCTTAGGGACAAAGGGACCTTCATTGATACACGTGATGTAGTATGGTTCCATACCAGTCAAGTAGCAAAGCATTCGCTTTTTCCACTTGCTAAATTTACCAGCTTCTAGTCTAGGGGCGACAGCTGAATAGCTTCCTCCCTTTTTGTCAACTAGCTGGGGTACATTACTATCAGCCATGGTAGGATCTTGGTTTTAAAAACCTTTTGAGCACTCTTTAATTTTTTAAAAGTTTTATAAACCAGAGGCTCTGATACCACTTGTTGTTCCGCTTACACGATTAAAGTTTACTAAAAAGTTAACCTAACCGTGTTCCATGACTTAGTAATGTATTGATTAACTAAACAAATAAGTAAAAACGTAAATGATAAAGACAAGAGTTTTTCAACGTTTAAATTCTTATTAGAAGTTAATCAAAAGAATCTATACCCAAGTGTTTGCGGAAAAAACACTTGGGATTGAAATGACAAGTATGGTGTTGTCTCCTCTCTAAACTTAAGCTAAGCTTAAGTGGCAACTATAAGGAACCACTGAGCTATCTCAGGGACTAGGTTGCTCTTTGGAGGAGTAAAAGTGGTTTGTGAATGTCTAAGCATTAATTGCATAAACTTGTCCACTTTTTACTCCCTTATGATCCTATTTATAGACAAGTAAAAAGAGCACCCGTGAATTAAAAGACAAAAGATGACCTAAGCTAATTAGGACAAAATACTGATGTATTTTGTCACTGTTACAAGAACCTATTTTGGGTATAGGACAATAGTGTTTTTTGAGTAACAGTGATGACACTGTTCTTGTTATGAAGCCTTTCAGGGAAAGTTTGACTTCAGCCTAATAAGGACTTCTCCTTATCTCTTCAAGCCTTTCCCGTCTTGTCTCACCTTTCTTTCAGTCTTCAAGTTCTTCAGTCTTCAGTCTTCATTCTTCATAGTTGTTGAGGAGACTGGGGTTCAGTGAGTTATTGTCATCACTCACTGAACACATTATCTTCTTCTTTGGCTTAGGTGCCATTCAGGGAGTTCCGCATCACTAAATGGTGAATCCTTCTTCTTAGACTCGTCCGAGGCATCTTGAAGATAACTCACTGAGTGACTGTTCACTCAGTGACCTGAGAGCGTTCAAGGGTATATGACACTTAGGATAATTTGTTTTCAAATCCTTGTTTAAGGATGCTTGGGTACTGAATGGACCTAACACAACCACCACCAAAACTTCTTTTTCCAAATGTGTGACCACTACCAACTCTTCTTTTTCCAGATCTGTTTCTTAGTTGTTGATATATCATGGTAGTTGACTAGTGTTTGTGGACTAGTGGTTGTGGGGTGGTGTTTGGTATAGTTAAGGTTTGGATAAATGAAATAATATAGAGTTTTAAAGTGTTGGTGGGTGGAGTTGATGTTGTTGGAAAAAAATTAGAGAGATGAAGATGATGTATCTAGATTGGGATTTTTTTTACAGACAAGTGATAATAGTAAGTAAATAGGATTAAAAGAAAGATTGAAGAGAGGATATCCAGGTCATTTCACAATATTAAGTTGAGGGTATTTTAGTCATTTTACATTTTTTTAACTAGTCAAACTAACAGTCAACGAAAAATGGACCAAAATTGTTACGGGTCGTCCAAAACTGGACAGGATCCGTTACTTTTTAAACTATTGAACTAAAATCGTTATACCAGCCAAACCACATGGACAAAAAATGTAGTTAACTCTAAATTAAATATCTAGGTAACATGTGAGTTTAACAGTATCATGAGGTCATGTCGTGACTATTTTCTCTTCTAGACCACTAGAATTAACTTTATTAACAAGTACGAGTATATAGTTTTTGATGATTGCAATCAAATGATTTTAAGTTCTATAACCCATATAAATTAGTTCGAGGCAATCCACAATGTGTTCATCCATACATGTTAAATATCGATGTAATTACAAATGTAAAAATAATTACCTCTAAAGTATAATCAACAGGATTGCTAAGGGGCAATCATTTTTTTGCTATTGCCACACCCAATGAGTGTTAAGAATGGGCCTAATGAACAATACTAGCTACAGTACTAGCGGTATTCCTGCCGTGGAGTTTGAAGCTCCGGACCTTCGGAGGTCAAGCCTAGAAATACCTCCGAATGATCATATACGTCAAACTTTGCAATATAGTGATACTTAATTAGTTATAGAAAATCTTAAAATTCACGTATAAAAAAGGGTTAACACGTTTAATGACTTTAAAATATACAAAACGCATATACATTGTTAACATTGTTTTTAAAGCAAACTATTTACACCTGAACCACCTACTCTTTTTTTTCGTGTACCTTACATACGCTTCAAACGAAATTTGAACTAACAGTCTTTTATTTAAGGAAAATGCTAAATATTTCTACATTATCATCCTACAAAGTTTCCTACTCACAGGATCCTGCAAAGTGGCAGAACTGACAGTTTGGATGCAGAGAGAGAATGAGTGAGAAAAAACTATATAATATTTTTGTGAGTGTAGGAGGATTTGTACGATAAAAATGTAGGAATATGTAGAAAAGCTTTTTAGCTAATGAACCACTACTATTATGCCAATGACCATTTGGCTTATGATGTTAAGAGCATAAGATATGGTAACATGCCAAAACCTTTCTTTTTAGTCCAAGTGAGTGTCACCTCATCATTCTCTTTTTAACACTAACACATTGAAAAATACCGCTTCGCTTATAACTCAAGCCAAAACACCTATTATTATTATTATTATTATTATTATTATTATTATTATTATTATTATTATTATTATTATTATTATTATTATTATTATTATTATTATTATTATGTCTTTTCTTCCCTCCAACGCACGTTAGTATGCTGGCTTGGGGCTTAGCGGTGTTAGAATTGCGTGGGACCCAGTGTGGTAACGTATCTAATGCGGGGTCACATCAGATTGGCATTGGATTTTCGTTACTATACCGTGCGCTCTAACAATCACAATATTTATCATTAGATACAAGTTCAAAGTCTATTATTTACAAAGAATGAAAGAAAGAAAAACGTTTCTTGCATGTGAATATGATTGCTTGAAAGTTGAAAGTATTTTGTTCATACATACGAGTAATAAGATAGAATAGTATTACATGCTAGATAACATATCAAAGTTGTTCAAGCTAAATTTAAACATTTAATTATATGTGTTGATGTTGATTTTAGTTACTACTACAACCATCAACATATTTGTGGCTCGTATCTTAATGTTTTACAGATTTTAGTACCAACTTTTTAAGGCTTGGAATGCTTGACCCACTTAACGTTTAGCTTGTTTGTTTTTGATAAAGAAGTATGCAAGTAAAAGACAAACAATAGTTATAGTTCTTTGTGAGCAAAGCATAAACCCCCGATCATTGATTGTTGTATTAATAGAGCAAGTGTCCTATCTTTTTTTCTTTTTTCTTTCAAACAAAACGCAAATTCTTATTCTACCATAAGAAAGGTTAAAACTATTTTTTAAAACTTTATTTTAAGAGTAAATTCCAAAATACATCGATTGACAAATTACGCGGTTTACATTCCTGTCAGATAGGTTGAGCCATAAACAATCTTCTGTCAACAAACATTAGACAATTCATAAGGATGGACGATGCAAAGTTTTTTCCGTTACCTGCTAACATGAGGGGTGCATTCGTCTTTTTGTTTGTATCAGGGATGTACTTTGCAGTTTATTATTATTATTATTATTATTATTATTATTATTATTATTATTATTATTATTATTATTATTATTATTATTATTATTATTATTATTATTATTATTATCACTTTATTAGTAACTCATATGATTTACAAGAAGTTACTGGGAAGCCGAGATACTAACTGGGCTCTCACTCCTCTAGCTATAGAAAAGCTAATCATACTAAAGATATCAGTAGCAACACGTGCTCCAATTATTATTATTATTATTATTTTATTATTATTATTATTATTTTAATAAAATTTATTATTATTTTATTATTATTATTATTATTATTATTATTATTATTATTATTATTATTATTATTATTATTATTATTATCATTATCTTTTTTTGTTTTGTTTTTCTTATTTATTTTTTTTATTTATTTTTTATTATTAATACCTAGGATTCCAACTATTTTTTTTGTAAAACATTTAAGTTTCTAATAAAGTACCCTTCTCATTATTATTATTATTATTATTATTATTATTATTATTATTATTATTATTATTATTATTATTATTATTATTATTATTATTATTATTATTATTATTATTATTATTATTATTTATTTTTCTTTTTATTAGTATTATTATCATCACTTTATTAGCAACTCAAAGGATTACAACAAGTTAGCGAGAAGTTGAGATACTAACTGGGCTCCCACTCCTTTAGCTATAGAAAAACTAATCCTACTAAAGATATGAGCAGCAACACGTGCTCCAATGTCTTGGATTATCGAGAACTTTCGGATTCGCTTTAGTAAGGTCACTGCATCATTCTCAAGTTCCCCAAAAGAAGAGAAAGAGAAGGGGAGGAACCCATATCCAATATTTGCTCACTTAGCCTCAGACTTGACGCGTTTACTTTGTGCAGCCTCAATCACCGCATGACCCGGCACAAAATCAACCACCAGTTTGTGTCAAGGGCGATGACCCAGTCAAATCAACACATACATCAAGCCCTCCATCCCACAAGTAGAGCAACATATTAGCTGGTCGTAAGGGTTTCTCATTTTATTATTATTATTATTATTATTATTATTATTATTATTATTATTATTATTATTATTATTATTATTATTATTATTATTATTATTATTATTATTACCTAGGCTTATTATTATTATTATTATTATTATTATTATTATTATTATTATTATTATTATTATTATTATTATTACCTAGGCTTCTCACTATTTTTTTTGTAAAACATTTGAATTTCTAATAAAGTGCCATTCTCATTTTATTTTTTTGAGAAACTTGAGAAGGATGCGGTGACCATACTGAAGCAGATCCAAAAGTTCTCCGTGACTCAAGAAATTGGGGCATATGTTATTGTTCATATCTTTAGTAGGATTAACGTTGCTATAGCTAGAGGCGTGAGGGCTTAGATACTATCTCGGATTCCTACTAATTTCTTATAAATCGCATAAATTTCTAATAAAGTGATGTTTTATATATATATATATATATATATATATATATATATATATATATATATATATATATATATATATATATATATATATATATATATATATATATATATATAGTGGGACTTTCATTTCAGAACCACCATATCTACAAGAACTGCGAGAACCAATATTGTCCAATCAGATTTTAGTAAATTGATTTCATTTTATTTTCCAGAGTTAATATCGCAGGGGCAATAAGGTCATTTACCATATATTTCATTAACTTTTTTTTTTCAATCATTAATGTGATCCATTTAAAATTCAAACTTTCCTATGATCAAGGACTTATTTCGGTGCTAGATTATACGGTTTTTCCAGAAAAATTATTATCTTCTTCCATTGTTCAACAAACCCTAAATCGGTTTTATAAACATCATATCAAACACACAAATATTTATAATTTACGCAAGACTAAACATGGAACATGATCAAGGCGTTATTGGCGACCACAATTATCAAAATCATCAATTAACTGTGTTATCTGAGCAAGCATTTGATTCTGAGTATGTGGAACATGATCAAGGCATCAACAATGGTACGCATTATTCACATTTGAACAATTATTAGTTTACATACAAATCAATATGATGATGTAGGCAATATGGACATATTAGATTATTGGCAACAAGAAAAACGTGAAGCATACTCCCATCAGATTTGCAAGAGGATAACTACAACATGTGTTAATAATAAAATACTAAATATCATATCAGATACTAAATATTATTCACATTTGATTCTGTTATTTGTTGTCTTTTGTTCAGTTGTTTGCTCCTTCAGTTTCAAGTAACATATTATAGGCACCATACGTTGCACTGTTGTTTAATTTTATGTTGGCGTGCATGTTATTTAGTTTTTTTGATATCAGACCACATTATTCAGGGTTTGTGCGTGCATGTTATTTGAAAGGTTGTTCATTTTTTGTTCAGTTATTGGTTGTCTTTTGTTCAGTTGTTTGCTCCGTCAGTTTCAAGTAACAGATTATAGGCAACCTACGTTGCACTGTTGTTTAATTTGATGTTGGCATGCATGTTATTTAGTTTTTTTGATATCAGACCACATTATTTAGGGTTTGTGCGTCCAAGTTAGTAGACGAGTATGATGCGGAAGACCAGCAAGATGTGGAAGATGAGTTAGATGATGAATATGAAAACGATGATCAGGTTACGGAACATGATGAAGATGAGCAACAAGACTCATCCGGTGAAGATGATGAATATGATTACGACGAGTAATATGATAGCCATACGCATTTTAATCTGCTTCAAATACAATTAGTTTACATTATTCTTTTACTGATTTACGTTTTTTTTAGTATGTATGTGGTTTTCAAATACTCAGGATTATTGGTAACACATACATGTCACTAAACATACATATTCATGAAAAGACATATGTTTAAATGGTCATATTTTGTTTTGAACATATCTTGTTATTAATTGAACATATATGTTTTTTTATTGAAAACACCCCTGTTTCATGTATTTTTTTTTTCATACGTATGTCGCTTTCAAATAATCAGGCTTATTGGTAACACATACATGTTATTACACATATATGTTCATGAAAACACACATGTTTGAATGGACATATTTGTTTTCCACATATCTTGTTATTAATTGAACATATATGTTTTTTTATTGAAAACACCTATGTTTCAGTATGTATGAACATACATGTTTTCATTAAATGGACATACGCGTATTGGGTTCAATGCGTAATGATTTTATGCGGGACGAACATACATGTTTTCCTTTGAAAACACCCCTGTTTCAAGGTTTACGAACATATGAATGTGAAACATATGTGTGTGATACCATTGAAAGTTTTACCCTTATTAAGAACACAAATGTTCTTAACTGAAATCATGAAAGTGTTCAATGAAAAACCAATTATGTTCAATGCGTACTAAAATCATGAAAAACAAATATGTTCCGACACGACACGAGTTCCAGGTTTAATCTAACACATGTATACTCTAGACATTCAAACCAAGTATGTGAAAACACGAATTCCATGTTTAATCTATAAAATTTACTCACGTATATAATGAGATGAAAATTAAGGGCTGTACATTAGGTAATGAATAACATCGTAAAATTTACTCAAAAGTACACAACCTTTTTTTGAAATTTGTTCATAAGCAAAAAATTAAAAAAAAAATACATGGGTGTTTTCATAACCTTTTTTTGGAAAACATGTATGTTCATACATACTGAAACATGTATGTTCATACATACTGAAACATGGGTGTTTCCAATAAGCAAAAAATATAAGTAGTACATGACTGTTTTTTTTTCCATACATATCATAACACAAGTTTTTTTTTACCAAGCTAACAAAACAGTTCCACAAACCATATAATAAACCAAACCAATATCATAACTAAAATAAAAAATTCCAAATTCACATCCATAAAAAAAGAACCATATCATACGAGCATGTTCGGATTAGAATCCCCGAAATCCAAAAAACACAAAATTACTAAAACACATTGTCTTGTGCTAAACAAGCAAAAAGAAATGAAATACTAATGTTCATGAAACAGTTTCATTCAGTTGCGTGCAATTGGGACTTTTCTTGTTTTAACGACATCAT